>JALPQD010000037.1:1504282-1949282 GCA_023101885.1 Typhlomys cinereus | reverse complement strand
CAGCTTTCACATGTGAATGATGCCTGTGGAAATTTAAAGAAAATGAATGAATTTCAAACTTGGATTGTTGACTCTCTCTGAGCCTAGATTTCTGACAGCAAGTGATGCTGAGTGTTACCAAGGGTATGTGTGTTGTAATTAGTTAATTGCATGACCGTCTTTTCTAATGCCCATGTGATAATTGCTTGAATAACTTATCCACTCTTTCTACTTGCATTTTTATTTTTAATCTACTGAGAAGATACCAATGAAAGCTTTGTGTCCAAATTCCATGTCTCCTTGAATGCTTTTCATGACTGTTACCAACTTTTGCACCCCTTTTCTTCAAGAAGTGACATAGAAGTTACCAGAATCCAGTCTTCCATAGCATTACCGGCTGCTAGAGTTTCTGAAAGTGATAGAAAGGTCACTCTGTGGTTTTTAGAAGAATGATGGGAAGAGAGTAGATTCACAAGTAGCTGGAAGGTGTTCTGAGTTTAAAATTGCCTTTTTTTTTTTCTTTTTTAGAAGTTCAAGCTAGACGGTTAAGCACCTCTGATTCCAAAGCAGAAGAGATCCGTTTGCTGCGTCCACTTACTGGGGGAGTAAGAGAAAGGTTGCTTTTGTGTGAAGATGTTAACATGGTGTTCCTGTTTATGCTCACAGTTCACGTTTCTGGAAACAGTAACGGCTGAGGAGGCTGACAGGAATCTGTACGTACCAATGACCATGAGTAGGGAGCAAGAGGAGGAAAGAGCTAAATTCAGTTGTAATGGCAGGGAAATGATTTCAAGCAGAAAAGGAAGAATAGGAAACAGTAGAAACAGAAGATAAGAATAAAATGACCCCAACTCTAGGGAACAAGTTGGAATGGAGGTAAGAATCACAAATGTCCAGCTCTCAACCTAGATCTACTCTTGAGCTTCATGATTTCTTAACTTTCGTTAATATAAAGTTAGTGAACTCATGCAGTAAATACCATCTAGATCTTTGTTAAACAAAATAACAGTGGCATGGGAGACTTAAAAATGCATTTTCCAAATCCTACAGAAGGTAACACTGCAAAGAGCAAACCTAAAGTACTCAGACTTTTCAAAGGGTGGAATGCAGACCATGAGAAAAAAAAAAGAACTCTGTAATGCACATAAATGAAATGATCCCACTGAAGTGGATGGAGAGAAGAAATGCTAAACTAGGTAACTTTGAAAATAATTGGCACCTATAAGGCCAAAGTCAAAAGAAAATGTACACAAGCCCTGTACCTCATCATAGAGCTTAGTGCTAACTAACCAGTCCAGTGGAATAGTTAGAATTCATAGGTGGTGATTTGGAGACAGGCTTCTCTCTGGTAGACTGGGAGGTTACAGATAAGGGAAGGAGGTGGGAACAACACGTAGTAATGTGTTACACTTGGAAATGTTAGTATGAACTCAATTTAGCTTAATTATGGGTATTATCATTTACAAATAGACATTTAGATACATGTGTTCTTATGGTTTTAATATGAAATGTCTCCCATACATTTATGTGTTGAAAGGTTATTCTCAGTTGGTGACACTATTTTGGAAAGTTCAAGAAACTTCACAATTTCTTTTTTTGTTTTGTGTGTGTGTGTGTGTGTGTGTGTGTGTGTGTATGTGTGTGTGTGTGTGAGTATGTGCGTATCAGAGGGCACTATGTGTCCTGTGGAGGATCAAGGGGACTTCGGGAATCATCCCGGATTGCTTCTACCTCCATTTTGCTTTGCTCTGGGATTTCCCAGGCTCCACCAGGGTCAAAAGTACAGGGATCTGAACTCAGGACCTTCTGCTTATGAGGCAGTGTCTTAACCCCTGAGCCATCTCTCCAGCTCTTTAGATATTCCTTGGAGGAAGTTTCTTTGTAGGTTCTGTCACGAGTCTACTTCTCTCTGTCTCTGTCATGAAATTAAGAACCTCGTCCACCTCATACTTCAACTATCTCGATGTTCTGCTCAAGTGCATGGGACCAAGAAACCATGGACTGGATCCTGTGAGACCTCAAACCAAACAATAAATTCTTTCATTTAACTTGTTTATGTCAGGCATTTTATCACAGCAAAAAGAACAAATACATGTGTGTACAGACTAGTTTATACACTTGGATTTCTTGCCTGATCAGTGCAGAAACACACCTAGCAGCACATTCTGATTTCCAGTGTAATTCTCCAGTATAAGGAATTTGCATAATCTGAGCATGAAAGACCTCATACCAGGAAGTAGGGAAGCAATCAAATTGAACTTCCAAACAAACGATAGCACACAAACAGAAAACAGCCTTGTATGGAGGAAACAGATCAAAAGATATGATAGATGACAAAAGAAGCCAAAAATGACCAACCTGGAAAGATTTCTGCAGTTGAAGTTGTATTGAATTCCCACCAGAATGATAGAATCATTATCCATGAGTCCATACTGAAGTGCATCAGTAAGTGGAGGGATGGAGAACGGAAAAGAAAATCTTTCCGGGCAGATTAGCAAAAATGGACATAGAAACTTTTGCTCTCAAAGAAATAGAGCCCAACTCCTGTGCTGACCTATAGGTTGTGAAGAGGGGCTTCTTCCTGATGGGTGCCATTTGGGAAAGGGAGAAGAAACCATTAAAAAGCGACAATGTAGTAGAACACAAACATACACGACCATCTTAGCCAAATGACCTAGGTCAAGTTCAGGAATGACACATCCTGTTACCAGCATGACAAAGTGACTCTTTAACCTCTTTCTCCTCCAAATCCATAATCCCAACATAATGATGTAAAAATCAGGTGCTTTCCAAACTACCACTTGCAAAAGGAGCTTATAGAAGCACAGTTGCTTATTTCCAAAGTCCTCCTCTGTCCTCTCCAGCAGCTCCCTGAGAGAGGGTGAGCTGCAAAGTGGAAGGAACTGAGGTCACGGGGCAATGAAAAGACTCCAAGGGCTCAGATTCTTCCTCAGGCAGGGCTGGGCCGCTTCACATTTCTTCAGTAGCATCTCAATGACCTAATGATCAAATGAAAATGCTAATTTTCCTCTTGTTCACCATCATCTTCAGATGTTTGTGCCTTGCACATAACTTTCCACTGAAACTGAAATTCCACTCTCCAGTTCTTGGGGAACGTCTGAAGAAAGGATGTTAGGATTGTTAGAGAGACAGTGTTGTTTGACCACACTGGGAATTCATTACAGAGTTATATATGCCCAGCCACACTGCCATTTCTGAGATATTGACTCTAACTGAGATGTCATTATTCTCCTCATATCATCAGAGTTTAACCTCTGCTAGTGTCTACTGGCACATTGACACTTTGGGCTGCCCTTTAAGCCATTTATATCTTTGCTTTAGGCCAAATGAGATTTGTGTCTATTAATGGGTATTGTCAAGTACTTGAATTTAAAAGCTGGAAGAATAAAAGATGGAAGGAAAAAAGATTAAGAGGGGAGAATAAGGAGGAGGGAGAAATAAAGGAAGGAAAGAAGAAAGGAACAAAGGAATGAAAAAAGAAGTGAGTAAAAGGAGGAAGTGGAGAAGGGAGGAAAGGAGATGGAAAGAAGGAAGAAGGGAGGGAGGAAAAGAGGAAGGGAAGAAGGGAAGGAGAAAAGGAAGAAGGGAATAAAATAGGGAGGAAAGGGAGAAACAAGGGAGGGAAGTGAGGAAAAAAGAAGAAAGGGAAAGAAGAAAGGAAAAAGGGAGGGACAGAGGAGAGGAGAGGAAGGATGGAGGAAGGGAGAAAAGGAGGGAGGGAGAAAAGAGAGGCAAGGAGGCGGCCCTGGTTTCCTGGGAGACCCATCAACTTTGGAAGCAGCCTATTTCAAAGGCCGAAACAAGAGTTCTGGTGGTTTTGATTGTAGTTGTTGCTATGTGGCCCCCACGTCTTCCCGGGCACCTCGCATGAGACCACACGTACCACTGGCTGCACAGCCCTGACAGTGCCCGCCCATGACGCAGAAGAGCCCTTCGCTCCCAGGAGGGGAGCAGCCTCGGGCTGGCTGTTCGGCCTTTGGATGTGTTCATGTGAAATGCTTTCAGTTTCCACTCATGTGGCCTTTTTCTGGCTCCAATGCTGTGACCTAATTCTCTAATTTTCCCCTTCTGAGAACATACTTTTTTCTGAAAATTTTTTTCCACTGAAATCCACACCACTTCCCCACCCCTTCCCTTTTGAATTTTGATTCAGCCTGGAAACCACCTTAACACTGGTAATTAGCCTACATACTGACCCGAGGGAGAAGGTTTTCTTCAGGAAATGGTCAGAATAAAGCTAGATTTCTTCTAAGGGTGAAGAAGAGAGGGCCAAGATGTATCCACTGATTAAAACGTCTCTTTGCTTTGTCTTTCGTAACATCTTTGTGTTGCTGTAGACCCATAGTTGAGTCAAACTGCAGCCTCAGATCCTCAGGCAGACGCGGTCTCTAATAGACTTTCTGGGATCAAGTGAACAGTAGGAACTCACAAGTTTTCAAAAGTCAGGTTAGTGACCGTAAGGTTGTTTTCCTTCCTGCTCCGGAAGCCTGTACTTCATCTCATTAACGTCGTGTGTGTGTGTGTGTGTGTGTGTGTGTGTGTGTGTGTGTGTGTGTGTGTGATGTTCACTTGTGCGCACATGTGTTTGTGTGAATGTGGAGGTGCCAGAGGTCAGTGTCTTCTTTAGCTGTTTTCCACCTTAGTTTTTGAGACATGGTTCCTCACTAAACCTGCTTAGGCTAGATGGAAAGGCCAGCAAGCTATCTACCTATCTCTGGTTCCGTTCGTAAAATCCCTACAGCAAAGTACATTTTTTACATCCAGTTGTACCCAGATGTGGAGATCCAAACACAAATCCTTGCACTTCCACAACAAGCACCTTACTGACTGAGCCACCTCTGTAGCTGCCCTACTAATGTTATCTTGATTTTGCAATGTGTGCCCAATGGGTCCTTCAGACTGTTACACACATTAATACTATGAAAGGCTTTTTAATGTTTCTGTGGTTTTAAAAAAAAATCAGACTTTTTTCAATAATAGTAGCTATGATTCATGGAGTGTTGTTTGGTGTTTCTAAGTATATTAGACCAATTTGTTATCCAGTAACCTAGAAAGTAATGGATCCATACCCCCATTTCACAGACAGGAAAATGGGAAGTATGAAGCTCAATGTAAAAACTTGCCGAAGGGGTACAGTTGCCAAGTGTCAGACGTGAGATCAAAACCTAGGGCTCTTTGTTCTAATCACTGTAGCAAACCACGGCTTTTCACCCCTAGCTTTGAAACTGTTGAAGAGAGGAATGGGCGAGAAGAAGCAAAAGAACCAGGGAAGATAAAAAGCGAGAGATGTGGAAATCTATAGGTAAAAAAGGAAGGTAGATGATCCAAGCTCCTCAGACCTGATGTAAAACAAGGCAGAGAATGCCCTGGGTTGCAGAGGGATGGTGGCAAGCAGGAAGCATGGTCTCTGGTGGGTCCGACTGTGGTGATGATTATAGGCAAAGCCACGTTTGCAAACTCATTGTTGGGCACGTGAGCTCAGCTGGTAAGGAGCTAAACTGTTTACCCCACCAACCCTGTGACCTGACTTCAGTCTTTGGAACCTGTAAGGTTCTTCCAACTCCACAGAGTTCTCCTTCAACCTCCCACCCATGCAAGTAATGCAATAATCATAAAAAAGTGAGAAAATTAAAGAAAAAAGAAAGCCAGTTGTTGAACTCGATCTGAAGAGCACCAATTTGTAATCACCCAAAAGTCATGCGAGCAGAAGTACAGCCCTTTTTAGGACAGCGACTGGCAGTTGCTGTGACTTTGGTAAATATATTTCCTTCTCCTGTTTTGTATGGAAAGCAAAAATTTCTAATTCCTAACAGATGACGTTTCATAAACTTTCTCTTGATCTTTAATAAGTCTAAAAATCAGAAGCAATACAATGGCTTGACTTGGGAATGTTTCCATAACACCCCACTGTGGCATTCTTATTCCTCTCTTCATATTTTTTAGTATTTTCCAAATTGCAAAATGGATATCTACATAACTCTACATATTACATGGCCATTTCAAAAATACCCATTGATTTATAGGAATTTATCCAGTTGATAAGGATGCTATGATTAGCCATGTGATTGCTTTGTTGATCGATATTTTTTTTTTTTAGAGCAAAGAATTTCGACTGTACACTGCTGCTATTCCGACATGGAAGGCACTAGGAAACTCCACTTTGCATCAGGTGATGATTTGATGTGGGTTTGGAAGCTCTTGGCTGTATCATTAGTGATGCTCCTGGTGTTAACCAAGAGCCGGATGCTCAGAGCCACCACAAGTAAAGCTTGGCCAGCTGACTGGAACATCATCTCTGCACGAGGCACGGGTAAAATCATAGCTGACCGTGGTCAGTGGGCAATGGACCCTCAGGAATCTGCAGGAAATGTAATTTCATTTTACCTTTGAAGTTCACATTGAGAAAGCCGTTTACTTTTGTGACCGTGGCATTGAGATATTTTTGTAATTTCCCCTAGCTTAAGGGCTTTTCATGGTGCGTTAAATATCTACCATGTTTAAATAGCATTACAGCCTATTAAATCTATGACCCACAAAATAGGAAGCTCAAAAGGCACAATGGAGTGACTTTTGGGAGCAGTTTTCTATGAGGTTATTTCTCTGGAAAATAAGTCTGTTTTGTAAAGAACAGGTATTTGCATTCTTGAGATCTTTGGCAAGAAGAATGAAAAAGAAAAATATTTAACTGCCTCCAACTAACTTCCGCTTTGTGTATATTTTTGGCTTCTTGTAACAAATATTGCCAGCTTCTGACTATGGAATTACATGCTCAGGACATTAAGAATCATTGCCTTAGAGTTCACAAATGACCTTCCATGCCAGTTTGACCACACCTGTGTGTCAAGTCCACAGAAAGAAGCCTTCTCATAGCCAGAAAAACATCTCCAACCGGAGTGTTCTAATTTTACTTGGCTTTAGTCTTATGAAATGACTCACCAAGCATTTCTGCAGACTTCTCCTCACCGTGAATAAATAAAACAAGTTACACACTAATCTCCGGTTACTGACTGTGCTAACTGACCGTTGCTCAGAAAGAGAAGGGTAGCATTTTAAAGTGAAGCTGCTTTTCCTTCTAAATGGACCCTGTGGGGTGATCATCATTGAACTTTTGCACACAATCTCTGCTCTTGGTGTTGATTTTATTAATCAGAATAGCCAGAACATCCCTTGAATCCTCAAGTCATAATTTGTGTTTTTCTACTGAAGAGTTAGAGCTCTAAGGACTAAATGTTCAGATAACCATTACGACAAAAAGTGAATCAATCAATCTGACCCTATTCAGATTCCAAGTGACTCACCATGGTGATTTCTTTTTTAAACTGTGGCCTGTACTGAGGAGTTTGGAACTTCTAAAAGAAGCAGAGATATATAAGTATTGGGCTCTGAAACCAAACACACCAGGAGAGGTTCCGTAACTTTCTGAAATTTTGCTAATACATTGAGTAAAACTGGACTTTCTCACTGAGTCATCTCACTGAGTGATAATAATTTATGCATACATTACAGGCAGAAGGTAAACATCAGGTGGGACTGCGAGAATAGCTCTTTGGCAGAGTGCTTGCCTAGCATGTGTGTGACTCTGAGTTTGATCCTCTGCAGAAAAATAAAAGAGGATACAAGTGCAAATATCTCTGGTGACACTGCAATAGTGTCTTTCTCTATCTTCTAAATTCAGCGTATTAAAAACTCAACCTATAGGTAACAGTCTTTTAAGGATCTACTTAACTTCTCATTTATATCTTAATTGATGGTGTCTCACGCTGTTGTTATGTTTAAAAATATAGATTACATTTGTTTTAAATGCTTCCCCTGTTGCTGTATAAGTTGCCCTCTGACCTCCACAAGCTCATGGTGGCATGGGTTAGCCCACACATATACGAGCTAATGAATAAATAGATGTGAAAAAAATGGAAAGTAACGTTGGTCTTGAGCAGAGATTCTGTCTGTCGATATTATTGTTCCTAAGCTTGATGGTACTCCTGTTTGCTCATGCAAAAGTTTCCTTCCTCAAATTATGATTTTTGTCTTCATTTAACAAATATTCAGAGATTATTTGCTAATTACCTAGTGTTACATTGTGTAGAGAATGATGGCAGAAGAACTGGACTTGCTTTCTAAATGCTTACACATTAATTAATTAGTATGTGGAAAAAGAAACTAAGGGCTGGGATGGATCAGTGGTTAAACCCCTCAAGCAAAATGACCTGAGCAGAGAGTCCCAGATCCTACACACACAAAAAATACACACCAAGTGGGCATGATGGAATCCTAGATGTAGTTCTAGCTCTGGAATCCCAAGACCAAGATAACTAACCAAATTGGCCCCAATGGCATGCCCTGGGTTTAATTAGAAATCCAAGCTCACGACAGCAAAGTGTAAGAACAATCGAGAATGATTTCTAATATCACCCTTTGTCCTCCATAGGCATATACACCAAGTACATTCATGTGGACACAGACATACAATTGCACACATGCAAACACACACATACTTGTGCATGCATGTGCACGCGCACACACACACACACACACAGAGCAAATATGTGAAAGAAAAGAAAAAGAAATAAAAATCAATAATTTTTATGATGAAAGTGTTGTATTAGCTACCTATCTTGTTCCTATAACAAAAGGCAACAACAGAAAGAGGAAAGAGGAAAAGAGGGAGGGAGGGAGGGATGAAGGAAAAAAGGAGGGAGGGAGGGAGGGATGAAGGAAACAAGGAAGGAAGGGAGGGAAGGAAGGGAGGGAAGGAGGGAGAGAGGGAGGAAGAGAGAGGGAGAGGGAGGGAGGGAGGGAAGGAGGGAAGGAAGGAAGGAAGGAAGGAAGGAAGGAAGGAAGGAAGGAAGGAAGGAAGGAAGGAAGGAAGGAGGGAAGGAAGGGAAGGAGAGAGGGAGGGAGGGAGGGAGGGAGGGAGGGAAGGGTATGTTTGGTGCAGGACGGGATAGCAGAAGCGTGAGATGGCTGATCACATCACCCCTGCAATCAGGAAGTTAAGAGAACAAAATGTTGGTGCTCAGCTCAATTTCTCCCTTTTCATCTTTGTTCAGTCTGGGAACTCTGCTCATGACGTCTGCCAAGCACCTTGGGTGGGTCTCCCTCCTCGGTTAAACGTCTCTGGAAATACCCTCACAGACTTGCCCAAGGACGTGACTCCCGGGTGAGTCTAAATCCAATCAAAGTGACAATAAAGATTAGCCATTATAGCTGTCATAAAGTATGTCTGGGTGGCAGGAGGAGGCAGCAAGTCCTTGGCTTCGTCCTGTTGCATATACTTCATAAGCTTCCATCTTCGCCACTCCTCAGACCCTCTCCTGGCAAAGTCAACAATGACTCGCAGCTTGCCAGATCTGGGGCATGTCTCAGTCCTCACTTTGCTCAATATGTTTGCAAAATTTCATAGTTACTCATTTCCTCCTTCTAAAGAGACTTTCTTCACTTGGCACTCGGCAGTTGCTCTCTCTTACTTCATTTCCTGTCTCGCTTGGTGCTTTGTAAATTTCCTTTGTTAGCTTTTCTATCTACCCAAGGTCAACCCATGAGAACACTCATTTCTTAATCACAGCCCTCTTTTCTTCCTAAGTGATTCTACCCCCCTCATAGGTTTACACATCACCCATTTCAGCTGTTTACCACTGCCCATCACATACATGTGCACTCAACTGCAAAACATTTGTTCAACTGCCTACTTCACATGTCCACTGAGCAAGGTCCAATCAGCATTTCTAGCATGGCATTCTAATTTTGTTTTCATTATTCCTGCCTCAGTCTGCTTCCTCCTACAGTCTTCACTATCTTAAGGAATGGGAACTCTATCTTTCTGAACTTTTTCTAAAGGTTTTTTGTTTTAGCTTTGGATGTATAGGACCATGTCTAACTATTACATGGGTGCCAGAGATCCAGACTCAAATCCTTAGCTTATACTTGCCCATTCAGTCACATGACTGACTGAGCCATCTCCCTGGGCCCAAAATATAGGTTTTCATTTACTACTCACCTTTTTTAAAACCTGGATTTCGCTATTATAGTTTTAAAAATCTAATGTTTTCTATATTGAGTCTTTAGATCCTAGGTTAATATCTGACATTAAATTTTTCTCTGACTAATGCATTGTAATTAATTGAGCAGTTTGAGTTTGGAGAAAAGGATGAATCAGGCTATAAAGCAAAGTCATACCTAGAATTAGCACATTTTGGCTAAGTGAACTAGGAATTGGTACTTGGGGGCCCAATGCAGCCAGCTACCAATTTCTGTAAAAAAGATTTCATCAAAATATAGTCACTTTCTTCAGCTTATGTATTGTTTATGACTGCTTTTATTTTGCCACAACAGAGTCAAGCAATTGTGACAGAGAACACATGGTCTAAAAGACTAAAATATTTATAATTGTGTATGAGGGAAAAAAAAGTCTGGCAATCTTTGGTCTACAGGACAGAATGGCAAAAAAGATGGAAGAGCAGAGGTAACAGACGCTTTCATGAAAGGAAGTTCTCGGAAGGCAGGAACCATGTTTAATGTAACTTGGGCATGAGACAGCATTGTGCTATTCAAGCTGGTCCCACCCCCACCCCCGCCCCGGGCAGTGGCTGAGAGCCTTCCTTCTAAGGGCCTGAGCTTTAATGTTCCTACTATTCCCAGGATTTGGTCTTAAAGTCAGAGTCAGACCCTGGTAAAACCATTCATTTCCCTCGATTTTCTGTCCTCCGTGGTTCTTGATTTGGAAATGGCCTCTTCTAAGGTAAGTCTGGTTCAGAATACTCCAGAATGGAGAAGCTCCTAGATGTCTGGACTGAGATGATCTCAACAGTCTCAGAATTAAGAGCTTGGTTCACCCAAAAACTTCTGTCCCTCTGATCCGTTGGTCCTTCTTGGGGAGCTCCCAGAATTTGAAAAGCTTTCGAACTATTTCTACAAAGGATGATAAGCTGCTCTCTAAATTCTTGGTGATCTGACAGCTCTCCAAGTTTCTCTCTCCTGAACCACATGGGTTAGTCTTCGCTTTTTCTGCTGGGTCAGGTAGAGGGATTGCTGACCGCTCCCACTTAGACTTCAGAAGAAAGTGCTCTTCCTCCTGGTGTCTTTGGCTCTTTTGATTTGGGTTCTAGCCAGATCCTAAAGAAGAGCAGGAATGAATTCCAAGGGGGTGGAGAGAAAGAAGAGGAAATGTGTTTTGAATTTCACAGAACAAACAAAGTTGCGCTCTGGCTTGTGGTCGAGCTTGGGAGGAGCTGCTGTGCACCCCTTTTCCCTGGGAGAATCCAGAGGCCAAGTCACATCTGCTCTCGTGAAGCTGTGACATTCTGGTTTAATTTGATAGATCCCCGTGTGCCCTTTACTTTGGGGGTGGTTTTCTTGCCCAGCCTTTGAGGGTAGACCCAGTAGAAGCCTCGTTTCTCTTTGCGTACAACTGAATCGCTCAGCCACGAGGCCGTTTCCCTTGCTGTTTTGTTTATTGGCTTTTGTCTTTAAAAATTCAAAATGTGCATCAACTGAAATTAATAGGTTATCATTTCAAGGAGGAAGTGGAAATTCCCAAAATGGACAAGTCTAGTTTAAGTAAAGGAAACAGAACTTTGATTTTTTTTTTTTAACTGTAATCTTGACTTTTCAGCAGATTAGAAGGAACTTATTTTGAGGGGGGTGAGGGAGGACATAATTTAATATTTCGGTTTCCAGGAAGGAACCAGATGAAGCTTTTTCAGCATTTCTGCTTTGGATGTGATGAATTTATTGCAAGCTTCAGGAAGGGTCGGTATCAGTGAGGCATGCTAGCTTAGCCCTTTTGAAAGCTGCAGACAGGGGTGGCTCTAATCATTACATTAGGACTCTGGATACACACTCGCCTTGGAGATTTGGCGTTGAGCTTAATCAAATCTGGATTTCAGATTTCACAGGCCACGTCGAGGATGGTTGCAAAGGGGCCGAGGGTGGTGTCTCCAACTCTTGCTCTTACTTGTGCCTCTTCCTGAAGCCCAGCAGGCCTTGCGGTAACCTTGTTGTGGCTTCCACTTCATTTCTGTATGCCTGTCCAGGACTCACACTTCTCTAGGTTCATTTTAAAAAATGTATTTATTTCATGCTTCAAGCATTTATTTAATTCCTTTCAGGCTCCTGGGGCTGGGATCTGAGATGGGAAGATGGGTTATGCCTCTACACCCTAATCTCTTTCTTAGGCAAAGTGTACAGTGATCCTGAGCCCCCGTGTCTATAAAGGAGTGGTTCAAGGCGGTTGTTTTGCTTTGTGCGTGGCCTGCTTTGTGAAAGGAAGGAGTAATACAAGACAGACTGATGGACCATGCACAACGTGGAAGAGCTGCAAGCCCACCACTGAGATTCTCACCTATTTCAAATTGGGAGCAAGACATTTGTACATTTCAGCAGTCTGTTATTCCCCATGTTTTCTTTGGAGCATATTTATTTATTTATTTATTATATTTTAGTGTGTGTGTGTATATACACCATAGGGCACGGTGTGTCCCTGTGAAGAACCAAGAATGACTTTGGGACTTATCCTGGATTGATGCTAACTCCTTCTTGCTTTGCTCTGAGATTTCCCAGGCTCTGGCCACCAGGGCCAGAAGTATAGGCTGCCACCATTTCTGCTATGCTTTTTTTTTTTTTTTTTTTAATGTGGGACTTGGGATCCAAACTCAGGACCTTGTGCTTTCAAGACAGTCCCTTAACCTGTGAGCTATCTCTCCAGCCCCTCTTTGGAGCACATTAAAGAAATACTGATGAAAGCAGTGTTTGATGGGTGGGGGGAGGAATGGAAAGTGACTCTAACCCTGTGTGGACACCACGTGGCGGTCCATGAATAAATAGAAGCCATCACAAGGGAAAAGACTTAAGAAATAGGAGTCTAGTAGCGCGGAATATTGGTAGCAATAGTTGAGCCTGGGAATGGAAGAGATAGCTTAAAGTTAGAGAGACTAGGGAGAGAGAGAGCCGCCATGACAGCACAGCAGGAGAGAAGAGGGAGTAAACAGAGGCCAGAGAAGAGGGAAGAAGAGAGACTCTGGGAGGGACGGCGATCTTTCATTGTCTCAGACTGTCTACGGAGCTGTCTGGGCCTCCCTGAGGAAGCAGGGCAATGGGAGTCAGAAATGAAGACTGGAGGTGAGATCTGTCTAGCCAAGTGGAGACCTGAGAAAATGGTGGCTGTGGCTAGCAAATAGAGGTGGTGTGAAGCAGAAAGCTGCTTAAGTAGTAAGATCTCCGCACCCATCACAGGAAACAGTAAAGGGGAGAAGACCTCAACTGCTTGAGAAAGCCTCCAGGAGGACGCTGCAGATCTCCTACAGTGATGTAGGGCTTGTTCAGGTCAATAGTACCGCAGGTGGTCTAGGGGAAAGGCACTCCAGGAAGAGAAGAGCAAGCAGAGGACTGAAAGAGGGAGAGAGTTTACCATGGCGGCTGTGCATACAGGTGGCTCTTAAAAAGCATCATAGTAGTGCTGGAGAGATGGCTCAGGGGTTAAAACTTTGCCTCACAAGCAAAAGGTCCTGAGTTCGGATCCTAGATCCCACCTAAAAAAATGCCAAGCGGATGTGGCAGGGACCTGCACTTCTGGCTCTGGTGGGTGGAGCCTGCAATTCCAGAGCGAAGCAAGGAGTTAAGAAGCAATCCAGGATGATTCCCAAAGTACCCTTGGCCCCCCACAGGGACACACAGTACTCTCCGACACACACACACACACACATACACACACACACACACACACACACACACACAGAGTAAATAAATAAAATAAATATTTAAAAAAACCACCACAGGAGTGTGTATAGATGGGATGAGAGACCATTTCATTAGGATCATGGACGCACTTCTACACCTTGAAACTCGGGACTTTTTCTCAGTTGTTTTCTCAGTTGTTCACAAGGGATGACTGATAATCTTCCCATACTGGCAAGAAGGATCCAGGTTAGCATGGATCTGAATCGAAAATCCACTTAAAATGCATGTGGAGCAAAGTAGGTTGATGGGGATGTACAGTTACCAAAGGAAGCAAAACAAAGAGACAAAACCAAAATGCAAGCTCCCAAAAAAGAATAGCGTTTTGGGTCCGGGCCACTAGGAATAAAAACAAGAGCAAAACGTTTGGAGTTGTTTCCCAATGGCAGTCCACAGCAGTTTATGGAGAGAGAATGAGAGGAAAGGATGCTGATGTGAGATGCAGGCCACAACAGGGCAGATGCAGGAGGCTCGACTTCCATCAAAGCTGCCTGTTCAGTCAGAGGGGGGCCCTGACAGGGTGGATGTAAGATGATACATTTGCTAGTAAACCCTGAATTTATTTACATTAGGACAGTCACTGGTTGTTTCAAAAAATTTTTTTTAATGGAGAAGCCTAAAAGTGGTGGATATGCCAACCAGTTTATTGCATAGCTGGTCAGGATTACCATGATGCATTAAGTGCAGGCTCTTTGATTCATTGTCAGAACCTCACTGGTTCAGAATGATTGGGATTAAGCAAACACGAATGTCTGGGATTAGGGAACATCAGAACCATTTGTTCTTATTTCAAGGGTAAGAGTTCAAACTCAGTCTCTGTTTCGATTAAATCCTAGCGATCTGCTCCAATAATTGATTCGCAGTAAAGTATAATTGACATGTTCATTTACTTAAACAAGCTATTCACAAATGCATTCTTCTCACAAAACTTCAATGCACTTTTAGTTGGGGGGGTTGCCCCCCCCAACACACATACAAATTGAAAAGAAAAGGAAAAAAACCATTATTGTACAAAACGGAAGGCAAGCTTAACCCTGTGTCCTGGGCTGGGGAGGTAACTCAGTGGTAAGAGCCCTCTCTGTCCGGTCTGAGAACCAGGTCTCAAGGGAACGAAGCAGAGAGCCACAGAGGAAGACAGCTGGAATGTGTGGGTGATTTGGCTGCTAACTTCTGCCACCCCACTGATTGACAGGGTTGAGTCTGCTGATCTGGTTGGCTAGATCCTTCCTTACCACTCCATGTGCATCCCTCCCAAGGCTGTAACTTTACCCTCTTGCCCCACCCCGCCCCCCCCCCCCACATTGCTTGGCCAAGGGTATCCATTAGCTATGTTCCTGTTAGAACCTTCAAAGAGTTTTTTTGAGGAAGACACTCAACGTCCTCTTCTGGCCTCCACATGTGGACGCATAGATACACATATCCCATGCGTGCAGATGTATGCAAAACACACACACACACACACACACACACACACACACACACACACGCCCCATATCAAGTGTTAAAGATTTCCAGTCTGTCTAACTATGATTGAGAGTAGCATATTTAGTAACCAAAGCTCACCGAAGTCCAAAGACATGAGGATTTCTGTGTTAGCCACAACTTCTTTCCATAGGTCATTATCCATGTTACTAAAACTTTAGGTTGGTCTGGAAATCAGGTTTCAAAGGTCTTGAGTTCTTTGAACATTCATAAGTTCCCATTTTCCCATTGGCACTGTTCCTTGTAAACAGTAACTTCCAGTCCTTCCCGCAAAGCTGAGCTCTGAGGACTCCGGTTGCAAGCGGCAGCAAGTACATGGCCAGAGAGCTCAGTGCACACATGTTCCCGTGGCAAGCAAGCATTGGCTGGCAAGAGAGGCTGACATACAGCAGAGGTGCCTGTCCCTTCCTGGCGTTTCTCGGGCTAGCTCCTGATTCCTTGGAGGTTAGTCTAGATCCGCAAGCATTGGGAAGAATTAGTTGTGAAGTTTTTGCCAATCAGAGGGACAGCCATGCAGCTTTTGGTAAACAGGTTTTGTCTTTGCGCAGCTAAAATGGAAGCAGAGGGCGCTGCGTGCGCTGTGCAGTTCCCTCCCAAACCATCTCCAACCAGCTTCAGTATCCTTACAGGTGTACGGGATCATCCACTTCATCAGTTCAGTGGCACTTTCGTGGCTTTTGGGAGCTCTCCTCTGTCTCTCTGGGAAAGCAAAGTGAGGGGACATGTTAGCATCATGAATAACCTTGAGATCTTATGAGTGACCAAATCCAGAGATAAAAGGCTTTACCACTGGGGTGCTCCGGACAAGGATTTCACTTTATTGAGCCAATTTCCTCATCAGTAAAACCAGAATAGGTGCACACTATTTGGTTTTGGTTTTGGTTTGTTTTGTGTTGTTGAGATATTGTCTCATTCTTTAGCTCAGACTTGACCTCAAAATTTGGCCCATTGTCCCTCCTCACTTTCCTGAGTGCTGAGATTATAGATTGCACCACATCCGATAATAAGTTACTCTTCATTAGATTGCCAGTGATTAACTAAATTAACATGTATCAGCATGATAATCTACAAACAGGAACACAACTGAGTAACTGAGCTTTCCTCTCTTTACATGAATGCTGGGCAAACTATATTGACTTTTTCTACAAGGAAGTTGGTTCTACTTTCCAGGGTTGGGACTGCAGTAACCTGCCATCTTTCCTTAAAGCCATACCTGTTCTAATTCCTGCTGTAACTCACAGTTCCAAAACACTGTGGACTGCAACCCAACATGTGGTCACAGAATCGAACGTGGGAATTGAGACAAATTTGGCAATAGTAATAGCTTTCCGAAGAAAACCTGATGACTGGAATTCATCTTCTCTCTGGAGACTTCTCCAGAGCTCCGGGCTCTCTCTATCTAGTGCTGCTCTTGCATATGATCCAAAGGTAGTCAGGATTGCTTAGGGCCTGGAGGATTAAGATCTGGAAATGGTGTACATGAAGTTAGCCAGCCTTTCACCAACCAGAAACCACCTAATTGTGGTGCAGGATGGGAAATGCATCCTGTCTGGGGGCCTCAGTTGACAAAGAATGGCACTTGGAGAATTCTCAGCTGTACTCTGCCACACCCTCTATGTAGAGACATTATTTGAAATCACATTAATTTTTAATTATTTTTCAAAAAGCAGTCTGCTCAGTTCCAGCACAATTGAAAACATGATTCCTTGCAGTTGTGTGACAAAGTCATATCGCTTCTCAGCCTTTTGGCTAAGATCAAGTGACAAAGTCATTTGACCCCTGTGGATTTTCCCCTCCTCAGTGCATTGCAAACACACGTGCACTGTGAGGGGCCTAGGCAGCAAGTGACTGGGAACAAACTGGGACCCTAGGCACTTGCTGCTTTTTCAGAAATACTCCCAGGATGCTGACAGAAACAAGTCTTGCCTTGTTTCTCAAGTAAGCAAAGAAGAAAGTCTTTGTTCCCAAGCAAAGGAAAACACAAATCACAAGACTGAAATGATGAATGCAAAACACCATATTTAAAATGTGGCCTGCATGTGATATTTGCATGCATTTCAGCATGCACCTGTTGTTGCTTCTGCTTAATCCAGTAGGCTCCGAAAACACTGACCACCGGAGTGCACTTGAGTAGAGGCATTGTTCCCGGATGTGTTTCTAGTGATGGTCATTCCTGTCGCCAAGGACTCTGAGATAATTTCCCCAGATTGTTAGGGCCTGGTTTTCGTAAGCTGACATGATAACATTCAAATGATTGTGCCATGAGTAAATACCACTTCTAGGTTAGAAAACATACATCCAATCCAAATCCAAAAGCTGGGTTAGGCTTTCAAGAGCATTTGGATTACATGTACTTACCTCAACTACTTTTTTCTGTATTCTGGCCATATTTATTTCTGAAAAACCCAAAAGAAATTTAAGACTATTTTTCTCCTCTTTCATCCAAAAGCCCAATGTGCTGAGCTTTCTATCCCTGTTCGCTCTACTTAGTTTATATGACTTTCAATTCCAAGGAAGCCTAACATGGGCAATCAGTTTTAGAGAAGTAGCAAGATGAATTAACCCTGAACCCCACTTTAGAATCCTCTCTCTCTCTCTCTCTTCTCTCTCTCTCTCTGCTGCCTGTTGAGACTCCTGACCAGGGAAGCAAGCATTTCAGGAGAACCCCTGCTCCTTGAAACACATCGAGCTCTTTGTTGTTAATTGGCACTTACCTCATCTAAGGCTTTTGCCAAAGGAGTTGAGGGGTTTAATGGGGAAGGAAGAAAGGAAAGAGACGGGGAGTTCTGGAAACTGGTCCCAGTCACATAGGATTTGTAACTGGGGAGTTGGGGGAGGACTCTACCCCACCCCCCAGGATGCACAAAGTAGCCTGTGTGCTTGCTGGGCCCTGGGCTGTTTGTTTGGTGGGGTTGTGGGAGGGAAGGGAGAGGGCAGTAAGGGGTGGGGTGTTAGTGCGCAGAGCCAGGCTTGAGTGATAACTGCTTGATGCAATTACAAGACGGCTTCAGCACTGTGCTCCTCTTTGTTCAGGTCTGCAGATGACGGCCCTCTGATCCAGGCTTGTGCCAGTTTTATTTCAAAGCGCTTTTCTTTCCATGTTTCAAAGGTCAGTGTGTTTACTGGTGGCCCAAAGGAGCCTGGTGGAAGAGAAAGAAACCTCATGCCGCTGAGCCGCAGGGAACCGCAAGAGGAGGCAGGGGATTGGCAGTGAACCCCCCAGGGGCTTCTAAAGAAGACTCTCAGAGTCCGGACTCTCCTACGTCACCACTCAGACGAGAGGAAGGAGCTAGGATCACGGGATCCACAGTCTCTTTTTAGGAAAAACAATAAACTTCTAGATTCAAAAAGAAGAAATGTAGGTATTTCCTGAAAAGTCGCCTTATCCAACACTCAGCCAAGAAAATATCTACTTCTGCTCCTTGAAATGGAAATATCTGCTTTTTCCAGGCCTGACTATCTGGCCACTTTCCGAAAACTGAGATTGTTTTCTGTCCAAGAATGCTAGCACTGGGAAATAATCGCAAAACCCCAGACCCTTTTATAGGATTCTCACTTGGCTTTGTGGCCCTGTCACTAAGCAAATCACGGCTGATCAGTCTGCTATCTACCCAGCCACGAAGCGTGAGTGCCTCTATGGAGAATAGTAGATTTTGATAACATACACTCAATGTCTACTTCAAGTCTTCCTTGTGTTCACTTCTCCGTGCACATTCTCTCTTCCTGGGACATGGGAGAGCAAGGTAGAAGGAGGCAAACTGGTAGAAGGCTTGTATTTAAACATTAGACTTGCTTTGGTTTGAATCTCAGTCTTACCACTTTGTTAGCTTTGTGACTTTATCCAATTTATTTAACCAGCACATGGCTCAGGGTTTTTGCCGGCAAATACAAGTGGCTCCCACCCAGCCGTGAAGATTAGAGGCATCATTGCCTGGGAGATATGTAAAGCGGTACCTGGTACTCTGTAAACATCCAAACGTTAGCGACTTATGAAACACCTCTCTTCTGAAGTGAATTCTGTGCTGGGCAAAAGCTCTTTTGTGTTACCATTGCCGTTTTTGAATTAGCCCACCTACACCTGTAGAAATGAGAAGTGCATTTGCAAATGCCAAGGGAGCAGGGCTCCTTTGTAAAAAAGGATGAGGGGGAGAAACACCAGAAAAGAAAATCATTGAAATGTTCCAAACTGAATTTGCCAGTTGTGAATTTCCAGACTCCTATGAAACAAGGAGACTCCCTGCCTTGAGCTAGAACAAGACCGGCTGGCCTCCCCCCACCTAATAGGAGAAAGCATGCTAACTCCAGAAGGAGGGAAAGAGAGCTAAAAATGGCCCTAAGACAATTTAATCCATTAGGCAAATAATCATCTCCATTTTACAATCATAGGAAACGAGGTTCAGGAAGGCTAAGTACATTTTCAAAGTCTCTTCAGTTAAGCAGCAGGCTGGAGTGAAACCCATCTCTATTTAATTCTTTTTGCCTCCTTCCTAGGAGAACCCCATTTCAAATAGCATTCTGAGATCCTGCATAGAGGTGGCCACACCAGACTCTAGATGACCTGCAGCTTCCAGGTCAGAATCAGCCAGAAGCTCGCTCCTCTTTCTCATTAGCCATTTCCATCCTGTTCAAATGAAGTCCACTGATGCGGGTCTTTGTTCTAAAACCTGTTGTTTGAGGCATCTCGGAAAAGAGAGGAGCCTTTAGAAGAAAAATTTCCATTCACTGCTGGAGTCAGAGCAGGGATTCATTATCACAATAAACATGTCTTCCAGCTTCATCCTAACATTTCTGTATGTTATTCAAGGCAACTTTACATGAATAAGGTACTGTATTAGTTTCTATTGTTAGTTCATAACCAGTTCATGTTTAGTTGTTTAGAACAACACACTGATCACGCTGTAGTTCTGGAGGTGATAAAATGGGTCCCAATAGGCTAAGGTCAGGATGGAGGCTCAAGTTTTCTTGACTTTTTCAACTTCTGGAGGCTACCTACATTCCTTGGGTCAAAGCCATTAATGGATGGCAGATCCTTGCACTTTATCACTCAGTTTCTAAATCTTCTTCCCCGTCCCCTACAGTAAGTAAGCCTTGTGATCACATCATGACATCATGTCAGAGCAAAAAGTCCAGGATAACCTCATTTGAACGTCAACTGATAGGCTGCTTTTATTGAAACTACTCTAAAGTAGGTGCAGACACCAAGCCTGTGCATCTCTGAGGAGCCATTATCCTGCACACCACAGGTGTCTATCTAATGTCATCTGGTGCCTTTAGCATCCTGGCTTTGCCATAATCTGTCCAAGTGTATTTGGATAAGTCACTAGATTTCTTGGTGTCTCTGCCCCCTATCTAGTGGAGTATTTATTAGTTACTCTTTTAGTTGCCGTGTCAAAGAAACAAGTTAAAAGAAGGAGTTATTTTGGCTCATGGTTTGAGTACTGGCTTCAATCCTTGATAATCAGAAGGCATACATAGCAAGCGAGAATGGTTTAAGGCTTGTGGCAGCAGGAGCGTGATGCTGCCTGTTCACATCTGGTCAGACAGGATGTTGGCACGCATATGGATTTCTCTTCTCCCCACTTTTATTCACCTTGTGTTCCCAGCACATGGGATCGCGTCACCCACTTTCATAGTGAGTCCAGAAACACCTTCAGGGATACTCTCAGGAGTGTGTCTCATAGAGAGTTGCGAATCCAGCCAAGCTGGCAAGGAAGACGAAGCCATCATACCCCTGCATGATGATGTTGTGAGGATTAAATGAATGGTTTTAGAATGGCATGTGCTACTTCAGTCTTAGCTCTGATTATCTTTGTCATTTTTTTTAATATGATGTTGACATCCAAGACATAATTTATGAAGCTAGATTGTAAATTTTATCTGAAGGTCATGCGGTACCATGGGTCACAGATTGTTGGCTTCTTTGGTCTCCTTTGTCCCTATTTTGGCCATCAATCAGTCAGTCACTCTCTCTGCCATCTATTCAGCCAGTAGGGTGATGTATAATGGACAACCGTCCAGAAGCATGTAAATAAACCTGAAAGATGTGCTGGTGGCCGACACATGAACAGAGATGTAGGCACTGTCTGTGGACTGTGGGAATTTCAGCATGAAGAATCGTTGAGGTCACTATGGTATTAGTGTGATTCTCTGATTCAACATGTGATCACAGAAGCTCTAACATTAACTTTCTTCAGCTGGGTGGGGGAAGGCAAGTTTGGGATTAAATTGCCAAACAGACTGAGGTTCAAGTGTGGGCTTCAGTTGTTGAACAGATTTGTGTTGTGGGGTGTTATTGGCATGGGCAGACTGGTTAAGGAGAAGAGAATCTAACATCCAAGCTCACTGATAGGGGAGAGAGGTTGTCTTCTGTCGACATTAGGAAAGTTATCTCAGGTGCACCATGAATCACCACTAGTCTTACAAAGCCATCTTTTTCTTTGGGGACAAGTCCACAAGGGGGTCACTTCCAAGGGTTTGGGAAGTCATCAGGTTGATTCACAATGTTCCTCTGAATGTTCTGGAGCTCACCTGTCATGATGTGGGTGGTCTTCCAGGTTGACAGACTTCAAAAGTTCAGCCAACCTCCCAGCAAGCCAAGACTGCGGGCTGCAGAGTTGCTGTTCATAGATCCAGGTGGCGGTCATTCCTCTTCCTCTGACCTTTACTTCCCTCAGTCCATCATGGGAATAAAGACAGCTTGGGCATGTGATCTCCCTTTTAGTCGTGACCTTGACCTCTCCATCCCTGTTTCACTGTTGCGGGTCAAACACATTGATAAAGAAGTCCCAGCTGTTTTCTGCATATGCTGTGATTTCATTGAATTCAACCGGGTTTTCTAAACTTGTTTGTATATAGTTGGACATATGATGTGAGTGATTTATGAGCCTCTGAGATGTCTTATCCAAGTTCCTTTTAAGAAAGATCCCAGGATCTCATGCTCAGCTGTGTTGCTGAGTTTCCTGATTTTAGATCTGAGGCCCTCACTCCGTAAAATCACGTGCTGGGAAAATCCAAATTAAAACAGAACATCAAAATTGAAGCTGCCTTTTGCATTGAGAACTAAGGAGAGTTGCTTCATTTTCTAAGTCAAAAGTTCTAGACACTAGGGCCAGTGAGGTGGCTCAGCAGGTGAGGTGCCTGCGCCCAAACGTGACAACTGAGCTTGATCTCTGGAGCCCACTTGGTAGATAGAGTTGGCCTCAAACCTCCACATATGAGTTCTCTCTCTCTCTCTCTCTCTCTCTCTCTCTCTCTCTCTCTCTCTCTCTCACTCCCCCTTCTATTACCTCCAATCTCAAATAGATAACTTTAAAAAAATTTACATGTTAAAATGCTATTTGTTGAAGAAGGAGGAGGCGGAGGAAGAGGAGGAAAAATGAGGAGGAAGAGCAAGAGGGAAAAGAAAAGGCAACAATCACAAGCTGGCATGCTTTCTTGTGGATAGCAAAATGTTTACAAGACAGCTCCACGAAATGCATCAGGATTTAATAGAAAAATAATAAGCAAGAAGATATGAAATGATGCAAAACATTTGCGAGAAATAGTATTTTTCTTTAGCACACAACAGTGGCTTCTTTGTTGGAAAATAAATTGTCCACATAGCACACTCCTTTCCTACTTTCTTTACTTATCTTCTCCACCTCCCCTCTTTTTATGATAGAATCTTGCTATGCAAGCCCAGGCCAGCCTTGAACTTGAGCTCTTGTATCTCTACCTCTCAAGTGCAGGGATTACTGGTGTCACCCATGCCTGGCCCTCGTCTCCCTGTGTCTATAGTTCTCTGTCTTAGAGTAACACCCACAATATGGTCATAATAATAATAGGAAAAAAACTGGCTGGTCTCCCTGAGTTCCTATCAAAAGAAGGGACTTGTAACCTGGGCTTCAAGAAAAAAAAAAAAAACTTTATAGGTATAATGTTTCAAATAGTCTTCCTTCTGCAAATGGAGTCCATGATTTCATAAAGATACCAAGACGTTTTAATGCACATCCAAGAGAAATTAAAACAAATGAAACAAAGAAACAAACCAAAAATGGAAGGCATGTGCTGGTGTCTTAGCTCAGTGGGCAGAGTACTGGCCTGGCAAGTTCAAAGCCCAACGCTATCTAGTCTGTGGTGGCAGCACACAGGTCTGGAATAACCATGAGTCTTAGCGTGTGTGGACAGTAAAGTTACAGCTCTTGGCAACCTCAAGGTGATACCAATCCTCTTGGTAGCCTAAAAGACCCCATCGGAGAAAAAAAAATGGAAGAAATACATGGTACTCACTGCTGTTCCGTTTCCGCTTCACCATCGATGCTAATGAATGAATCAATCAAGGTGAAGCTTGAGGAAAAGATCCGGTCCTGCCTGCTGCCCTGACGCGTGTGAAGCTGTGGATCACCTCAATGCCGTGCTGACCACCTCTACACTAGCTCACTATCCTCCCTCCCCGGCTCATCGCCAAGACCTCTGCCCTCTCTCACCTGATGCTTAACTTGTCTTCTTTTCTTGCCTTTATCACTCCTGCAGAATTAGTTGGCAACCTTCTTAGGTCACCTTCGAACTCTCTTAGCACGACCCTGTCTTTGGGAAAAAATAAATAAAAAATCTAGTCCCTCACGGGTGGCTTTCACTGCTGGCTGAACATTAGGATCACGTGCCCATTAAACTGGAGCTCAGAACCTATATCCAGAAAGTTCCTGAGTTATGATCATGGGCATCTGAACTTTTTAATCAGGTAAAAAAAATCCTTAAGAGTTTGGTGATGCAGGTTCAACAGTTCTGAGGAACTCAGGGTTCTGGAAGGGGTGTCGGTACTGGGGCAGCATGGTTTGTGGGGTCAGGGGTCATTCATCCACTCTATACTTTATGTTGAATATTGCTCTGAACCTAAAACTGCTCCAAACATAACACCTATGTTTTTAAGTAAATAAAAAGAAATCTTTGAGTACAGACATTGCTGAGGCCACTTCTCTACCCCCATGTTAAAGATATTAGCATATATTACTTTCAGATACTAGGTATCATGATGAAATTTTCAGATATGCATTTAGATCACTATCATAGTTAAGCACAGGTGTCAACTTGACTGTTGAGGATTTGAGCTCTGGGCACAGTTGTAGAGAGTTGATGGTTGAGTTAAGCCCACAGCAAACCTGCAGGAGATTGTCTAGCTGATGGGGAAGGTCCAGCCTATAGCGGGTGGGACTAGGCCCTGAACAGGTGAATAAAATACTGAGAACTGGTTGGAAAAGTTGGCATCCTTCTGTTCACTTGGCCAGACATGCTAGTCTGGCAAGTAAGGATTGTCCATCTCTCAGCTGTTATGCAGTGATGGTGTGGCCGGGTCCCTCAGCCTTGGTGTTGGTGCGTGCTCTCCCATCAAGCTGGACTGAGAACTGTAACCAGACTGTCGTAAGAAAGTAAACTCCTTGCTCCCTTAAGCTGTGTGATGGTCATTTATCAGGAACCATGCAGGCGGACTGCAACAATCACAATCACTTCCCATGATCCCCTTTTGCTCCTCTCCCATTCCCAGTGATTTGTCCTCTTCCTCTTCCTCTTCTCAATTCCCAGTTCCCTTTCTACGTTTGTATCTTTTTTTTTTTTTTGGAGAGCCATTGCGTTTCATTAGGGCTGCTTCAGGGCATAGGTGAGGGGCTATTGACGGGAGCACAGACATCTCCTTAGTGGCTACATCACTAAAGAAAATAACTCTCCTTATCCCCCAGTGACAATCAACTTTCAAAGATGTTCAGAGAGCCCCTCCCCCACTGCCTGTGATGTTGACAGGTGCAAGTCTTGTATAGACAATCACAGATCTGAGTTCAAGAGTACAAAGGCTATGCTTGCTCCACAAGGACAATGCTCCACACTGCCCTGCCCCGTCCTTGGGCTTTCCTATTCCTTCTGTCCTTTCTTCCACCGTGTTCTCTGGGTTTTAGAGGGGATGATAAGGTCTTGTTTAGAGGTCCTGTTTAAGGCTGAACATTCAGCAGTCGCTTCTTCTCAACACTTTGACCAGTTACGAGCCTCTGAAGTTACCACTTCCTGATACAAAAAAAAAAAAAGAAGCTTCTCAAGCCAAAGCTGACAGAAGCCCTAATCTATGGAAACAAATGTAAATATTTAGAAGGCAACTTGATGGACACATCATGTCGTGTCCATTTAACAATAAAAAACAACAGTAGCTTCCCCAATAGGGGTCTATGAACCTCCCCATCCACGGGCTTTCTGACCAGGTCATAGTACTGAATGTGAATTTCCTCCTGTGGAGTGGATCTCAATTCCAAGAAGAAAGCAACTGGTGGTCTAATTCATCATCTTTATTGCCACTACCTTTTAGTCTGTCCCCTTAGAGGCATTGTGCTAGTTACCCTTATCTGTTGCCGTGAGAGATCACCCAAAGTCAAGCAAGTGAAGGGAGATTTATTCAGTTTGCGGTTCCAGAGGAGAAATACAGTCTTTCATGGTGGAGGTGGCATGGCTAGCTAGTTGAAGCTGGACACAGGCTATGTCACACCCATCTGTGAGGCTGAGAGCTGCAAGACTGCTTGCTGAAAGCAAACTTCTCCAGGAGGTAGGGTGGGACGAATCCACCTCAAGGTCCACCCCCTATGACTGCCTTCCTTTAGCAAGGCTCCACCTCTCAAGGTGCCATGACCTTGCCAAACACATGAGACTGTGGGGGACACATTTCAAACCACGACAGCCAGGTTTTCTGGTCTTCAATTGTTCCTTATTAGTTTTCCTCCCCTACATCAATCTTGGCACCTGCATTTCCTCATAACTTCTGATTAGGCAGCTCTACTACCATTCATTGGAGTAGCGTTTGAACTAGTTGTGAAGGACTTTGGGTGTTTTGCAGAACTCCGAGAGATGCAAATTCCTGTTCTCCCACATGTGTCCCCTACTTTTGCAAAGAGGACCCGTAAAACCCAAGGACTTGCTTTAAAGGGCCATATTCACCAGCAATCTAGATTCAAAATTCCCATCCTCTTACCCTTGACCCTTGTCTAATTCAGAACGCTGTCTCTCAGAGCTGTAATGAGCCTTGGGGGGGGGGTTGACGCTGTGTCCTTTCTTCTCCTCTGGCTGGCTCTGCTCGCAGCCTTGGCTTTCCTGATTGATACATGGAGCAGGTGCACCTGTGTCCTCCATCAAACCAGATGTGAATGGAAGGTTTGGCTGATCCAATTTGCCATGACTTGCTGACAGTGGCCCTGGGAACTTGGAGGCCACGGCACACCAGGCTGTGATGTCATGCCTGACAACCTGATAATCTTGCATTTAAGCACTGCAGTCTGTCTTAGCCCCCAAATGTGCCTACAACCCTTTGAGCATTCAATTCTAGGATGCACACTGTGTGTTATCCAGGTAGCTGTAATTCAAATAGATAAACAAAAGTTCTACCTGCCTTAAAACATCATTCTTATCCACCCGGCACAACTATCTGATGTTCTCAGTTTTGATTACTCCTCCTGGCAAAAAAGACAATCTTTATTTTGCACAGTATGAGAAGCCCAGCTGAAGATTGTAAGCATTCATTAATACTGTAAAACAAATTGGAATTTTTTAATTATCATCTGGAAATGGTAAAATCCTGAGGGATGCAGAGGGTTCTGATAAAAACTGATTGAAAAAGATTGATATCAAGAGGAACAGAGAACAATTCTGGAATTAGAACTTATTGTTACCACAGAAACAGACATGAGGAGAGAACAAATGGAAGAGAGTCGAAATGTCAAGGAGCATATGTTACTTGGCCAAGGTTTGCCAAATTCATCACTTTTCCTCAAAATTCTCTTTGGTTATCTCCCTTTTATACATTGATATTTTTCCGACGTTAGCTGAAGTACACAAACTCAGAAAACATCATAGGGTCACTGTAACTAATATAACTAAACTATTCAGCACCTGCTACATGCATAATGTATAAAATATTTTATCTCCAGCAATGTATTTTATCCCCTCCTTGACATTCAGAGATAGATTTCCATTTCAGAAATTGTAACCAAGGGCTGCAGAGATGGCTCAGAGGTTAAGATTCAGCCTTGCCAGCGGAAGGTTCTGAGTTTGAATCTCAGGTTCCACAGAAAGATACCAGGCAGAAACAGTACATTACCAGCCATGGTGGGTGAAGCCTGGGAAATCCCAGAGCAAAGCAAAAAGGAGATAGAAGCTATCTAGTGTGATTCCTGAAGTCACCCTTGGTTTTTCACAGGGGACACACAGTACCCTTTGATGCACACATGCAGACTAAATAAATTAACTAACTAAGTAAGTAAGAGGTTGTAACTGAAGCCTTAGAGTTTTGAGCAACTTCCTAAGACCATGTTAATGGGGAGAGCAAGGTTCCAACCCAAGTAGTCTATTTAAAGCCTGCAGTCCTACGCTCTTGCAACTGATGTTTCTCAGCATCACAGCATTTATAACTATGCAAAAGAATACATCTTCAAATCCAGAAATTCCAATTGTAGATTATTCTTCCTGACTACTTCCTATGTTGGAATGCAACTTTAAAGAAAAAAAACTCATTGTACTGAGATCTGTCCTTACCAGATCTGCATAATGGCTGACATACCAATATGCCCCCATAGACTGTAGAGACATCAAGAAAGATAAGAGTATTTAGCAGAAATCTTGGGGACTAAAGTTGGATGAATGAAGGAAGGGAAATTTCTTTCATATGCCACAAGAAGCTTGAACCCCTACAAGAGTAGACAAACCAGAGGGAACCATGAGGTGCACAGAAGCAGACAGGCAGAAAGATATGAGGGAGTGGGATAGATTGATGAAGGGGAGGGAGAGGAATGGGAGGAAGGGGAATGGAGGGAACCAGGGCTGAATACTCAATATACTTATAAAACTAGAAAAATAGAATAAAATAAAAAATAAGAATATTAAACTTGTATAGTCGTGCAGATCCCAGAGGTTTAGCAAAAATTACTTGGTTCAGAATCTTCCTGAACTTTGAGCAGTTTCCTGAAATTTGAGTTGGTATCTCAATAAGAATGCTCTATTGATTTAATATAAAATGCCAGTCTGACCACCACGGTTGTGTATGAACCTCACAAAATGTTGGGCCAAATCCCTGCCCAGCTGTTATTGTCCCAAACTGAAATGGAAAATTCAAGCAAAATTACTTCTTGTCCCTGTGAAAGGTCAGTTGAAATAAAAATGCTTTAAGACTTCTTTGTCCATAGCTCCAACCTCTGCTGGTGTCCAGAGACTGCCAAAAGAAATGCAGAACTCTTGAATTTAGGGGGCTCCCACACTACCTCTGACTTATTTGCAAGGTGCTCTGAAGAAAGTTATGCTGTCTAATGAATCAGCCAAGCTTCCGGAAAATAAGCAGAAAGTGGGTACTATATTAATATAAAAATGTATCACACATTTTTGGAATTGTATAAGGGGAAAGTTGCAATAATTTGCTTTTAATTTGTATGTGTTTTCCTCTCTCCATATCCCAATGAAAGAACTAATTTCAGTAAGATGGTTTTACTGGAGGCTTCCTGACGATGCTCTAGGATCTGAAATTAAAGAGACAGAATTGCTGGAGGAAATAGACAGGAAAGGCCAAGGGAACAGGGATAGGTTTACACAAAGTAGCAAGTAGGGCGGTCCTGTCTTTGAAGAACTTTCCTCTTTTCTTTTAATAATTAGCCATTCTCACCCTACCGATTAAATTTTTTGTCCTTAACATTCAGTCCTTAACAAAGTCAAACAAAGATGTTCCCATCTTGTCAGAAAAAAAAAAGCATTCTTTCTGTTAATCTCCCCTGTTTCTAAGAGAAGTGCCTCATCTTCTCCCCTAATGGGTTTGACCCAGCTTTCATTTCCATGGAAGCCTTAAAGATACAGTACCACACTGCAGCAGGCATCTCCAGTCATCTTGAGATGCTGCTTTTCATTTCTTCTGAAGTTTTAAGGTCAAGCGATGGGAGTGAGGAATTCCCAGCAGATTGCTCCATTCCTCCCTGGGGAAGCTATGAACCCCCCCAGGCTGCTCTCAGATCAGACTTCAAGATCTACCCACAGGACTGGTTGAGGACGTACGCACGTACAAGGATTCTTCCCTTTACTGGGAAACAAAAAGCTACTGAAAAAAAAAAGCAATGACTTGCTGTTTCATGTTGCCAGAAGGTGTCTGAGTAACAGCTAACTCATTTGTGTCACAGGCAGCCAAAACAGTGACTAATGTGGGTGAGACTGAATGCTCTTCCTTCTAGCTGTCCACCATCTTTGGGTATCCGTAGACTGATGTTTGTGTGAATGCTTTCAATGGTTAATATTGAATGCCACATTGACAACGTCTAGAAACACAATAGGAGGCAAATTTCTGCCACATCTGCAAGGGAATTTCTACACTAAGTATATTGCCATAAGAAGATACACCCTGGCTGTGGGTAGCATTATTCCATGGGCTGATATTTTGGACTAAATAAAAAGAAGCCAGTTAGCATTCATCTTTCTCTGTTTTCTGAATGTAGATGCAATGTGACCAAATGTCTCACAGTCCTGACACCATGACATCCCCATTGTGAAGAAATATCCCCTCAATCTGTGAGTCACAATTAGCCTTTCCTTTCAAACTGCTCTTATCAGCTATTTGCCCCAGCACAAGGAAAGTAACTAATACAATGTCCGTGTTGCTCAGGTAGACATTCCAGTCTGATGCCTTGATGAATCTGGACATCCGGCCCACTTCTCATCCTGTAGATAAGAAAATATTAAAAATAGACCCTGAAAATGCCCCTATTAATGGAGTGGCCCAAAGATAGGCAACTTGATATGCCACAGAGGCCTGAACCCCCACAAGAGTAGACAAGCCAAGATGAACCCTGGGGTCCAGAGATGCGTACAGGCAGGAATGAGAGGAATTAATAAAGGGAAGGGAAGGCATGAGAGGGAGGGGGGATGGAGGGAAGCAGAGATGAGTACTCCATACACTTATAAAAGTAGAAAAATAAAAAATTAATAAAAATTAAAAAAATAAATCTTGAATACAGATATCCACAACCATAGTCTTTATTCTTAAACTCTTTCACGTTCTGGAGTTTCCAGGCTGCAATCAGAGCTCTGTACAGAACACGCAGAGGGAAGATAGAAACGCTGTGTCATCTATCCCGACAACTGTGATGGTGGTTCTCTGACAGTGTCCTGGGGATGACCTTAGTCATCAAAATTTAACTTGCAGAGAAGAGCAAAACTGAAAACAACAACCAACCGTAATTCAGAACATCAGAGACCCTACATTAATCACCTGGAACCAGACCAACCTAATCTCTCCCCATCCTAAAGCTCAGGGAAATTTGCGGAATCGGGGACGGTAAGATTGTAAGAGCCTAAAGATGGGGAGGAGCAACGATATGCAAAATACTCCACAGGAGTTAGGGCCGCAGTAGCCATAATAGGACTTTGCATGACCTGAGCAATGACTGACATATCAATGACCCCCCCCAAAGTCTAGCATGGATCACAGGCACTAGGATCCTTAGAGGCAAGGGATTAACAGTCACAATATGTTCCCATACTAAAGGGAAGCATAAGAAAGGGCTCTAGGCAATGCTACTGAGTCCTTACACCTCATTAGAGTGGAGGATGCAGAGGGAAGTTTGACATTCACATTAAAGGGTGCTCCAGGGATTGGGGGGAGGGAGGTACTGGGAGAAAAAGAGGGAGGGGGGTGAAAGAAAGGGAAAAGGGGGGAGGGGACCAGGAAGGGGTGGAGGAAGGGAGGGGACTGAGGTACCTATTAAGTTTGTATGAATGGATAAAAAATAAAAGAAAAAGAAATTTAACCTGAAGAATTATAGGCTTTGAAGTTGGGAGGAATTTCAATGATCATGTGATCCAGTGTAGACATCTTGGGTGGAATGACCCATTTTACTGATAATACAATGGAAGCCCTGGGAGACTGATATCAGACCCAAGGTTATGCAGTCGCCAATGGCAGGCCCACAGTTCTTCACTACTGTCTTCTTCTTCATAGTGCTTTGGAATTGCTATGTAAGACAGGAGACATGTGCATGAGGTATTTGCAAGGGAGACTGAATGGAGTGTGTAACAATAAACATAGGAAGTCTTGCAACATAGCAGTTCCTTCCAATGCCTTACCTAATTTGAGGATGTGACCCCAGACACAGGAGTAATCTGGCCTATTCAGTGTTTATCAATATTTAGTATGGACGAACTGATGCCTGTCTTCAGAACATAAATGTATTTCTTACTTCACTTTTATCATCTTTACTATGCACAGGTGTTCTGCTGAAGTCTCCCATTCTGCTTTTCAAGTTTTCTTGACTCATCACATTAATTCTGGGCTTTTACTGTTGCTTGGGTCTCTTTTCCATCGTTAAATGATTCCTCCAAGAGTTACCACTATTCTTGGGTTGACCAAATGTCCAGATTTTAGTGGCCACATGCCTTTGACAGGCAGGTCCCCATTCTGTCTACTTCAGACATTGATGAATGGTGATTTTTTTTTTCCATGGTCATAGTCTTTCTGATTGTAAGCTTCACAAAAACGTGTAGGCTGATATCACCATCACTGTCTGAAAAGGAGAAAGAGGAGAGAGAGAGAACAAAAAGAAGTATAGTTTCCATTCGGTCTGCCATACCACATACATATGACCTGGAATTTTCCATATGCCCTTGAAACAGATTTCATACCTGAAATATGAATTTTGAATCACTACGGACTGAAAGAACAAGAATTCCCACAAACAGCAGTGTGTTGGAAAGCTGAGAGAGGATTTCCATATTAATTAAGAATTAAGTACATGCAAAGGACACGGATAGGATCAGGACATAGGCGTGTTTCTTTGACTCAGTAGTTATTGGTTCCTTGATTGCTTTGTAGCAGAGAGCAGGAAGTGGAGCCAGGCTGCAAAACTCCAAGGCCCCCTTCCAGGAACCTACCTCCTCCAGCTAGGCCCCACCTCCTCAGGGTCCAATACAGTTCCACTCCCTAAGAATCAACTATTCGAACACACAAGGGACATTTCATAAACCAACCAAGACACCGTGAACTATCTGTCCACTCAACTCTTCAGGATTTGGTTTGGTTTTATGGGTTGGTTTTTGTGTTTGTGATACAGAGTCTTCCCCTATAGCTCAGGCCAGTCTGGAACTCAGTCTGGGCTAGCCTGGGACCTACAGTAAGAGACCTACTCAGCGTCCTCAGTGCTGGGATCACAGGCTCATCGGCTGCCTATCATTGGCACACTCGTCTCCGCTTTTCATCCCTATTTGTCACTGTCGCGCTTCATCTGGGCGGAACACAGTTATTTGTCCTTAATACTGTCCTGTTTCCCATAACATAATAATATTCATATATACATTTTGTTCATCTATCTATGTGCCATAGACATCTGAGTTGCTTTCATTTGTTTTTCAGTCTTCTTCACAACCTAGTGTGAAAGTAATATCACCCTTCTCTTCTTTTGTACTTACTGGAAGAAAATCACAAAACCAACTGACTCTTGGGAAAAGAAAGGCACAAAAAATGCAGAAGTTTATTTTAGCAATTACATGCAATTCTTCCTGTAGCATGCATTCATTCATCATCTGTGTGTGTGTGTGTGCGTGTGCGTGTGCGTGTGCGTGTGTGTCACAGAGCATGAGTGGAGGTCAAAGGAAAACAGGAGTTATTAGCTCCCTCCCTCCACTATGTGGGTCATGGGGATTGAACCCAGATCTCAGGCTTAGTAACAAGAACCTTTACCTACTGAGCCTTCTCGCCAGCCCCTTTACCTACCAAGCCCTCTTGCCAGACCCTTTACCTACTGAACTCTTTCACCAGCCCCTTTACCTACTGAGCTGTCTCACAGGCCACTTTAATTCCTTTTATGTTTTATGCAACTCTGAGGAATTTTCAAAATATTTTTTAGGAATTCTACCAGGATGGACAGGCTCCAAAGGTGGCACGCCATGCCTTATAAACAAGCAATACCTTAACAAGGGCCATTTTGGCGCATCAGAGAGTTTAGAGACAAACCCGATGGTGATTCTATTCCTAGGTCCAAGTCCAGCAGCAGGAGAGAAAGTGGACCTGCCCCTGCTCCGTGTCCCTGCGGGCTGCCAGTGCCCCTTCTTTGGCAGCCATGGCTGAGCATCTGTGTGGAGGGCATATCTGGACTCATTCTTCATGCAGTCTGTGTTGTGTACTCTTGACAGAAAGCGACTCTCTGTCGACAACAATAGCACAAGGGACGAATGCGCCCACACGAGTATCCTCCTGACCAATGCGGTTACCTCTCTCCTTTGATGACCATCCTAATGGAGTTCTTTGGCCTTTTGAATGGATTACACAAATTCAGCTTTCTGATTTGAGATCGACTTAAAGAATTTGGAAGTGGTTGCACGGACAAAAGCAAAGAAGGATTTAAAAAAAGAAGCAATTGCCTCCTGTCAATGACTCCAGCTGCATGGGGCAGCCGTTCCCGTGGCATTCCCTCCCATCCTCTCCAGTACCGTAGTGGTGGCCGCTGCCCACGTGCCCTGACACATTTCTCTTCATTACAGGCCTCAGCCATGGGGCGATGACGCCTGCTTTTTCCAGCAGGCATTCTGTGCAGGGTCCAGGCGATGAGTCATAATTCCTCACACAGGTCCGTGGAAGAAATGGACAAACATACATACGTGTAGGTGCTTCTATTTGGGCAACTGTCTTCTGGAAAGGCAGGCAGAAGCCTTTGCGTTTCCTCCAGCGTGGCTGGAGCAGCTAAGGAAATGGAGTGCATCCCCACAAGGGGACATCGGTTTAAATCCTCACATGTTTGGGGCTGAGGCGGTAGCTCCATGGGGAGAGTGCTTGCCCAGTCCCCAGGTTCAGTCTCCAAGCGCCCCGTAAACTGGGTGTGGTTGGTGGTTCACACCCGTGAAGTCAATCTAGGAAGGTGGAAATAGAAAGTAGGAAGTTCGAGGCTGAGGCCGGGAAGATGGCCCAGTGACCACACATGCCGTGGTGACCACACACACGCCACGATGTCAGGCAAGGGTATCTTGCTCCTGATTCTGTTAAACAGGAAGCTGAACCACCCAGTCCTGCAGCCTCTGAGTGGGACACCAGAGTACACGGTGAGGGACACATCCATCCGCCCCCTTCTGTGGCCACCAGTTCCTGCCTGGCCCTCGATGGGATCACACTTATCTTTCGAAGGCCTCCTTAGCCTTTCTGTGCCTTCCCCGTGTCGCCCCTCTTCTTTCTCCTTCCTTGATTCCCGTGACCTCTCAACGTCACTCTCCTTCTTTTCTGTTTTCATCTCTCCCTAGCTTTCTTCTCTCCTACCATCCTCTGCTGTTCCTGGCTCTCCTCCCAAGCTCTCTCCTCTCCCAAAATTCTAAGCAACTCCTTCTTCTCTTTTCCTGATGCTTAGCAATCTCCAAGCTCCGTGGCCCCTGTCACCTCAGCCCTTAGGTCTCTTGCCTCTATCCAGTCACCTAAATCCATGCCACTTCCCAAGGGACCGCAGAGCTGTGACCATTGAATTGTGGACTAGGAAGAGCCTTGTGAGGATGTGAGTTGCAGTAGATCCCAGAAACACTCTGCCGTGCATCCACTATCTTTCCAACTCTTGTGCTATGGTGATTCCTGACTCCCAAGTCAGGAAGGGCTACCTATGGGTGGACTTTGAGAACAGACTGTGGATATACTTAAGGGTACTTTTCAATCGACCTGTCTAATAGTATTCTTGGTTGGACTTTCTCACCAGTAATGACTGTGACAGGTGTCCCTGGCGCCCTTGCCCTAAAAAACTTATTGACTGCAGGAGTTTCAAGCCAGACATGCCTAAACATGCCCTCCGGGATGGGATTCAAGTGAATCCCTGCTGGCCTGGAACATTTGGGGAAGATGCTCTGGGAAAAGATTGTCCTGTAGAAGGATATGGTCAATTTCTGAGCTCGAGCCACATATGTGTTTCTGCTTGACAGAACCCCCAAAACAGCAGCACTCCAGTCCAGCAGGTATATGATATGAAACAGAGGGAGGAAAGGGCTATGATATGAAAAACAGCAGGCGCAAATAGCCACATGACACAGGATTGATGTTGGAGTGATACCGAGAGATATTAATTTCCCCAGGTCTCTGTGGATTTGGTAGCTTCAGTGAGGACAGGGATGTGGTCTTGAGTCCACCCAGGCTCCTAACAAGTGCCATGATACCATCTGCTTGGCAGCAAAAAGCACAGGAGGTGGGAAGGAGACCTGAGTGCTGCTTGATGAAGTTTGCTTCCCTGATCTCTGTTTCCTCGGGAGCTCTCACAAGCTGTCACATGTGGCAGGGTCGGGAGTTTGATGTGAGACCTCCCCAGGGTGAGAATACACCCAAGGGCAAGACGGCAGCAGGCCCAGTGGATCTGGGGGTAATTTGCACTTTTCCAGGGGCTGCAAACAAGAAGCAGAAAGCAGCAACTCCTTGGAGACCAAAACGAAAATAACTGCTTCTTAATGATCTGATGTGGAGACGCTTCTGAAATGTTGATGGGCAAGTCTATGAAGAATTGCTCAACATTGGAAATGGGTGTGGTCCTGGTTCACTGTAGCTTCAGAAACACAAGAACAAATCACAAGTAAATATTCTGAATCCCTATGCTGACAGAAAGAAAGAGAGAGAGACAGAGATCAAGGATTTCCTCAAGCAATGAGCTTCAGTTTTCAAGTTCTTCTCATGATTCATTCCCTTGCTGTTGAACGACTTGGTCTTCCCCTAACCTGATTTCCAGATCCCCTGAGAACAAAGCATGTGATGACAATCTCCCTATTCAGACCCAAGCAGCCTGTAGCTTCCCTGAATTTACCCTAACCTGGCACCAGGCATCCCTTTGGGAAATCTGGATGGGCTACACCATGTCTTTTTCCAACTATCCGGATACCTTTTCCAGCCTCATAGATTCTCTATGCTCTGTAGTCTCAGGACGTCTAAATCTGCATATTTGACCTAGTTCTGTTTGTGGTATGTGTTTAGCAGCCGTCAAAACTGACTGCTCTTCCTTCCATCCCTACTCTTACGCTTCTAATCAAAACCTTAGAAAAGCATTCTAGCTTGTTCAGAACTGGTCTTTCTCTCTCTCTAGCAAGTTCAGATTGACCCTGGAGCAACATTGGTGGCGCCCAGTCGCAATCCCATGACTCTGACGGCTGAAGCCAGAGGATTACCAGTTCGCCACCAGCCTGAGCTGCAAAGTATCCGGTGAGATCTAGTCTCCCCGGAAAAACAAAACTGAGGATGTAGCTCAGCAGTAGAGTGCTGGCCTAGTGTCCAAGGTCCCAGCACATAAGCCTGAACTCATGTGGCACCTGATTATTCTGTAGAACACACTTAACATTTTGTAAACTCCCCCATCATTTAAGAAGCTGAGCATTCATCACTCAGCCTCTCTTTGACTTTTATCCACAGTGCTACTTCGCAGTAACTTCCCCTTTCCTTTACACCCTTGTGATATCCTTTGAATTCCCACAGGTGCTTCTGGCCTCATTCTCCACTGAAGCTGTTCCTTTAATCTGGAATACTCATTGTACCCTTCTGCTCAGGCTAATTACGTGTGACTCATCTTTTAAGACTCAACCAAAGCATTATCTCCTCTCCACTGTTCCCTACAAGGCTCTGTATGCACCTCTGCTATTATCTTTTATATCCATTTGGCTCGCTGGATTTTTAAGACCTTTGATATCTGTGCTCACAAAGTGACTAGCTCAGATCCACAATGGGCACTCTATTTTGCACTGAATTCCCATGTCTCTGTATTTTCAGACCCTCCTTATGAAATATCAGTTGTATAAACAAGTGATTTCCATTCACTAAGATATAACAATTCCTCTGAAAAGCTCCAAGGATTCTTGAAAGTCTCATATCTCTTGTAAACCCCAATCAATATCTGCTTCTCCCAAACCACTGACTTCTAGGGAAACTAATTGATGCATCATATGTCTCTCTGAGCTACACATTTCCAGCATGAACAACATGTGAGCACCCTTCTTGACTTGAAGATCCACACGCAGTCGTCACAGCATGAAGGCACAGTGGCACTTTAGCAAAGAAGCTTCTAGATTAGGTCAGGGACCACAGGTACTGCTAAGGCACACTGAAATTGTTATAGCATTTTGTTAGATCCAGGATGTGACTTTCTGTCATCTTGCTTAGTTGAGAATGACTTCTTAGATTCTCATTATCTTAATTCAACTCTTTCATTCACCTGGTAAATCTATCACAAAATTAAGTGTGTAATTGGGGTTAAGATACCAATGATAATCCTCATTGTCAACTTAACTGAATATGGAATCATCTAGAATATATAACTCTTGATGTGTCCTTGAGGACATTTCCAGAGGTGTTTAACTGAGAATGGAAGATATGGATGATGCCTGTTATATAGGCATCTTCATCTTTAGCTGGGGGCCCAGACTGAATTGAAAGGGAAAAGCAAGACAGTCAGATGAGTACTTCAGTTTCTTGCTTTCTGCTTCTTGATCTACCCAAATGAAAACAAGCAACCTCCCACTCCTGCCAATAGCCACTCCCATCATGCCTTTGTAGCCATAGTAGAACCCAAACCTTTTTCCTTTAAATTGCTTTTGTCTGCTGCCTGAGCATAGCAGTGAGAAAAATAATGGACATACCTGTCTGTCTACATGAGGCGTACCATGTCATGGTCACATCAAAGAATACAAAGATGAAAACTTTCACGAAAGCATGATATAAGTATATACAAATCATGTTATGTTTCCAGAATGTTCTTCCTGTTTTCACTGGCAACATACAGGATCGAACCCATTATGGTATAGTATCTTTGACAGACCTTGTAGTGTAGAAATTAAAAGTAGCTGCTCCAGCTCCAGACTGGGTTGAGATCCCAGTTTAGACACTCGCCAGCTCTATCAGCATCCCATTGCTGAGTTTCCCCACTGCATGGGAGCCATAAGCTAAGACTTGTTACTGCGCCACAGAGTTTTGCTCAGGTGAAGGTAAAGGCAACACGAGAACACAGAAGAGTGGATGCTGCGTGATAAGTCATCAGTATACATCATTCTTGCTATTTGAGACATGCAGACTCTTCCATCTGTGTTCCTCAAAGTAGCACAGTCAAATGGAACATGAAGCATCTCTGTGGCCTGGTTCTACTCACTTTATACCTGCTGCCAGCAATGTTCTGACTGCTGCTTGTCCTTAGCCTTCCTCAGCACATTCTGCCTGAAACCTTCTCTTACATTGTTGGGGAACTCCATACTTCCTGCTGCGTCTGTCTGCCTGCTTTGGTTCATTATTTCATTTTATTTAGTTAGCTAATTTGCATGTGTGTGAGTATGTGTATTAGAGGGCACTTTGTGTCCCGGTAGAGGCCCAAGGATAACTTTAAGCATTCTCCTGGATTGCTCTGCCTCCTCTTGGTTTTGTTCTGATATTCCCTAGGCTCTACCTTCCAGGGCCGGAAGTGCATCACTGCCATTTCTAACATTTTTACATGGGACCTGGGATCCAAACTCAAGTCCTTCTGCTTGTGAGGTAGTGTTTTAACCCCTGAGCTCCAGTTTTTGTGTTTTCATATGACTTTCTCCCACACTGTACTCTAAAGCCCTCAATGGGAAGGAGCGGAGCTTTTTTCCTTTCATCTCGGTTTACACACAATAACTGGCACTTACATGCTTAGAAATATCAATGAAACTAGCTGCATATTGGGTGCACCCCCCCAAAGATGTATGAAATGTGAAAATTAAATGCATGTATTTAACAGCAAAAAGGGAAATAAATCAATGGGAATGAGAATCCACATCTTCAGTGCTGTAGCAGCTGCTTCTAACCAGTCACGCTGGTTACACACATGTCCTTAAGAACAGATTTGACATTTTGGCAGCACTTAAAAGGAAATCACAGTTAATATTTGTTGAAGATAGTCGAGTCAGCTGGCTAAGTTCATTTCATGTCAAAAATAGCACTACTATTATTGTTTCTATTTTGCACATAGTTATTGATACAAGTTAATAAAATACCTTGGTTTCAAACCTTGTAACATAATCTGACTCCAAGCTCTTAATGGTTGTGTCATACAGACACTTAATCCAAGCACAAAAATTTAAAGAAATGGATATAGGGCAGAATGTCTTTGGCTGTAAGTTACGGAATACCTATTTACATAGTCCCAACTATGCAGATATTAATTATGTTGCTCAAAAATATTAGTAAGTCAAACTGGAGAGATGGCTCGAGGTTAAGATTCTGACTTGCCAGCAGAGGTTCTTGAGTTCAGGTGCTATTGGTAATAAGGAGTGAAAATTATGAGTGCACATGTGTGTACATAAAAGTATTTGTGTGTTCATATCTGTGTATACAAGTGTGTTGCAGTTACTCTGCATGGTTGTTGATAAATTCATGACAAAACAGCTTAAGGGAACAAGGGGTTTAATTTCTTCTTATGATTCTTGGTTACATACAGTTCCTTATCCAGCTTAGCAGGAGAGCTCACAGTGATACCAGGGCCAAGGGAACTGGCCACATCATATCCACAAAGGGAACAATTTTTTGCTTGCCAGACCAGGATGTCTGTCCAAATATACAGGAGAATGCCAATTTTCTCAAACAGTTCCCTCCATTTCATTTACCTGCCTGGGGACTAATTCCACCCACAATGGATTGGCCTCTCCCATCAACTAGATAATCTCCTATAGGCTCGATCTGGGCTTAACTCAACTACTAATTCTCTACATCTGTGCCCAGAGCCAAACCCCTCAACTGTCAAGTTGATACCTGTATCTAGCTATAATGAAGTATATGTGCATGCATGTACATATTCTGTATTTGTGTGTGCTTGTGTGTATACATATGAGCATGATTGTGCATGTGAGTGTATATGTCCACGTGTATGAATGTGCACAAATGTATTATGTACATGTGTATCATGTACCTGTATGTGCATGTGTGTGCACATGTGAGTGGTGCATTGTGTTTGCGTATACTTGTTCTTTTGTGAATATTTGTATGTGCATGTGTACGTACATGTATATTTGATATGTTTGCATATACATGCATGCCTGCCTATGTCCTTGTGAATATCCATGTGTGTATGCATGTGTTTGTGCATGTGTGGAATATATATGCATAAATGTTTATATTTATGCACATAAATCATGTATGCTGATTTATGCACATGTGTGCTTGGTCATATTTCTTTCCATGCATGCATGCGTGTGTTCATGAATTTATCTGTGTATATATGTCATAGTTTTTAATGTACATATGCATACATGTACCTGTATGCATGTGCATATATATTTGCGTATTCCTCTTTATACATGTAGATATGCATACGTGTATATGTTTATGTGGACTTGCTTATGCGTTTGTGAATTTGTGTAAAACTGTGTGCATGAATGTACATGCATTTTCTATATATGTAAGTATATGTGTTTGTGTGTATTGTGTACATCTATGTGTTTGTGTCTGTTTCCTATCATATGTACATATATATGCATAGGTGTGTGCATTTGTGCCTATACTTATGTCTTTTGGTTTGTATGTCCATGGGTCCATGAGTGTCCATTGGTATGTTTGCCAATGTAAACATATGTATTTGTATGTATACAAATAATGTATTGCATTTGTGTGTGTATATGTTGGTATGTCTGTGTACATACATGTGTAAGCAATGTACATGCATGTATGTGTTTATGAATGATTATAAATGTGCATGTATATTTTTGCACATTTGTGTGTTCGTATGTATATAAATGTATGTCCATTTGTATGGGTGTATGTGTGTAGCTTATAGGTGTATGTGATTTTGTGTATGTATTTGTATATGTATATTTGTGCATTTCTATGTGGAATTATATGTGTATGTTTCTGGGCATGTCTGTGCAGTGTATGTGCATATATACTCATGTATGTATGTGTATGTGTATGGGCATCATGTGGATGCCCATGTGTGTGCATATGCATGTGTTTGTGCTTTAATCCTCAAGTAATTTTCATTTTCAGAAATCTTAGCTTCCCCCATGTCTCAAAATTCCACTAGAATGTTGGAAAACATGACTTATTGTCTCTTATTGCCATAAGTTTAAGTGTCATCTACCTTTTTCTATAAGTTCATTCACATAATGTTGTTCTTAAGCCAACTGAATTTGTAGGACTTTTGTTGGTGATGATCTGAGCTCTGTCTACTGTTTATATCCTTTTAAGGATATATGCTAACTTCATATGCTAACTTTGGATATTATTTCTAGACTTCTTATTTCATTATGAATCCAGCTATAGCACATGAGCCTTTAGCTAAGCTGAATACATATAGATTTGACCATCAAATCCCATATTTGAAAGCTTGCCACACAAACTTCTGACCAGATGATTGGACCCAATTTTCCTCCATTATAGACCCATTTCTCCATATAGAAGCTTGTAATCCTTCAAAGTTATAGATTGGTTCACATCATGCTCCAAATTAAAAGCCTCCAGTGATTCTCACCATGCCCTTCATGGCACAGACTCAGCCTTCCAGACGTAGTCTTCCTCTTTCTTGGGCTTCCATGGTCCAAGCTCATCCCCAACCCCGGCCTTAGCTACCCGCCTAGTCCTTGTCCTCACCACCTCCAGGCCTCTCTTCCACGCATGTTCAGGTAACAAATATGTTTCATTCTGTTGTTTTGTCTGTTCAAATAGCTCAGTGATTGTAAATTCACAGCAATCCTCCTGTCCTTAGTCTTCCAAGAGTTGGTACTACAGAAGTGAGTCAGTACACCTAGCTCACATGTTTTTTTTTTAATTTAATATCTGTAAATTTCTTTAGTCAATTACCTGTGAAGTTTCATGACATTAGGGTATTCTCTGGTTCCTCACTCTGTCTTCAGCACCTAGAAAAGAAAAGAATTACAGGCGTTCATGATAAACATCTTTGGGGGGATGAATTGAAAGAATAGGCCCTATTTGCTGACTTGCTTCCATGTTGGCCTCTTTCACTAACTAGTTATTTACTAGTTCCCCTGATGTGTCTCTAGTTCTCCATAGGCATGGTGTTGAAAGGTTTGCCCAAATTTCAATCTGGATATTGACACATGTGCAACACAGCTGTGGATTCTCCTTGTGCCAGTCCAAAACACAAATCACAGACACAGACATTTTCTTTGGGAACCCACATCTTGTAACTTTCTACTCTGCTCTTTGCAAGTTTATATCTACTGTGCTGGTGTCTATTCTTTTGATACCATCTCCTTGAAACATACCTTTCTGAAAACCATAGTATCTATCTCTCAGCTCTCTCCTTTCAGCCCTCTCCTACATGCCAATCCCTCGCCCTCCAGGGTCTCATGGGCTTTGTCTTCAGTGTGATGGAGGCAGTAAGAATCTGGATCCCGACTTGTCGAGCTGTAGGGTGTGTTGCGAGTATCACCTAGAGATCTTACTGAAATGCAGTGTCTGATTCCTCAGGGTTTTGGATCTATGTTTCTAACAGTATCAGTAATCCATAGTGTTGCCCAGTCTGTGAACTATACACTTTCTAGAAGCCTCCAGAGTTATATGGTCTCTGCTTCAACTCAGCGGTGCCACAGGCAAGTTATTAAACCTCAATGGGTCTCCGTTTTTCCAGCTGAAAAATGGCGATAACAACCTCTCGCTTTATCAGGCACTTGGAGCAATAATTCATATCTAATGTCAAAGTCTTCCATGGTTGTCACAGCCCCCGACTGCAATCATACAGATTGGAGCTCATAAACTCATCACATGCTTTCTTATCTGCTCAGCCATCTTGCGCTTCACTTCCCTGTTTCAAACTGAGTTCTATGTCCCACGATTTCCTGTTTATTGCTTTTTGATGATAAACATGAGGACACTAAGGATCAGAGAACTTTTACTCATTCCTGTCGCACAAGAACAGGGTGCTACCACCTCATATTTTTATTCTTCTGGGTTTTTTGTTTGTTTGTTTCTTTTTGGCTTTTTTTCGTTGTTGTTACTTTTTTTCTCCTGGCTCCCTATTTGCTTTGAAATATCCTGTGCAACATTCTTGGCATTTGAGCACACTTTAATTTATTCCGGCACGATTCTCGCTGTCAGGAGTCTGTTTAACAACAACAGAATCATTTTGCTGCACTTATTGTGAATAACTGCGTGAATCACGCTAATCAGTTCATGTGGCTCACATGAACTGGAGTTTCTCACACTCGACCCTTTGCTTCCCAGCTGAGGAGGTTTGGCTGATAACTGGAGGGACAGGAAGGACTGGTTGTGGCCTATTATCAGTCCTCCAAGAATTCACCACACCCTTGTTTAAAGACAATTTAGAAAATTGGGATGGTGATGAATGGCATAATTGCTGAGGCAAAAATTGCATCGATTTCTGCAGAGCTGTTGCCAAATCCCAGGGCATTGGGGTGGGATTGGGGGGACAGCTTAGAATCGTCATGTTAGTCACATGCCTGACAAATCATGTGCTGCTCTGTTAAATAGCATAAGAACGAGTTTGAGAAGGCTGCACTTCTCGCAAGATAGCAACCATTAGCTTAGAGGATAATCAGAAATGATCCACAGCTAGGCCAATCATAAAAGCATAGAGGCAGAGCCCAGGGCAAAGCATGCTGCGTGAACTTTAAATAGCAAGGATGACTTGCATTTGCATCCAATTAAAGAGATTATGAAAAAAAGTCTTGTCGCGTATTTCATTTGATCTTCCCAGTGCAATGCCAAGTAATCCCACAGAAAGACTGATTTCCTTCCACCCCATGGGGAGGGGGAGTCAACTGCAGAGGCTCTAAAGGCACATTGCCTAATTGTATTATCTGGCTCTTTTAGGAAACAGATACCATGAAGCAATCAGATATGCAAGGATGTGGAGATGGGAGAATGCTTGTCACTGGAGAACATAGGGACAGCGCTAGAAAGGATCACCTTACCCCATCTACACCATGGCAGCACGTGCGCGATCCGAGGGAAGGACAGAAGGAAGGCTGAGCTGACGTATCCCAGACTGAGGTTTTTTGGAGGGTCTTAAGTTCTGAAGGAAGGTTAAGTTCATACAGAAATGGGCCTATCGTCACCTTCCTTTGGTGGGTTTCAGTGGCTGGGGTCTCTAGCAGTGCATCGCACAGTTGGAAGTCTGCTGGCAGAGTGATAACTTTTGGGCTCCTAGCACTCCCAGCGCTCGCTTGCTTTGCCATAGCAACTGTGTTGCTGCTTTTTCCTAAGCTTCATCTCTTCTTCATTGCTTTTGTTTGATTGATGGATGGTTTTGAGACAGGATCTCACAATACAGCCCAGGCGGGACTCAAACTCATGATCCTCAGCCTCTGACATGTGAGGATTACAGAGGTATAACGCCACACCCTGTTTATTTATTTATAAAATAGCAAGAACAATAGCACCTGCTGTCTTGTGTAGCTTTTTCCTGAAGCACTTGGGCCCTTTCTGAAACAATTGTTTCCAAACCTGTCCAGCTCATCTGTAGGGATGATATCTTGTCCTGAAATATAGACTTCTGGGACAAGGGACAAAGCTTTCTAATCTTATTCATCAATAAGAGTTGGAAATATTTTGCCCCTTGACTTTGCATGTATGAATCCTTTTAAAATAGGAAACATATAATTCCAGCCAATTTTTTATTTCCTTCTTGATGTCTTCAATGGCCTATTCATCATTCACAACTGTGTTCTTTAGTAGCCATGAGTTTGTGTATTTTCTGGAGAGTCTATTGCTATTGATTTCAAACTTTATTGCACTCCTGTCAGATAGAACACATGGAGGTATTTCAGTTACTAGAAATTGGTGGAGATTTGCTTTGTGTCCTAATACGTGGTTTGTTTTAGAGAGATTTCCATGAGCCGCTAAGGATGTATATTCTATATTGTTGGGATAGAATATGCTGTAGATAACTTTTAGGCCTTGAGAGGTTAGGAAGGAAAGCCCACCGTGTGTGTGTGTGTGTGTGTGTGTGTGTGTGTGTGTGTGTGTGTGTAGGACTAAGGTACCATCCTGGGAATTATCCTGGATTCTTGGATTGCTCCACTTCCTCATTGCTTTGCTCTAGGTCCGTCAGGCTTTACTTCTAGGGCTGAAACTATACACCATAGCTATATGTCCCCAGCATCTGGGAATCCAAACTTAGGTCATTTTGTTTGTGAGGTAAAAGTTTTAACCACTGAGACATCTCTCAAGTCCAGGAAAACCTAAATTTTAAAATAAATAAAAATGAGATTCAGTACAATACATTTTACTTCTCTTAAGTTTTCTAAAACATGTTTGATAGATGAAGCAAAAATAGCAACATTGTTTTATGTAGTTCTAACTGCATGTTAAGGAAATGCTAGATTTAAATATATAGTACCAAAACAGGGCAGAAAGGAAGAAGGAAAACTTCCTGCATTTCCAGATGATATGATTTTTCTGTGGAAAGAATCCTGTTGTATCTAAAAATCCAAACCAAGCAAAACAAAATAAAACTACCCCCCTAAGTGAACTTAATTGTACTATAGGATATAAAAAGCAAACCAAAAAATCAATTGCATCCATACATGCTAATGATAAACATAGAAATATCAACATTCAAAATATAATACCATTTCCAATCTATCAAAAATGATGCAGTTGGATACATAAAACTTAGTATTGAAAATGGTAAGTCCTGATGAAAGATGTCCAAGGAGACCTAATTAAATGGGAAGACATATTGCTGTATTACATTAAGAGATTTCATACAGTGTGGATGTTAGTTCTCCTGAACTAATGTTCAGGTTTGATGCAATTCCCATCAAGATCCCAGCAAGAGTTTTGCAGATGTAGGTCAGATTACTTCTAAAATTTATAAGGAGCTAGAAAGCAAGGTAAGGTGTGCCTCCTTTCCAACTCGGAGATGTGCAATTGATGCCTGAAAGCGCACATGGTAGAAAGAAAGAATTGATTTCTGAAAGTTGAGCTCTGACCTCCACTTATGACCTAAGATGTATCATATGCATACATCTCTCTTCTCTCTCTCCTATGTCTTCTTTCTTCTCTCTCTTTCTCTGTCTCTCTTTCTCTTTCTCTCATGATAAAGTAAAATAAAAATTTAAGAGCCAAACCGATTTTGAAAAGGAAGTGAAAGAATCATCTAGTTATTAAGCTGCCATAAGGCAAAAATAATCAATGCTGTGGTATTTGGAGAAGGAAGAGGCACAAGGACCGACTGGAGAACCCAGAAGAGAGCCATGGAAACCACATGGTTTCTAACAGAGGCACCAAGGAAGCATCGTGCAGGGAAAACAGCATCTTCAGCAAAGGGTGCTAGAACAATCTGTAAATCAGGGCTCAGACCCCCCCCTCACTGAAGCATTACCTCATGGCACATGATAGACTCAAATATAAGGCGCTAATCCATAAAACCTTTAGGAAAACACTTAGGAGAGAATCTTCAGGGTTTGGGGTTAGGTGAAGAGTTGTCAAACTTGACACCTAACGCAAAATCCATAAGGGAAAATAAATAAACTGGAGCCAGGAATGTTGGCCCACATCTGAAATCCCAGCACTTGGCTGGACAAGAAGCTCATGAGTTCAAGAACAGCCTTTTCAAAGAGCAAAAAGAAAAAAAAAATGATGAGTTAGACTAAATTGGAACTACCCAAGGGATGAAAACCCATGCAGGTGTAAAGAAGGCGGCTGTGAGCCACATAGCCGACAGTGAACTGGCACTTGGCATGAAAGAAGAGCTTTTGAAATCCATGGAGTTCTGTACGTCTGCAATCCCAGTACTCTGGAACCAATGCAGGGAATCTCAAAGAAAGCGAGAAGGTTCTCAGCCCTACACAGGACATCTAAACCACTCCCCCAAGGGTCAGGGACTGTCACGGAAGAGAGGGCAGTAAGAATGTAAGAGCCTGAAGCAGATAGGTGTGCGCCAGACAGTATCTGCTACAAACGCAGGGCTGGTGTATCCAAGAACCCGCTGCAGCTATGTGGTCTTCCATATGCCTCACAGAGCATTTGACCTGTCAACATTTCACCGTGGAGAGAGAAAGATCTCAAGAAGCCCCACATCTTCCAAGAGACTGCTGGGGGTATGGCGATGAGGGAGAGGGGAAATGCTTTCCAATATGATATAACCACTGATACATGATTCATGCCTCCCCTGCCCCCAGCAACTCAGGCATATGCCATTAAAGGCAACCCAGATGAAACTCAATGGGTCACACATGTGGAAACACACACACACACACACACACACACACACACACACACACACACACGAAAATAGAAGAGTCATTATTGGCAAAGGAGGGGGGATGGCATGGGGGATTAAGATGTGAGAATAGCCTAAACTCATTGTGTACATAAAAGAAAAAAATAACTTAAAAAAAGAAAGAAAGAGGGCTGGGAATGGCTGAGTCAGCAAAATGCTTGTCACCCAAGAATGACCACCTAAGCTCCATTTTCAGAATCATACAGCAAAGCCGGGGATGGAGGGTCATGGGATGGGGGCCGTTTTCCTAGCACTAGAGGTGAAGACAAGCAGATCCTGGGGGTTTTGACCCCCAGACCACCCAGTCTACTTAGCAAGTTGCAGAGCAGTGAAAATGGTTTCCCCAAAAATCAAAGTAATAGATCTTGAGGAATGATACCCAACATTGTTCTCTGACTTACACACTCGCACGCACGCACACATGCACACATGCACACACACGCACATGCACAAACATACACACATACAGAGACATGATTTGATAAAACAAAGAATTCAATTATGCAGTTGATTCTGATTTTGTGCTTTCTCTCTCATATGTGATTTGAAAAAAGAATTCAGTTGAATTTATGTTATGTTCTTTGACACATGCATGCCTACATACAATTTGAAAAAAAAAGAATTCAAATGACTCTAAATAGATGATTTTCTTTGACACACAGAGTCAAAATTTGAAAAACGAAGAACTCAGTGGAATCTAATTACATATGGACAAAAGATATGAAGAAATATGTCACTGAGAACATATCAAAAAGCAATTGGCCCATATGAAAAATAATCTATGAAATGGAATCTCAGCAAGCTGTCAGCACATGTTTATCTTCTCATAGGTCACATGTAAAATATTAACTTAATATAGACACAAAACTGTGGAACAGTTTGTCCCAAGACCAAACATACTTTGCAACCTGAATCATGGGCCACTCAGGGCCTGTCCTGAATGTGTTCTCTGCCAGATTGTTCCGTACGTCATCTGATACCACTCTGGCGGCCTGTGGAGGCAGTAATAGAAAGGGATACAATCAATAGCTTCTGGTTAAATGATTATCTGATGGGATCGTTGATGGCTGAACGGGTGGACAGATGAATGTCTATGTTCAATAAATCATGAACAATGCAAAGCATTAAAGCATAGGAGGTTGATATGCATGAGCTCATGGTGAGTGAATTCTGACCATTATACCAGTTTGAAGAGAGACAGCCAGGATAGAAAGCTACAAAAAAGTCAAAGGAAAGCAGAAAAATGAGATATAGGCTTTATGAATTTATCAACAAGAAGGTCCCAAGTCAAATGTGACTTTGGTACCAGATGCTCAGAATAAATATGGGATCATTTTACTTAGAACATCTGCATATGGTATCTTTAATCCCTCAGACAGTTGGCTGATCATACCTAGGAGATTAGGGTGTCAGCCGGTCCATGAGAAACCAAGAAGGTCTCTGTGGGACCACGCCCCCTGGCATGGCCATTTGGCTGCTTTTGACCCTTGACAGAGATTTGACTCTGGCTTCTGATCATCCTGTTCCCTAAATTCTGACCAGAAAGTCTCGCACTTGACCTGTGACCTCGTTGTGATCTCTGACCGCAGCTCCCAACTTGGCTTTGATTGTTCCGTTCAATCTGCAGTCTCTCTTCCCCCACGCCCACCCCTCCCCATCCCACTCTTTCAACCAGCTGTCCCTTCTCCCTCCCCCGTCTGCCTCCAGCAAAGGAAACCTGTACCCCTAACAATGGCAGGCTTCTCCCCGTCACCCCTGCCAGCTTTGATAACTATCGTGCCTGTCCATTTGTCAAGATGCTAGCCAAGCTGCTGCTTCCTCTTCCCAATTAGTGCTCCAAACATCCCTGGAGAAGGATAATTTTTTAATTCCCATTTTGAGACAACAGGAAGTGGACGTTTAGCAAAATTGGAAGTAACTTTCCAGGTTCACCCAGAGTCGGGGCCTGCTCTTTTCATCCAAGAACCATTTCCAGTTATGTCTGTCATCAAAGATCCTCAGCTTGATGGTCTTGGGACCTCCCAGTGATGAGTTAGGAATGAAATGTATTCACAGTGAAAAAGTAGTTTGCTTTAGCTTTTAAAGATAGATGTGTAAAAGCTGCTTGTTTTAAATTTTCTTTTTCTTTATACCAGAAAATTCAGACTTTAAATTCCTTCCATCTCTACCTCTCATCTGACTACAGCTACAATAGACTGTGTGTGTGTGTGTGTGTGTGTGTGTGTGTGTGTGTGTGTGTGTTGGTGAGGTGGAGGTTGAAGGACAGCTTCAGGTGTTGTCTGGAACTTATCACGTAAGCTAACTAGCCAGGGAGTCTCAGGCATCCACCTATCTGTCTCCCCAGCACCGGGATTACAAGCACCCACTTCTACACCTGTCTTTTTTTTTTTTAATGTGAATTCTTGGACTCAAATTCAGATCCTTGTGCTTTCATAGCAAATGATTTGCTAACTGAGCCATCTCGCTGGCCCCAACAGAGCTCATTCTGCGAAGCTTCCAGCGGCTCTCGCGGAAGCGGGCAGTGCCCCCCCCCAGCTCCACTCCGACAAGCTTAACACATTTGTGTGGCACGTGGCCCTTCCCCTGCATGGTTGAAAAGTACACAGGAACTGATGCTGAAGATTCGCCTTTGTCTGGTACGAGAGGGGAATCCATGATGGTCATCTCCCTTTCCTTCATCCAGCAAACTGCTCTGAAACGCACCTGCTGAGCCTCCCAATGGATCCCTCAGCCAGGGCACTCACCCCAGAGGTGGTCAGCTGAAGACACATGTTTTCCCCTGGACATCTGTCCTTGTTTCATTTCCCCCATCCCTTCCTCCCGCTCCCTGGTGTCATGTGTTCAAAATAACAGCAGTCAGTTCCTGCTTTCCTGGCGGATATGGTCCAGCAGGTGCTTGAAACCAGGAAGTATACCAAAGCATACCACCATATGTATACACAGACACACATATACACACACACACACACACACACACACACACCACAGCTGTAGTGAGATAAGAGGTAGAGATGGAAGGAATTTAAAGTCTATGAATTTTGTTATACTGATATATATACATGTATATATATACATATATACTTATATGTATACCTATATACTTGTATATATGTACATATAGACTTAAACATATGTATATGCACTTTTTTCTTTTTCTTGTATAGCCCAAACTCTTTAAACTCACTATGTAGCTAGGTCTGACTTCAAGTTCTAGATCCTCCTGCCTCCACCTTCCAAGTGCAGGGGTTATGGGTTATGGGTGTGTGTTACTTACTAGGCCTGGGTATGTGGTTTTTTTTTTTTTCCTTGCCTACCTATGACAAAGCTTAATTGCAAATTAAGGATAGTAAGAAGTTAATAACAATAACTAGTCAAGTAGTATAATTTTAGCAAATTTATTATAATAAAAGTTATTTGAGGACTTTGACTTGTTTCTAGCTGGAAGTTTCCATTCAGTATTTTCAGAGTAGGACTGATGGAGGGAACAAGCACTACAAGTGAGGGGATGTCGCTGCACATCTGCTAGCATCCCTTAGTTTTGCTTTTGGAGACTCTTCTGACCAATGAATTTGAATTAGTGAGTTATTTAGTTTTTCCGTGCATCATAATTTTCCACCATCCTTGTCTGCAGGACCGTGCTTAAGGATCAACAGACTTTACCTGATTTTTCTTATTTTTTTTTAACTTTTTTATTTTTACATGTGTGTCTGTATGTGCTTGTGGAGGCCTAAGAAGGATTTTGAGAGTTACCCTGGATTGTTTCTACTCCTATTTGCTTTGCTCTGGAGTTTCCCAGTCACCACCTTCCAAGACAGAAATACAGGTTGGCTGCAGCCATGATTGCCTGACATTTTTACATGGAATCCAGGATCTGAACTTAGGACCCTCTGTTTACAAGGCAGATGCTTAACCCCTGGTCCATCTCTCTGGCCCTTATCTCATTTCTTCCTTGATGTATTTGGTATTGACACGGGTTCTATAGCAACACAAATGGACAAAATGCCATGATCTGAGTCACTAGCATATCTGTGGGAAGCTTGGTTTACATTTGCCAGCAAACTTTGACTCGTTGCTGAATAAGATGGCCCAAGTTAGTTCACAAGTTTTCTGATTCTGTTGATGGCTTTTATGGAAGTGGTAATTGAAAAGCTTGCTCAATTAAAAAAAAATTCAAGCAAATTTCCAACTAATCTTGTGCATTCCTGAACTCGCTTTGTCCTTCCTGTGGACAGAACTTGTGGTGAGGTGTGTAATGTGTGCACATGAATGGTTTAAGCCCTGTGCTCTTGAAACAAATTCAAAGGCCGTGTTAATTGATTTGACCACTTGCTCTGACAGCTGACTGTGTGGGATGGAAGAGAATCATGGCCACACAGCTACCTCCCTACTGATCCTGACACAGCCACTTTACCTTTCTGTGTACCCCCTGCACCCTCACAGCGCAAAGGACTCAGCCAGGCACAGATGCGAGCGAAGCGATGAAATAGATTCTTGTCTGCACAGCCCAGCCTTCAGTATCTTTGTGGAGCAAAATCTGAGCTGAGCAGGATGCATATCGGGTGCATATCTGTCATCCTGCTCAGAAGCCCGAAGCAGGTACATCAGTACACAGCTAAACCTGCTATGAAAGAAGAGCAAAGGTCAGCGGATAAGCCATCGGGTGTGGCTTCCGCTCACAGACCTGGGGTCTCAGTCAATCCACAGAATCCCCCATGATAGGAGAGAACTGATTTCTGAACTTGTTCCCTGTCACTGTGTAGCACTGTGTGTGTGTGTGTGTGTGTGTGTGTGTGTGTGTGTGTGTGTGTGTGTGTGTGCTAAAAAGACAGAGAAAGAGATTGAAAAAGAAGAAGGGAAGAAACAGGTAAGTGTAATGGGTGAAGACAAGAACATTGAAAACCTTATGCCTTCCCTTCCCTTCACGTGTCCTTCAGAGGCCCAGCGTTAAATTGCTTTTTATGAAATCTCCTTATGAAGTAAATCTGTTTAATAGCAGAGGAGCTTAGCAATTCTTACCTGTTTCAGAGATTCGAATGTTCCAGGTAATGAGGACCTGAGGATCTGGGAAATTGATGGTTGTGGTTTATTCCAAATGTCAGACAATAAGAAGAGAGGGGTCCTGATGGCATAGAGATTACTATCGATGGCTGATTTTTTTAAAATTTACTTTTTCTGTGCCTTGAAAGGCCGTCATGTAAGCTGCGTAATTGAATGTTAGACTCAGTTCAGCCCTGCATTATCTGACTGAACAGCAAGGCTGGACTCATCAAAATGACTTACGTCCTTGACAGAGAGGAGCCCATTAGCTGCTTGCCTGCTGTTGTCTCTACTCTGAAGTCGAGTCTCATCAGGCTTCCAACGCCAAAGTTACGTGAGTGAGCATCACCCTTGAAGAAAAGCTGTCCTGAAATGCCTAACTTAAAAACTAGAAAAAAGGAAACGCATACACATCCATGAGTACAGGCACCCATGCATACATATATGCATATGTGCATAGGCACACATAGAGAAAACATGCAGACATGTGTACATTTACGCCCATGTACAAATGTTCTCAGGTACATGCACACATGTCTAAACACATATACATGCATGCATCCACATGCACACTCGCGCACACACCCATGTACACACATACACACACATTCTGAATGCTGAGATGACTTTAGGATTGATGAACACTTTTGTCCCTTTCCAGTCCAGCCTCAACCTTCCTGCGATCCCACTCCGCTCTGCTGCTAGTCATTTGCCTGCTAGTCATTTGGGCTTTTTGTTGTGCCTGCAGCATGCGGCGGACAACAAATGATATTTTGTGGGAGAATTAAGGAATTGCTAAAATACTATTGGGTCCATGAATTATGCTAGTGGGAGCCGAGTTTCTCCCTGGATTCGGGTTTGGCTCATCATGGGGAAAGCTGAGATTTTATCGGTATTGTGGGTCTCCTTGTACATCATACGTAACAACTAGTTCTACATGGGAGTCTAAAGATATTCATAAAATATACAGCACACTATAAAACCAAGTGTCCGGGCCATTCCCAGCTCCTATATTGTGAGTGAACTATTTGCGGTAGACTTTTATGAGCATTATCTAGTTTTCCCTTTATCACCTTGTGAGCTAATGGTACCTTCCACCTCTAGATGTGGAAATGAAAATTTATAAACTTAAGTAATTTTTCCAGAAGAGACAAAGCCAGACAAAGAAGCTAGGTTTTTTTTTTTTTTCATCATCACCACTTCTTTCTTTAAAGACATTTGTGAAGACAGATATTCCCAAGGGGAAAACATCTACACCACCAAGTTGACAGACGTGAGTTCCCACGCAGCCACCTAGTGAGAAGCACCCATCTTCACCTAGTTGCTTTGTTGCTGCTGCGTACACACAGACTTACGCTGCTTAAAAATGAAAAATGCCTTTCATAAGACAGCTGTTCTGTTCTGCCCCTGGCATGTTCTAGTCGGCACTCTGGGGTTGATATTTGTCTTTGAAATCTTTGGGCTTTTTGTTTCAAATGCAGAAATGACCCCAGTGCCTCCGTGTTTTCCTGCTGTCGTTTCTTCCCAAGTTTCTTCCTTTTGGTTTATTTAAAAGTCTTACAGCGTTCTGCTTTGAAACGTGAACTTGTGATGCATGTGTGAGATTTCCTATGTGGAGATCGATGTTTTCCCATGAAAGAACTCAATAGATTTCTATGATGTGTGAACCAGATATTCACCTTACAGGCAACTTTTTAGAAAACATTACTTTTCCGCAAGATGCCACAGCTGTTTAGATGGAGAGAAGAAACAGAATGAACGCATAATGATGCATTTTATAGCACTGCAGAGTCTTTGATCAGGAGTCTTTTCTCTTCCTTTTCCTCCATCACTACTTTTCCTTAGACTCCAAATGGAAAATGACAATTCCAGAAGGTGCTAGAGTAAGTTGAGCCCCACAGATGGGGAAGCAGTCAGTTTACTAAGCATATTTCAAAGGCAATCATCTCACCTTGATGCCTAAGAAGGTTCATTTTTATTTGGCTGGCAGAGAACGTGAGATGAATAAAAGAATAGTTGCCCAAGTGCCTTTTAGTGTGGCCATGTAAATAAATAGCATACCCAGCTGGACCTGGGAATAAACAGAGAAACATGTCAATAGAAACTCATATTGCATTACAGCATTATATAATCTTCAAATCACCCAAACAATTTTTCAACCGTTTATCATCTAACAATCTCTTATTCAACAATAAACCCAAGTGATACCTGATTCTGCTTGCAACATTTCTCCTGGTTCCTTTATTTGAGCAGCTAAGCAATTGTAATGGCCTGTTCATCCTTCCTGACCATTGTGGGACTGACCTCATTCTGCACAGCCAATTGCTCATAATTGGGATTGGGTGCTTTCTAGTGCAAAGAGTCTTCTCCGTGACTCCCTGAGAGTCTTCTCCATTTCGGCTTTTCATTTCTTCTAGTAATGTGGTCATGCTCAGAGCCTCGGCATCGTGACAGTGTGAAAGAGTATGGAGAATCACCATTTTTGTACCTAGGAACATGTCTCTGCTCTAGGTAAAGACCTGTCTGTGCTGAGAGACAGGGGTCAAGATAGCTAAGATTACAAGAGAGCTCTCTAGCTAAAGATTACATTCAATCACATCCAAAACTCAGTAAGAGAGAGAAATAAAAATTAGAGGAGAGAAAAACGATCTGTAAAACCTAGTGCTGAGAGGAAAGCTATTACTTTCAAACTGTGACACAAGCATATCTGTGAATAACATGGGAGACAATACTACCCAACACAAATGCTAAGGGAAATTGTGAATTCAGAAATGATTTTCAGAATGAGAAATTCAAATGGCCACTGAAGCTACAGAAAGATGACCAACTTTGCAAGTAACCAAGCTAAAATAAATGAGTTAAAATACTGTCAACAGATTTGTGTATGTGTGTATATGTGTGTGTGTTTGCATGTGGAATATAAGTGCCTGTGCATTAGTGAGTGGATAATTGGGCACATCTCTGGTTTGCGCCAGTGTGTGAGAACACAGTCACTCACCAGAATGCAAATAAAGTTACTCTTTGCTAAGTAATTTGCTATCTATATTAAAATCTAAGGTCAGCACCCTCTTTGGTCTAACAGTTCTATGCTTAAGAATCTATTTTTTCAGAGTACCAATAAGGATTCTTCTAAATATGTGTGCTGACATACATTAAGATTCATCAATGAATTGTAGTACATTCCTAACAATTAAATATAGCCATCGAAAGTATGTGAAGGGTGATCTTAGGGGAAAAAATCTAAAATACATCATGAAATGAAAAAAGCCAAGAGCAAGTAAACTTGTTCAATGTCATTCCAGTCTTATAAATGTGCATTTGGAATGATGTGTGCATACACATGCATTTGTACACACACACACACACACACACACAAGTGTCTTTTTAACAGTTTGCATTCTATTCAGAAGTACTTAACAGGGAATACTATGGGTAGGTAAATATTGGAGGGGGACTCTCATTCTTTGCTTTATATTTAAATAAATGAAAAATGAGCAAGTTTTGCTTTTGTGCTTTCTTTCAGTATTTAAAATACAGAGAACACCAGTGCCAAAAACAAAAACAAAATCAAAGCAGCTCTGACCTCATCTGGGTTGTAGGTACTAGCTAAGGTGAATGTCGTAGCTGAGAATAGACTGAAAGCCAAGACCCAACGTGTCCATCCACCTCAGCTATCTTTCGCGCTGCAGCCCAAGTCCCTTAACCGGGGGCCCAGGGATCCACTGAGATCTGTGGCTAGACTGCAGGATGTTGTCTGCTAAAGTACTTATTCAACAAAAAAAAAACACAAAAGAAATCAGTGTATAGAATTCAGTGTCTGTGAACATGACTGGAGGGAATTGTACCTGCATGTTTTGTTTGCTAGTTTATTTGTTTGTTTGTTTGTTGAGGATGAAGGCAGAGTTTATTAGAGGACAAAAGAAACAAAAACAGAACTCATGAATATTAATCCATGAGGGGCAAGAGAGCTGATATTATGTATTTTTTTGAAAATTCAAGGTGCTTTTCTTTATTTTATATTTCTTTTCCTTTTCTCAGAAAAGATAATTGTTTTTAAATTCCCCTTTTATAGAGAAAACAGAAAATTCAAAGAACCTGAAAAACCAGATCTTCCTAGAAATCATGAGTTCATTAAGATCACAGAGCCCAGAGCATAAACGTCAGCTTCATTTCCTAATATTAATGTGGACACATACACTCTAGACTCAACAATTCAGAATAATTTAAATAAGTGAATGAAGACTTATAAATAAAAAAAACCAGGTATAGGTCCTTTCTGTTTAAAAACCACCCAGTTTTGCAAAGCAAAATCAAAACCTAACTACCTGTGAAGTGGCACTGTCTGCTTGATTTAGAAGACTCAACTTGCATCTGGATTGTTAAGAGTTATGTTATTGTTTCCATCTGTACAGGTTACTCTTCTCTGTTGCTGCGAGTCACACTCTAAGTCAAGCAACTTAATGGGAGAAAGATTTGTTGAGCTTACAGTTTCAGGAAGGAGTACAGTCCTGCATGGCCTAAACGTCGTGCTGACTGGCAGGAACTGGAGGCAGCCTAAGTCACATCCATCATGGAGGCTGAGCGCCGCAAACTGCAAACTCCAAGTAGCGTGGGACTAACCAGCCTCAAAATCCACTCCCTGGGGCAGTCATCCTCCAACAAGGATGCACCTCCTAAAGGTGCCATGACTTTCCCAGATGACTAAAGATTCAGACGCAGGAGCCTGGGGGATAACTCACATTTCAAACAGTAACAACATCTGATTGGAATACCTTATTTTTCTCACTGAGCCCCTCTCCTACTTCAATATCTCTGTGTGTGCATGTGTGTGCGTGAGTGTGTGTGCGTGTGTGTTTGCATGTCCCACTGAGTTTAATAAGGGTTGCCTGCATTAGCATGTGCTAGGGCACTAGTTGGAGCATCAGGTGATAGACTACCTAGGAAGTGGCTCCCCTTCCCAAGCCAGCATTCTCCATCATGAGCCCCTCAGGGAAGGGTGGAACCTCATGAAATACTGATGAGTCCCATCTTGTTCAGGTAAACACAGCTGTTGTGAGCTCATGAGTACAACAGCCAGATCATGCCCGGAAAACACTGCTTCGCATTACTCCTGAGTGGATGTTTGGAGCAAGACATTGGAATATAGCAAGCATGGTGCTTACTTGCAATGTAGGGTTTGCAAGCTTGAAAATGCGCTTGAAGCTCTGGACAGTTTCTCTTCTGTTCCACACACTTCCCAGGTGCTTAGAACCTGATGTCCAATGAGTGCACAAGATTCCTCCCAGAGTAGTGCTTAAGTCTCAGAGGATGAGTGTCAGGAAGAAAGAAAGTAAACAGGAGAGCAAATGCATCATTACAGACAGAAGTAAGTTCTCCAAAGACAGTAAAGAAGCCTCAATGAGCATTTCCAGTCTCTTCTAAGTACTGTGAGAAGGCACTGGATGGTTGAAAGAGGGTGTAAAGTTGACAATAAGAAGACAGAGGGAAATGGTAGCTTGGAATGTGGACATGGAGCAATGGAAAAGGAAAAGTGGAGAAATGAGCCCTGCACTGAAAGGATAAGTTCTCTTTTCTAAAGAATCCAAAACCTACCTCCCTGAATCCCTAGACCACAAGAGAGACTATATAATATCTATGCAGTTCCATTAAGACATGAATCAAAGGAGTCATTTGACAGGAAAGAGAGAGACAATAATACAATTGGATAAAGCCTGGGCTGATAGCTAGAAATCCTGCAGAAGATTAGCAACGCATTTTTTTTTTTTTTACAGATTATCAGGAAAACAAAATCACATTCTAGGAAAATATGCTGACAGCAAGTTCCACACCACCAGAAAAAATTAGGAATCATATCAGTTACAGAAGATGAAGGGGGAAGCGTCTGTGGAGAGAGCTGCGTTTTCACCCAGAGCCAGGCCTGACCTGCTTGCCTCTTGGGAGCCAGCTAGTCAGCCCCTAGCAACAGCACTGAGAAGCCCGGGCTCGGTGACACACAGCGCTCATCAGCGCCAGCTGTGTGATCATTTTTACGGCCTGGCGGTCTCAACTGCTCTGGCAGGGAACTTTGTGCAACATTATTGTTGGAAGTACCTGCTGGGGATATGACCTAGCAGAATTCTGTGGCTGCCTCTGTCATTGGTCTGATTGTGACTTTAGCTACCATATGGAACCTTGATTCTAGTGGGTTACTAGGAACCTTATGCATATTAAATTATGTAATCCTCAGAGGTAATTATGAGTTAAGCACCACTGGAAGACAAGTTCAGAGAGTTCTGGCTCCCAGCCCAGCACTGTCTACAGACTTTTCTGCAGTAAAGGGACACTCTGTATTTAGGCTGTGCAATGTGGTGACTACTTAGCCACCTAAGTTACTGAGCTTTTGACCTGTAGCAAGAGCAAAGAGCTTGCTTTTGGTGATACGAGTTCAAATAGCCACATTGGTGACCACAGTTATATAGCACAGTTGTATTCGGAGTTCATGTAATGAGCAAGTAGCCAGAAGGAGAGATTCGATCCTGGGATTATTTTACTGAAAATCACACTTTAAGAATCAGTGTTGGGGGGTGGGGGCTGAAAGATTGTTCAGCTAGTGAAGGTGCTTGTTGACAAGTCAGAGATGGTAGAAAGGAGGGAGCCAACTCCTGCAAATTGTCCTCTGATCTCCCCATGTGTGCTGTACACATGCACGCATGCACTCGCGCACACACACACACACACACACACACACACACACACACACACACACGATAATAAATGCAAAAATAAAAGGTTAGTATTGGGGCTGAAGACAAAACTCAGAAGTAGACTAATTGCCTAGCACACACTAAACCTGGAGTTTCATCCCTAACAATGCAAAATAAATAAATAAGTAGGTAGGTAGATAGATAGACAGATAAACAAATAAATGAATGAATAAATAAATAAATAAGTAAATTAATGAATAAATAAATAAATAACATCAACAGAAAAACAGTACTAGTCAGAGTATCCTGAAAGATATGGTTACCTTACTTTTCTGACTGTGAGCCTAGACAAGCACTGACTTCTGGTGCCCCAACAATCCACCCCTGTAAATCCTATCTGCTTAGGCACTTTCACCTCCTATGAACATTTTGGTGCTGGAACCTCCTGGTTAAGACCATTAACCAGAGATGGGGTGGGTAGAGAGAGCTAAGAATATGGTTCATGGCCTTATATCTTGCTAAGAAATTGCTGGGAGCTATTAGAGAGGAGGGGCAACTTCTAAGGTCATAAAAATTAGTTACTAGCCAGGAGGCTCTGTCTTCTAGAGCTCTCTGCTCTCTCTGCCTGTGATCTCACTTCTTTGGGACTCATCTTCCTGCCAGACTCTCCCTGTCAGCGCTCTTCATCTCTCGGTGTCTCTCTGACTGAAAGCTTTCTCTCTTGTTTCAATGCTTTTCCACCTTAAGGCTCACTTATGGTTCCCTTGGCATTGAATGCTAATACGCTTGTATCCCCTTTGTGTGAGTTTTGCTTTGTCGCAGACTCCAAGGTCCATACATTGTGGGCATCACTCTCCATTCCTTCCTCCTAGAAGAAGGAATTTAATCTTAAGATTATCTTACTGAAAATCACACTTTAGGAATCAGTGTTGGAGGGGAGGGGGGACAGAAAGATTGTTCAGTTAGTGAAGGTGCTTGTTGCCAAACCAAAGATCAATCCCTAAAACCCATGTAGTAGAAAGGAGCGCAGCCTCTTGCTATCTGCTTCCTAGTCTGCCAAAGCCTGAACAACCTCAGCCACATGCCACCTCATGCCATGCCAGGCCTTGCCAGCCACGAAGGACTGAAATCTATCCTGAGCCGAAATAAACTTTTCTCTCCTTGAGCTCTTTCTGCCAGGTAGTGTAAACAAAGCCACCCCAAAAGTCACTGATAAACACACAACTTGATGAATTAAAGAAAAATAATTGTTAACACGCTTTCAAATTATTGATAAATAAATGATACAGCTTTTCTTAAGGAGGTCATCACGTATTTTAGCCTACAGCATCTTGTGAGTCAGTGATATGCAAGTTTTGTCAAGAGCCAGTGTCTGGTGGCTTGAACTTTTCTTAAATATTAAAGGGTCCAAATTAAAAAAAAAACAAACCAAGGTCCTCAGGGTTGACTTTTGATACTGATGTATTATTTGAATGTTAAATACAAATACTACCTAAATTTGTAAACCAATGTGTTTTTTTTGGAGAAGAATCAGTGGACAAGAGATTGCACCAAGATCTAGTACCTGCTAAGAAACTAAACATAACTTCGTAGACACACCAGCAATTTCATAGGAAGTGAAACTTTCTATTTTGAGTGAAACCGCCTTGATAATGCAGGATTGGTTCTGAGTGTTAGAACTGAACATGCTACCCTGGGTGAAATGTCAGTTTCGTTTAAAGTGTCAGTTATAGCAATGTCAGTCCCCCTGCCCCAGACCACCTTGTATTATTTATACCCCCTGTCTTGACGGACACTACATTCTCTGGTGAGGGACCCTCATTGCCTCCCCTGCGGCCTATAGAATTTGTACATGAGATGCGATGAGCCACCCCATGGTCCTTAAACAAAGCAGCAGCCTTAACAGAAGCAAAGAACGTCCCCCAAGCAAACTGTGAGGAGAAACTGGCTAATGCAACTTTAGAGTTCACATTTTACCTGTAATTGCACATTCAAAAGTCTTCCTGGGCTCCCAGGGATACAGTCTCAGAGCTCCTTGCAATCGGCCTTGCTGTGAAGAGCCGTAGATTTCCTTCTGGACTTCTGAGAGAGATCTTTCAAGAAACATCAGACATCTTTCTTTCTACTGTCATCCTCTTTTTCTCACTTTCATGCCTTGTGTGCACACTGGCCTTCGTCTATTCCTTCTGTGCCACGGGTTGCACGATTTTAATTGCCCGCCAGCCCTCTCCAGCCCTCTCCCCACACACACCACCTCGGCCTCCGTCATGTCCTGTATACCTTTGACTAGCCACGGTCAATATTTACGACATAAGACCAAAACACCTTTTAATAGACTTTTTTAAACCTTCTTTCTCTACAAAGAAAAGAAACACAGTATGGAAGATGATGTAATCATGGAAAGCATTTTCACTTATTTTTAGTGGACTTCTGTGTCTTCCTCTCGCTGCCTTTGAGGTCAAGGCATTTACTGTCCACAGTCTTATCTGTTAATAGCTCGGTGAGGTGTCGTCCCAGTGACTGACAGGGAGGAGTCATTAACTGTGCATTTTGTAAGACGTACAGTGAACTTGGAGCATCTGCAGTGTGGATCTTCATTCCAAAACCCATGATAGACATGACTCGGTCACGGACTTTGTCCCACCCTTTCCGTCTATGAGATTTTTCAACACAACGTTCCAAGTAGCCACCACTATCCCCTGCCATTATGAATTATAAATTGCAGTCTGGAAGGTTTCCTGCTGTCTTATGTGTCAAACTGAAATTTGCCTGTCAGCCTAAGCACTATCGTAAGGTAGTGGAACCTGTAGTGTTCAGGGCTTCATTGGAGGTGGTGTGATTGCTGTGGATATACCCTCGAAGGGGATATTGGGACCCAGAACCCTTCCTGTCTCCCTTGAGGTTAATGGTCCTTTTCTGTCACCTGCTCCATTATAAGGTTCTGGACCGCTACAGGCCCAGTGCAACCAAACCAAGCTACTATAAGCTGAAGTTTCTGAAGCAGAGTCAAAATCTCTTTTGAGTTGATTTTTTCCAGGTATTTTGTCTATTTGGTAACTATCATGCTGCTTTGGCAGCAACCTTTCAAAAATTACCCACCACAGAGACCGTGCTACATCTGTCTTGAGAACCACTCACTGAAGACAGAAATAGTGAATGTCCTTTGTCTTGGGGAAGTTTCTCAAAGTGATGACTCAGGTAAGCTGGTCAATGCATGGCGATGAAACACCAGACATTCTATGACTTTTTATTCTGGCTTTCTGTGAATTTTTAGTCTACCATCTGTAGACTAATTTTCTGACCACACAATCCTTTTAGGAATTGGTATGAAGAGAAGAACCAGCTTAGAAGCACGTTGCTTGAGCCCGGGGTCACTGCCTGGGCTGCCTGTTCTCACAGCCAGACTTCTTGCATCCCACTACTGTCAATCAGAGACTATCTTTTCTGAGTAATGCCCCATATCTCAATTATGCTAAATGTCCTTGGTCACTTTATATCACAATGGGATTGACTTCACTACACAGAACCTCCTTGTCCCTCTGACTAGAGAAGACATGAGCTAAAACACAATCAGAAAGTATGTCACAAACTCTAAATATAATGCTCTCTTTATCCCAGAGATCCCATTTCTACAAATTAAAGAAATGTTTAGCCACAAACATAACAAATGATTATCAGAACATATAGCAAAAGAAAAGCAACCTAAATCTGTAACAACCAGTAATTAATTATGGAAGACCAAAAACTATTCATGTAGTATCACACAAAAACTTCAGCCCAGTGATTTACATAGAGCTTGTAATATATTGCAATGTTTTAAAAGATAATGGCAAGCACTAAAATGGTATCATCTGTTTAGAAGAATACGCTATTTGAAATTATTAGAAATGACTTCATTTCTTTTTTATTATATGTATGAGTGTGTATGTGTGTATTATATGTATGAGTGTATGCAAGAGGGCAGTATATGCCTGTGGATACCCAAGGTTCACTTCAGAAATCATCCTGGATTACTCTACCTTCTTATTGCTTTGTTCTGGGGTTTCCCAGGCTGTGCCTTCCAGGGTTGAAAGTACAGCCTGCTGCCATTTCCAACACGCATTTTTACATGGGATCTGTGTGTGTGTGTGTGTGTGTGTGTGTGTGTGTACATGTGTCTATGTGTGTTTGTGCGTGTAGGTGTGCATATGCACATCAAAAGGCACTTGAGTGTATGTACCTATGGAGTCGAAGAGTAACATCAGGAATCCCTGGATTGCTCCTTATTGCTTTGTTCTGGGATTTCCTAGGCTCTGGAACTACATTCTGCCACCATTTATTTCCACCTAGCGTTTTTACATGAGATTCAGGATCCGAACTTCTGTTTCAAAGCAGAGGCTTTAACTCCTGAATCATCTCTACAGAACAACAGTATTCTTAAACCACACCAACCCGTGGGGGCAGGCTCCGCTTATTGTTGTTTAATCTTTTCTGTTTGTTGATGTGCTGGATCTGTGTTTTCTAAAATGGACCTATGTTTTATACATCAACATACAACTGTAGCACTGTGGATTTCATTGATTGCTTCTTTTTCACTAATGATTACATGTACTGGGGAGAGCTTTGAAACAATTGTCTGATTGTACACATTTACCATGGGAGACTTTGTACTTCTTCCTAGCACGAATATCAATGGAGGAACCCTGGATTTCTAACAAAAATGAAAGTTGCTCATGGTAATGATGTTACTTATCTTGTGATTTTACTTATGCTATGCTTGAATTGTGGGGTGGGAGCTTACTTCTGCTAAACATAACACTATTGCCAACCCAACTCAGCACCTGGTACTAGGCGACTATGATGCACAATTGGACCCTAAATGGCAAAGTGTTTTTCAAACAGTGAAGAGTCTAGACAAATAGCTTTTGAAGTCTTGTTTTGTGGTCGCAATCCTTTCCTGTTTGAATTCGTGCTCCTCTACTATTTGCCTCTACTATTTGTTTTAAGATGGGAGGCCTGGGATTCTTGGACTCAAATGATCCTCCTGCTTTACTTTCTGAAATCAGTGAGGTTAAAGGAAACATTCTGTTGCCTAACTGGCTGAACTCTCGAACTGGTTCTTTTGCAACGGTGTAGCAGGACACATGTAAATTTGCTTTGAAATTATAACAGAATAAGAATGGAGACATGCTTCCAACATGCCTTCCTAACCATTCGCTGCTCAACTCATTGACCGACTGATTCGTTGAAATAGAAAGAGAAACTGTGCACTGTTTAAGTGTGAGCTGTCCTCCACAGCTCATGTGTTTGCATCCTTGACCGATGTTAATGTTTGGGAAGGGTATGGAACCAAACATGCTGTACACAGTTTGATTTCTTAATCTCACTGTCTCCATGATAACGCTGTGACCTGGACCTGCTGTCTCTACCTTCTGCCACCTGTCATGCCTTTTCTGCCATAATGGACCATATTTCCCTCTAGAACCATAAGTCTCTCTTAAGTTGTATATGAATATTGTCTTGTAGCAGCAGAATGAGTAACTGCAACTGCCTGGACATTTTATTCCTCCTGGGCTAAAACAACATAAAGTCAAACCAATTCAGAACAAAAACATGTGAAGTTCTCCGTGGAGTCTTATAGGGCAGCAATACCTGAGGTCACGATAATCTTCCTGGGCACCCGTGACGTATTTGATTTCATATTCCTTTCTCTTGTTTAAACTAATTATAATGAATGTTTTCAGGCTGCATTAGTATGAAGATAAATGTCATATAAGTTGCATTCCTCACAAAAATTCATTATTATCCCATCAGTTATATTCTTCTTATTTGAAAAGAGATTAAAATCACACTACTTTCATTTTAAAAATGTAATGGATTATAGACACTTCCTTGTAGACAAGTTGGAAATGCAACTTCTTGGACCCTTCCCTGGACTCAATGAATCAGAAAGTCAGCGATGTTTGCTTTGAGAAGGCCTCCCCCTTCCAGTGTGAGGACCTTTGGTGTGGACAATTCAAAGCCATTGTCAGACAGGTAGAACCATTGCAGATCTCACTAGTAAGACAGGTAAACAACCTCTACTGCCAGGTCTGTATTAGACATCAAGTTGAGTAATCATCCTCTTAACTAAGCTTGGCTTTATCAAATAGAAGATAAATTAAAGCCACAAAAAGCAACTTTATACAATGATGCCCAGTGTCTCAAATTTCAAACCATTTTATAACTCAGGAGAGAAAAGGCTGCATACATTTGAGTTATATTCTACATCTATATATAAAACACACTATGAGTGTTGCAAAAAAAAATCACTGCACCAAGCAAAATTGTACAATAAAACCACAAGCCTTGTGGGATTGGGACACACCACTGTCAGCAACACATAAAAAGAAAAGAGATAGGAATCTAATAAAAGCAGGGGTGCAGCTTTTCCATCTTCACTGGTTAATAACTGTAGGTGTACAACAATAAATATGGCATTTTAACCTTGAAAAGGTCCTGAAGTTTGCTCCTAGAGTAGCTTTATGTTACTGTGAAATAGTAGGAAAAAGAGCTTTCTAATGCTCAGCAGACCGATGTCACACTACGATGAATGAGGCTGAGGATGCACACAGTAAGATAGAGTGGGTAGGTCGATGAGGCCTATGCATTTCGTGTCTCTGTATGCAGCTTGGCTCATCTGGGTGCAGTTTTCTGCATACGCTTAGTGTTTTCCTCATGGGAAGTCATGCATAGGCAAAAGTGTTTCCCTCATAGGAAGTCATGCATAGGAAAATGCAAAATTTGCATTATGCTAAAATTGTTCCCTAATGGAATAAATGTGTATTCTTAAATAAACATTATAGACAACTGTATATATAATGTTATAGTTCCACATACAAATTCCATATAGAAGTATGATCTCCACACCCCAACAATGTCTATATACCTTATAACTTCAATGTCACTGTTTTGGATACAACACAAAGCATAAGTGAACAAGTAAGAGATAATGTTGTGAGTTTATGCTAGCATATGGTCAATACTATTAGGAGTAATGATGCATTATTCAGCTATGATCCTAGAAAATGAACCTACATACCAACCTAAGTTATGTTCAGTATGATTTTGATCAATATTTACATTCATTATTCTGAGGAGGGGCAACTAAATTTGTCTTATTTTTCATCAATCTTCCACATTGAAAAACAACTGGGGATGAAAAATCCTGTTTTTATTCATGGCTTAAAATTGAGACACAAGGGCTGAGGAGACAGCACAGGAGCTAAAAATCTTTGCTTCACAACTAGAAGGACCTGAGTTTGGATCCCATATCCCACAGAAAAAAAGGGCAGGCAGATATAGAGGTTACCTAAAATTCTGGCTCTGGAAGGAGAAGCCAGGGAAATCCCATAGGAAAGCAATAAGGAGTTAGAGCAATCCAGGATTATTCCTGATATCACTCTTGTTCATCCACTCAGTGCCCTCTTGTACACACACACACACACACACACACACACACACACACACATACACAAACATGTATGTGTTTAAAAAAAAAAAGAAGAGAGAGATGAGCTTTCTTAATACCATTGTCTGGAGGCATACATATAGACAACCCTTGCTTTGCCTGGTTTTAATATACAAATTTCAGTTACCACGGTTTAGTTAAATAACCTCAATCCCTAGCATTAATGGCTCCAGTTTTAGTTACCATGGTATATTAGCTGTGATAATTGTACAAAGTTCAAACTTTACTAGCTCTTTGGTCCACAAATCACAATGCAAATAACAGAAGCCCATCCTGCCCAGCCAGTGACTAATTCCCTGATAGCTTTTGAAGTTTGCCTGGGAATGGCCACTGAGCATCTGTTATTCTACTCATGTGTAGACAGCAAAGCATGTGGCTGTGTTACTTTCTTGTCTGCCAGAGGCAAATCCATGTGACATTTTGCAAATGTGTAAGATTGAGAAAATGACTTGATCAACAAAATGAAAGTTCAACCAAAAAAAAAAAAAAGCAAAAAACATTGAAAAAACTAGAGGTACTGCTGGAGGAATGCAGTGAAAGTCACTATCATCATAAATGAGGAAGTGGTGGTAACAAAATGGATGATGATCTCTAACAGGAAGAGGCACCAGCAAACTTTTTACATGAAAGAAACTCTCTGAGATGTGACAAGACATAGAATAGCAAATCCAAGCAAGCATGTGACAGTTAGTTTTAGTATAGAAAAGGTACGTCCTTCAAAGCAGAAGTCACATGATCAGAGGAATACACTCAAACTACTCTTGATAAATATTATGGAAGCTTCCTTTCCGTCCCACTGTGTGGTCTATTTTGCAGAAAGTTCCATTGACTGCTAAGAAGGAATGGAATCAGTTTACGTGCCTATCAATGGAAGAATGGATGATGAAAATGTGGTGCCTATACACAAGGGAATACTATTCATCCACTAAGAAAAATTAAATTATGGAATTTGCTGGTAAATGAATGGAACTGGAAAATATAATATTAAGTGAGATATCACAACACAGAAGGATTAATGCCACATGCTCTCTCTTACATGCATATGTTAACATTAAACTTCTGATTTATGTTCTTAATTTGGAATTCCTGTAACAGCCTGAGATCTTGAAAGGGACCATCAAGCAGGAGTAAGAAGGAGGGATAGGATGAAGACCTTAAAGGAAGAGGTACAAAAGGCCAGAAACAGTAAGGTGGAAAGGGGAATAATGGGAGGAAGTGCTTAAGGGGTGGAGAGATGAGGGGATAGTGGACAGGAAGGACTAAAGAAATAACTAACAGCACTAAGTTTTTAGATACAACTAGAGAAAAGGTTTCTGTATTTTTTCAAACTATTTATTTTGCTCTGTGTGTGTGTGTGTGTGTGTGTGTGTGTGTGTGTGTGTGTGTGTGTGTGTCTCCATGTGGAGACCAAAGGTGACTTTGGGAATCATCCAGGATTGTTTCTACCTATCTTTTGCTTTGCTCTGGGGTTTCCCGGGTTCCACCCACCAGTGCTGAAAATGCAGGCTACTACTGTTTCTGCCTGGTGTTTTTACATGGGACCTGGAATCGGAACTCAGAACCTTCTACGTGTGAGTCAGAGTCTTAACCCCTGAGCCATCTCTCCAGCCCAAAGCTTCCTATATTTTTAATATTTCAAATATATTTTTGTTTAAAAAGAGTAAGAAAAGATATACTCTGTGGAGGAGAACACAGAGAGAGGAAGATAGAACAAAAGAGAAAAAAGTCCTTCATGCTCCAACCAAAGCCCATAGGCAATTAAACAATACTCCAAGTAACAGGTATATGATAATTGCTGATATGTTGTTGCTCAGAGAGATTTCAAAGGGCCCCTGAATAGCATAGACTTTTGCCATTGCTCTTGGTTGTCTTCCAGAAACTGACAGTAAGAACCTTTTGCTAAATATGGAACACACATAGATCACAGGACATGGACAAAAAACACCAGCCAGAACTGGTCTGGAAGGTTTCTGCTTATTAAAAGTCCTAGAAGGTATTATGTAAGCTACTGAGGGAGAAGAACAATCAAAAGTCTCATTAATCTGTGATAGTTGCAGGCTGCAACAGCAATCACCCTCACAAGAGGTGATCAACAGTGTAATAGTGGCATGCATGTCAAAGGGGCAACTAAGAGCTTTCTGGTGGGATTTAAGGCCCACTTTCCAGCAAGGAACACATTCCTAGTACTGTAAACCAGAACAAGAACCTATCAAAGAGGAGGACACAGACCCAGGGTAGAGGGTACAAGCTGTGAAGATTTAGTTATAAAGATACTACATCAAACTGTCTTTTAAACAACTGTCCTAATACCCATAGAGTGGAGGAGCACTTGGTACCCAATCTAGAAGTTTCCTTCTGAAATGGGGGTGTTTATTACAGAAAATCACAACTGGACAAAATACAGAAAAGAAATGACTGCAGACTACTAGGCTCTAAACAGGACATCTAAGTTACCTTCATCCCAAGGCTCAGGGAGCATTGTGACCAGACACTATCTTTGGGACATGACAGAAATGTAGTACCCGTAAATTCATTGCAGCTATGTTTATCTTCACAAGACCTTCACAGGATTTGTCCTATCAATATTTCGCCTTAGAAGGAGAAAGATTTCAAGAGGCCTCACACCTCCCTGGGAGACTGAAGAGAGTTAATGCTGATTCAGTGGGTGTGGGTGAATGCTTTCCTTGGTGGTATACTCTCTGATATATGATTCATGCTCTAGCAAGCTCTCAATCACATGCTATCAAAGGCAAACCAGATAAAACTCAGTGGGCCTTGCTTACGTAAAGATCTGAAGGAGGGAGATTGGCAGGGAAGAAGATTTGTAATGGCAAAGGGAGGGGGAATAGGAGTCCAGATTAAAGTAAGAAAATTTCATAAATTAAATATATTCATGTATGAAACACCGAAAGAATAAAAATAATTTTGAGGAGCTGGAGAGGTGGCTTAGGGGTTAAGCCTCTGCCTTGCAGGCGGAAGGTCCTGATTCTAGATCCCACGTATAGACTCTGGGCAGAAGCGGGGGCGGCCTGTGCTTCTGGTCCTGGTAGGGCGGAGCCTGTGAATCCCGGGGCAGAGTAAACAAGGTGGAGGTGGAGGCGTCCATGGTGGCTCCCAAATTCGCCTGTGGTTCTACACACACACACACACACACACACACACACACGCGCGCGCGCGCGCACGCGTGCACACACGCACAATTGAATAAATAATAAAATAAAAAAACTTTAAAAAATTTTTTGAATAAGTCATCTTTTAGTACTCTGTGTTTCTAATGCTTTAAACTTCATTTAGTACACTAAATAAATATCAGCTTCCTACATTTTTCAAATATTGCTAAATCATAAGTAAGATTAATGTTGCATTAAAATCAGCAGTAACATTAAAATAGTGTTTAGTCAAAAAAATTGGTCAGAAATATTGAAACTATTCCATTGATTGATTGATTCGGTGAGTGAGTGAGCGATTGAATGTGTGTGTGAGTGTGCATGCACGATGACTTGTGGAAGTTAGAGAGAGGTCATTCAAAATCAGATATCTTCCTTGATTGTTTATTTTTTAGACAGACTCTTTCCCTGAACCTGGAGCACATCACTTCAGCTAGACTGACTACCAACCAGCTCTGGGAATCTATTAATCGCTATCACTACCCTAGTGCCATCCTGGCTTTTTATATGGATTCTGTGGGTCTGTACAAAGGTTCTCAGGCTTCTGCAACAATCACTTTACCCACGGAGCCATTTCCCCAGCCTCTTTCTATTGGCTATTAAGATAGTTTTGCTTATGTAGTTCAGCTTGTTTTGGATGTTTCCCAAAGATCCTTTGTTAAAAAGCTTGGTCCCCAACCCACAAGCTAATGGGAGGTGGTAAATCTTTAGGGAAAGTTGGGTCATGGAAACACGTTCTTGAAGGGGACATTGGCACCTCGGCTCCTTTTTCGGCTAACTTCGGCTTCTGTCCGTGCTCCCTTCTTTGTCCGTCTGAATTAATACCCCTACATTCCCCTCCATTACTGGCCCTTCATTCCCACTCACTCCCTTCCCTCCTTCTTCCTTCGTAGGTCCTCAGTTGAATTACGTCCGTGCTTGTCATGTCCTTCCTTTCCTTCCTTCCTTCCTCTGCCTCCCTCCCTCCCTCCCTCCCTTACCTGTTCTTACTTCTTCTCCTTCTTTCCTTTCTTCCTTCCTTTCCCTCTCCTCTCCCTTTCCTTCCTTCCTCTTTCCTCCTCCCTCCCTCTCTCCCCTCTCTTCTTTCTCTCTCCCTCTCTCCCTTCTTCTCCTCTCTTTCTTTCTTTCTTTCTTTCTTTCTTTCTTTCTTTCTTTCTTTCTTTCTTTCTTTCTTTCTTTCTTTCTTCTTTTCCTTCTTTGAAGTGACAGGAGGAGAAATATGAGGTTATTCCTTTATTTGAAATTTTTTCTTTTTTTCAAAAAAACAAAAATATATGCTCACTCTATAACCTTTGAATTGAGATTCTCCCACTGGCCTTGAATTTGGGATTCTCCAGCTTCAGTTTCCCAAGTGCTGGATTTTTACTTATGAAACATCACAACCAACACATCTCTGTCTGTCTGCCCCACCCCACCTCCAAAATTGTTACTCAAAAAACAGCATTCCTCCATATACATTAACTGTCACAGGCATTTTGTCACAGTAATAAAAAAACTAACACACACACACACACACACATATCCTCACATAAATACATCCAACATTACTTTGTCACAGGCTCAGATACTGAAAAGAATGTCATCCCTTTGGCTACTTAAGAGTTAGGATCAAGCTAACCTCTGTAAAATGAACTTTCAGCGAAAATATTTAGTTCAAATATATATTTTGGTAGCATGTTACGCCACTTGCAAAGAGTTTTTATCATCTCTGAAGAATAATGCCTGGTATGAACATGATAAACATTTTAACATCTCCTCAACAATTGTGTAATGTATCATACTTGCAAATGGGGAACAAGAATCATGCAGAGCTAAGAGCCTCAGAATCACGTCTGTATGAATGTTTTGTGAATTACCCTAAATCTACCTTGGACAGAGCTTGGTTTGAAAAAAGGACGCCCAATTGATGGCCTAAAGCATTACTTTTTGAACAATTTGCTTCTCTGCCTGTGTGTATAATTTAGAGACCTGGAGGCTCCATTTTATTAGCTGGCCAGGCTCATCTTCTTTAATCAGCTGGTAGAGGTAGGATTTTCAGATAGGCTATTAATCAGATTTACACACAACTGCCAACCACTGTATTTCTAATTGAAGTCTCGGTGCTGGCTTTTACGAGGAAGTCAAGTTCAATTGGAAAATAATAAACCTTTGCAGCACAAGCCACACTCCTCCCACAGAACCTTGACGTCGGGGCTGTGATTCAACAGATTTTACTACGTTGAGATTGAGAGGATTTCTCCTCTCTAACGCTGTTTACTGTAAGCACATGTCTGCATCCCCTAGGACTGTTCTTCCATGCAAGACACGAAAAAAATTTGGAGAAAAGAAAAAAATGCCATTCGTAAATCGGTTGTTTAGCCTGTACAAAGCTCAAAAAAATCAGTTTGATTTCTTCCTTCATTCTCCATTTTCAAATTGACAGCCATGTTTACAGGAATGAGTGCATTGCCATGTGTTTTGACATTATATAGGCAAGTCCTCAGCCAACATGAGGCCATGCTAAAGAAACCTAAGACTTGAGCAGATCGTTTGTTGTTTTATAAACTACCACATTTTAATGGTGCAAATGATTGAAGTTTGTCGGGGTTTCAGGGAAAATGAAAACCCTCTCAATGAAAGCAGTACATGATTTGAATATTTATAAGACAATTGGCAATTCCACAATATGTTTGCCTTTGCAGAGGCAATTAAACACAAAATAACAGAAATAGAGGATTTTACACCAGAGCATAGAATGAAAGACTGGGGAAAGGGGAAGCTGAGTATATTAAGTTCCACAGCCATTTGTTTATACGTCGGTTAATCGTCTCATCAGAGATAATTCACGTAGAATTTTCAGAATGTTTTATGTATAAAATACATAGTTCTTACAGTGTTTTCATATTCAGAACTTGAGACTGATCTTGAAGAATAGAAGCATTTGTGATAGACTCTAGGCTAAGCAGTTACTTGGGTTGGTTCTTGCAGGGAAAATTAGTGCTAATGTTTATGTAATCTCTCTGCTCACACACACACACACACACACACACACACACATGCAGTCAAACCCAGGGTTTTGTGCATGCTAGCTAAGCACTTTACTGAACCACACCTCCAGCCTCTCATTATCATCTTTGAATAGCATAGAATGCATATGGCTTCTTGCATCTTGTTCTTCTTCAAGTCCCACCATTGAGTGGTGTCCAGTCACAGAGAAATAACTATCAGCCCTTGCAGTCTGAGACAAGCTGCTTCCACATTTGGCTCCACTGTTGTTAAGCTAGCATGTATCCTGAGGACAAATGTACCCAGCACGCAGCATAGAGAGACTCCAGCACATGGCAGGTAGCTGAGAGGTATTTGTTGAATTGCATAAGTGAGGGAATAGGAGAAATACCATCTGTTATCTGGGTCTATTTAATGGATGAAGAAAGCAGTGGAGGGGAGTGGTCTAAGAGTCTCCTAGAAGAACCAATGCTTAGAAACAGGGCTCGAGGAGATGAACCCCATTTTGAGAGTGGTCGGGATAGGTAGTGTGGCCAACCCACTTGCAATTCATACACTGCAATTGAGCAAGTCAAGAGACAGCTTCCTTTCAGTTGTCAGACATAGCGCACCGTTTCTCTGGGGACTGACAAGGAAAGCTGTTCTCTTCAGCATCACTGATGTGCCAAATACTGTGTCATAAGCATTTGACTTGCTACTTCAAAATCTTCCCAGCAACCTTATGCGAAACATCCACTGCATTCATTTCACACCTGAGCAGACTCAAACCCAAAGATAAATAAATCTCCCCAGCAGAATGTTAGATGAAAAATACAAGTGACAGAGGATATTAACAGTGTAATATAACTTAGGTACTTTTTGCAAAACATGCTAGGCAGCAACACAGTCTGCCTAGACATAAAAAACACATGCACTGAACATTTAAATATGATGGGCAGGAATGACAAATTCTAAATTAGGACGGGTCTTTTCTGGTGGGGAAAAATGGGGTCAGACACAAGGGCATATTGGGGCTTTCACTGTATTTGCATGTTTTGTTTTAAACTGGGAATCGAGTATATGAGTAATCATTGTATCATTTTCTATATATGTTATGTGACTGAAGTATTTTGTAAAGGTTTAAAATTAGCGAACAGGTATAGCAAAGTTATTGAAAGTAACACAGTTACTTGGGTTAGAATTACTTGGGTAGAGGAGGCAGAATGTGTTTGAGCCTATCTATGCTGCAGCCACATAGTCTTATTCGTCGTCTGGATACATGCTAGGTTAGCGAAGCCTTAGTAAAGGCTACTGTGGGAGCCCCTTGTCTCAGACTGCAAGGGCCAATGGTTATTTCTTTGTGACTGAACACCATTCAATGATGAAACTTGAAGAAAAACAAGATGCAAGAAGCCTATGTATTCTGTGCTATTCAGAGATGATAGAGAGAGGCTGGGTGTGGTTCAGGTAGTAGAGTGCTGAGCTGGCTCGCTTAGCTCTGGGTTTGATTCAGAGCACTATATATAAACATGGCATCCATGCCTGGATTCCCATCACAGAAAAGGTAAAGAGGGAGAAAGAGCAGAAGTCATCCTTGATTATAAAGTATGTTTGAGGCCAGCCTGGGGTAGATGAGAACTACCTCAGTAATAATAATAATAATAATAATAATAATAATAATAATGGACATTCACCAAAGACCTTTCTTGGTCAGTACTATAACCCTTATTCCTGCTGCTGCCGCCGCCGCCGCCGCCGCTGTTGCCGCCACCGTAGCTACTACCACTTCCAAGCTCTCTGAAGACAATAGAACAGGACATTACTTAAAAATTAGCTATTCTATTAACCACTTCAGTGAAAGCACGAAGCAAAACAAGTTGACTGTAAAAATCTCATCACGTTTCCCAGTTCTTTTTAGGAACCTGTCTAGGAATAAGTGGATGCTGGCAGCAATGTTCATTTAGGAGACACTCTCAAACGCCTGCTGTTACAGTCCTAAAACTGACTTCACAGACTGTTTCTCTTCTCCGCATCCCTTTCTTAATCACCTGCAGTGTTCATAGCCAGCTGCGATTGAAATCAAGCCTGGAAAACGTAGCCTTTACATAGCCTACTTTCTACCGTAGATTTATTATGACTGATTCAGCTAATCCACATCTGCCCAGCACCTAGCATAGATAGACTCTGGTCCATGGAAGGTAGCTGACAGGTATTTGTTGGATCGCATAAGTGAGGGAATAGGAGAAATACCATCTGCTACCTGGGTCTATTTAGTGGAGAAGGGAAGCAGCAGAGGGGGGTGGTCTAAGAGTCAGGAAGAACCAGTGCTTAGAAACAGGGCTGAAAGAGCTGAACCCCGTCTCTGCCATCTTTGACCCACTGTGTGTGGCCCTCAAGATTGCCATACCTGCAACTTCACCTCAGCAACTCTCTGTTTCAGCACCCGAAAACTGTGAGGAACACCAATGCCTCAAATACCAATCGTTCAGATCTTTGTAAGGACTGGGTAACATAAAACTTATCAAATACTCTGGTTAGTTTCAACTATAAAATAAGCACTCCATAAATATTGGCTACTATTTAAATCACTTTTAGTGCTCATTAAGTAACTTTTTTTCTTAACTGTGTATATATCTTGTTGCTCTCTGAATAGACTCACTCACTAAAAAATAAAATAAAAATAATGGGGCCACAATCCTTTTTTTTCTTATCAAAATTTCTATTTCCTAAGAGCAAATTCACTGTTCACCTACTACTGCAGAAGAAAAATGAGTTTAATCTCAAAGGCAACATTAAAAATAGGGGAAAAGAAAACAAATCAATAAAGGCAAAGGTCACAGAAATAGCTGACTCTAGCAGACTGCTTTTGAGCATGGGGTTATATACACAGACTGAAAAACAAAGATAAGCAGAACATCTGGAAGAGAAATTAGATGACAGAGATACCAAGACCCAACAATTTTATATTCCAAATGTTTCAAGTGACTATGTAGGGACTTGAAATAAAGAACTGAGCCCAGATATTTCATTTCTTAGCCATATGCTTTACATTTAATCAGATTAAATCCTCTCTCTCCCTCTTTCTCACACACACACACAACACACAAAAACACATATACATTTACACAAAATATATACACGACATATATGCATATGCACACATACAAACACAAAAACACATGACGCCTACAACACAAAAAATGCACATATATGCAACATGCACAAAAAACTGCTCATACAACACACACACACTCACAAAGAACTTAAAAAATTAAACACCAAGGGGATAAATAGCCCAGTTGGGAAAATGGACCGTGGAACTTAAAAGAAACTTTTCCAGGGGCAAAATTGAAATGTCAAACAAATAGCTTAAAAAACACTCCAGTCCCTAGCCATCAGGGAAATGCAAATCAAAACCACCCTGAGATTCATCTCACCCTGGTCAGACTGGCAAAAATCCAAAATCCAAAAACAACAAATGCTAGAGAGGATGTAGGGAGAAGGTAACTCTCACATATTGCTGGTGGGAATGCAGGCTACTACAGCCACTCTGGATATCAGTATGGCGATTTCTAAAAAAGTTAAGGATTGAAATGCCATATGACCCTGCTATACCATTACTGGGAATAATCCCTAAAAATGCATCATTTCACTATAGTGATATGAGTACATCAGATTCACTGCAGCACTATTTACAATAGCAAAGTCATGGAATCAACCCAAATGCCCAACAGTTGATGAATGGATAACGAAAATGTGATACATTATACAATGGAATATTACTCAGCCATCAAAAAAATGAATTAAAAGAAATTTGCCAGTAAATGGATAGAATTAGAAGAATCCAGTTATCTCAGGCATAGAAAATTAAATGTGCATGTTCCCTTTTAAGTGGATCCTAATTCCACACCCTCTTACTGTCGTACTTAAAGGTAAATCTCTGTAACACCCATTATAACTACAGGATTACAACCAGGAGGGAAGGGGAAAGAAGACCTCAAGAGAAAGGAGACCAAAGAGCATAGTGCAATAGAGAAATCAGGCCACAGTCATGTATGGTAGGCAAGTAGCAGGACATCTGACACAGCTCACTCTCACTTTCCTTCCTACTCACTTGGGACTAGATGGGTTTGAAGAGCTGGGCATATTTCCCCAGTCATGGAGGGGATAGGTGCTGGCAGTTAGATGGTAGCCAACTGGCAAGTGGGAGACTGACCCCACTCACTATTGTGCCCTATTCCAGTTCCCTCTACTTTTAACCTCTTCTTACATTAAGACCTTCTTTTAAACATACTTTTATCTTCGGTTAGAAGACCTCAACACCCAAACAGGATGCAGCCAAGTGCAGTGCAGAACTGCAAAACTGGAACCAACAACCAACCTTAATTCAGAATACCAGCAACCTTACAATGATCACCAGGAACCAGCCCAGCCAAATTTCTCCTCACTTTAAAGCTCATGGAAACTTGTGGAAGAAAGAGGAGGTGGCAAGATTGGAAGAGCCTAAAGATGGGGAGCTCCACCTAAAGATTCTCCACTCAAGTATGAACTTTGGCAGCCAGGATCTCACTGCAATGTGATGGACACTCGCCTGACCTGCATAATGGGTGTTATGTCAACAAGGCCCCATAGACTAGCTCGGATCTCAAGGCGAGATGACTTCGGGTAATAGGATCCTTAGAGGCAAGGGGTTAGAAAGATAACATGGAGTTCCTACATTAGTGCTCAAGAAGGGGACCCAGGTATACCACAGAGTCCTGAACCCTCATTAGTATAGACGACTCAGAGGTAACTTCAGGGCCCATATAAGCTGAAGTGTTGAAGAATGAGAAGGAGAATGGGAAACATCAAGAGAGGGGAGGGAAAAAGAGGAGGGGAGAAGGAGGGGTTGAAGGTACCTACCCATTAAGCTTGTAAAACTAGGTAAAAAATAAAATTAAGAAAAAAGAATAAAAAGGGGCTGGAGAGGTGGCTCAGGGGTTAAGCCTCTGCCTTGTAGGCAGAAGGTCCTGAGTTCGGATCCTAGACCCCACATATAGACGCCAGGCGGAAGTGGGGGCGGCCTGCATTTCTGGTGCTGGTAGGGCGGAGCCTGTGAATCCCAGGGCAAAGTAAACAAGGAGGAGGTAGAGGCAGTTCATAGCGGTTACCGAATCTGCCCATGGTTCTACACACACACACACACACCACACGCAAAATTGAATAAATAAAAAAAAGAATAAAAAGACAATTAAATCGTAATACTAATCACTATGTACATACCAGGATGATTGGATTAAAAAGAATGTCAATTACCAAAGTAAAAATAAAACACGTGCATTCACACATACAACACACACAAAGCATATACACAAAACACCCTAAAAGCATGCATACATACAGCCAAAAAAAGCACACAAAATACCCCTACACACACGTACACACAAAAAAATTTGCATATACAAGAACACACACAACATGTACAATACATAAAACCTACATGACACACACACCATATACATACACCAATCTTTCCTGAAGCAATTGTCTTCCGAAGCAGTTATATTCTTCTCTGTCAAGAAATAGTAACGATCTGAGGAGGCGGGGTTAGGGTAAACATGGAATTTTCTTATCCCTCCTGTTGATCATCAAATGTGGCCAGAATCTTCACTATAAAATATGTCCTTTAATCAACTTCAGTAGTTTTTTTATGCTTATATTATGTACAGAAAACAGTTGCCAAGATTTATGACTTAGGCAGTAGCCTTGAAATACTGCTCACTACCACCCCCCAATAAATATTGCATTCCATTGCAACCCAGATGTTCTATTTCATTTTTCTTAAATGTCATTGGGGACCCGCTAAATTTATTTTCACAACTCACTAATGGGTCGTGACCCAGCGCATGAAAAAAACTGTTGTAGGATGTTCTGTTCCAACTTTCCCACTGAAATAGGCCAAGCAGCAGGAAAGAGAGAGGAGGAATGGACTTCATGAGGTACAGCATTCGCTGAGTCTGCCTGGAGGACCAAGGCACTCTGAAATGTCTGTACTTACTGTTAACATATACCCAACCTTGTATGCTGACTCCAAAGCAAACAGCTTCAACATTGCCTCATGAGAAGCTGCAGTTTACAAAAACTCCAGGAAAAAAAGTGACTTAAAACCGGTGTGACCTAAACCTTCAGTGTGGATGCTCCTAAGAAAGATGCCAAAATTTCATGAAAGCTCTTCTACATGGACTGGTGAGACAGTTATGTGCTAGCAAACCTGGCCTGAGATCAATTTCTAGAAGCCCACATGAGGGAAGGAAAGCTCTCCTCTGACCTCCAACTTACATGCCTTAGCATGCATGTTTGTAGCATCTGTCTGTCTATCTGTCTGTCTGTCTGTCTCTATATGTGTGTGTGTCTCTCTCTCAAATAAATAAACAATGCATTAAATGTATATACCCCAATTTTGATATTAGATAACAAATATCACTATTGGTTTTATAGAAAAGGTTTCCCCTTTAAGGAAAGCATACTCTCAGGACACATGCTACTGACTGGGACTCTGCACCATAACGTCCTACTGTCCCTGCGTGAGATGCTCCCTGCAGTCAAACAGACACTATGGGACGATGGATGGACTCCAGAGAGCACAGGACTTAGCATTGTGGGGCCTTTCAGACACCTGACAGTTACTGTCACCCGTCATCATGGGCGATGTCTACAGGACATGAGGACATTCTCCTTCAGTCCACAAGCATGCCTGAGTATGGGCCCTGTCCTTTTCACTAGTATTCTGGGACTCATCTCCAGAAAGGCCAACACCCAACTGGAGTTTCAGAGCCTCGATAATCCTCAAGCACAGTGATGAGGTAGATCCCTGGAATCAAACATTTTGAAGGGAAGAGACTCATGAATCCTGCTCTTCCCTTGCAACTGACTTGGTTGTGGCTTGACATCCTGTATGAGCCACGGCTAGATTAGAATGAGCCAGGAAGAAAGCTGGAAGAAATCAACCAAGGGAAGAGAAACCCTTGATTTTCTTACTTTGTACCAAGGATCCCGTGGTTTCGTTGGAAACCAGAGACAAGAGGAGATGTCAACGCTGTTCCCGCAAAAGAGATGCTCCAATAGACCCAATTTTCCTTTTCTGAAATGACACCCAGAAATCTGGGGTTTGGTGCTTGCAAAGATTGAAAACTTATGAGAGATTTCTTTGATAAAACCGTAGTTTACAGTAGAGAGACACAGAAATGGAGATAAGTTTGGGGCTCAGGAAAAGATCCACCTCTGCTTCAGGATCCCACAGTGGAATCTTGCTATGATAATCTTAAACATCAGGAAAAATCTTGCCTCTCGCTCTTCTTTCCTGTTGTCTCTAGTCACACGCCAGAGCCAGTCACCAGGTGGGTTTCAGCAGAATGACCTTCCAGAGTGGCTCAAGAGCCCTGTGATTTGAGCTGGGCCTCTTCTGTTTTAAGTACAAGCAGATTCATGTACATCATGGCCAAAAGAATAAAATGTCGGTATGAAAACCTGAATCTCCAAGAAGCTGAACACTGTTTTCCTAGCCAGAGACACAATGATGGACTCCAAGTTAAAGAAATCAGTTCAGGTAGAAGCGTCCATTGTAATAGCATATAAGTACTCTCAAGAAAACATTTTAGAAAACATGAGTTGGCTTGAGACATGGAGAGGAAAAGGTCCTGTTTGCCTTCTCTAGCTAGCATCCTTCCTGTCCTTCCTATCTAGGGCTTCCCCTCTACTAGAAAACCAAGTTGTCTCTGCTTCCTGACTAGATGCATCATATTGCCGCCATGATTTTAAAAATGAATGTACTTTTTCTTTTATGCAGCACATTTTGTTTAATAAACTCATTTTATATCTGCAACACATGTATGGAACAAGAAATATGCCTCAAGATCTGGGGGGGGTGGCTCAGTCAGTAAAGTGACTGTTGTGCAAACATAAGGATCCAGGTTCTGATACTCGCTACCCATACAAAAAGTATATGTCCATCCCCCCCAGCCCTGGGGGTGGGGGGACAGGAGTTCCCTGGAACTTATTGGCTAAGGCAGTCACGTTCATATCACTTCTAAGTTTTCAGGAAATATTTTTTTTCTCCACCAAATATACCTGTAGAATCTGACCACATCCCTTTACCTTTTCACTTCTAGATCTTTTGTCCAACGAGGGAAAATTATTCATTACTATTAAGTGTGGGCGATGGTAGATGTTGTATCGAGATAGCTCCATTTGTTTAGTACCACAGAAGTTAACTTTCACTCTTGGTTTGTGACTAACTGTCATCCCAGTGAGGACTTTGAAGTCCAATCCTCTTACATTCCTTGGCAGAGCATCCTGGACCTTGGCACCTTAAGCTGTGGAAAGAACAAGTTGGAAGGTTGCACATAGCGGGGTTTTGTGGGTCAGGTGTGGAAGTGGTCCACATCACTCTCATACAGTACTTTATACAGCCAATCAGATTATCATGCCAGCCATAAAGGAGGTTTTCTAGTGTGTGACCAGGAAAAAGAAGAAATCACTAGCTAGCCTATCTCTATCACTCTACATACATGGCATTGTATGATTGATTTTCCTCTTCCTATATTTGTGCTCCTACAGCTTTTCCTAAAAAATGTCAATTTGGTGATCTCAAAAGTTTTAAAATTTTTTATTTATTTTGAGAGAGGAAGGGAGAATATGTAGAGGTCAGAGGACAACTTTAAAAAGTCAATTTTCTCCTTCCACCATGTAGGTTCCAGGGGTTAAACTCAGGTTGCCAAGTTTTTTTGCACAAGCAATTTTACCCTCTGAATCGTCTCTCTGGCCCAAAATATTGGTTACTTTGTTTGTTTGTTTGTAATGAAACTTGGTCGGATGATGTATCTTCTCAAATTCTTTCAGTGGTTTTCCATTTTTTGCTTATTCCAAAGGCACCATGACCTGATGTTTTATATAACTGACCTGCACTTGCTTGTTTGGTAGTCTGCTTTCTCCCTCCCTCGCTGCCTCCATGATAAGTACCCTGACTGCTAAATCTTCTTTCAAAGGGGGGGGGTCCTCCTGCTATAAGGCAGCTACAATATGTAAAACACTAACTCAAGAAATGTTATTCATGGAATAAAAAAGTTAATGAGATGCTAGACAAAACATAATAAGGGATATTGGTGGTGTTCTATGTTAATTTGTTAATTTGACAGCTGAAGACTGCGCTCTGGGCACATCTGTGAAGAACTGGAAATTAAAACAAACCCTAGGCAAACTGAAGATTGTCTAATTGATGAGGGAAGGCGCAGTCCATGGCGGATGGGACCATCCTTATGCAGTGGATAAGATGGAGAGACCTTGCTTAGTAGTCTGTGTACTTTAGCAGACTTGGTCTGGCAAGTGAGGTTTGCCTTTCTCCCAGCTATACCTGTGTGGCCAGTTCCCTCAGCTTCTGTGTTGGTGTGAGCTCTCCTGCCATGCTGGGCTATGAACTGTAACAGAGAATCATAAGCAAGAATAAATCCTCTTGTTTCCTTAAGTCGTTAGGTCATGAATTTACAGGCACTGTGAAGACAAACTGCAGTGGTTGATATGTGTGTGAGAGATACAAGAACCCACAGAAAGAAAAGTCGTTTCTGGATCACAAGTCCATCATGGCGGGGAAGGTGCGGAATTGCAGTGTGAAGCAGCTGGAGTCAGGAACAGGGAGAGATGGACGGTGACGCTCAGCTCACTCTCTCCTTTTTATTCATGCCATAATGGCAGCCCGTGGGATGGTGCTGCCACAGTCAGGTGGTTTTCCCACGTCAGTTACTCCAAAATAGAAACTCCCTCCAAGGCATGACCAAACATTTATCTCCAAGATGAGGTAGATCTCATCGAGCTAGCGGTCAGTACTAACCACCATGGAATGCTGCCAGGTTTTCCTCTTTGATTACAAAGCAGGATGATTTTCAATTTTTTGGTTTATATTTAAGTTTCTGTGCTGTTTTTCGAATCAGAAGATACACAGTACAAGACTCATGACTCTCCCTGGTCAACCTTGGTTTCTCTCTGTTTTTCTCATCCTCACCCCTTGCTTCAGCACCTCCACATGCTCCAAGCTCATCAGGGGAGACAGAAATGGAGCTTGAGATGCAATTGCAACCTAGGGCTCAGACATGGAAGAAGGAAACACATTTGTGATAAAAAGGATTAATAAAACGTGAAAATCACATCCAGGTATGACCCATTCTGCTTGACTGAACCAGTCAAAATTTCATGTAGTCACTCTTTAACTTCTTAAATTATAAAGCAATGGCAATCTGTATGAATAGAAGAAATAGGAGACAAATACAATGCTTCCTCCTTTTTTTAAAAAAAAAATCAGATTATCCTTCCCACCATCCAGCCGGAGCCATGCAGGGCATGCGAGAACGACGCCCCCTCTGCGCCCGGGCCCCGCCCCAGCTCCCCCAGGTTAAACAGCGCCCCGCCGACACCCCATCCTCCCTTCCCCACTCTGCAGCCCGGGACTTGCGCGCGGTCCATCCGGGCCTCACCGCGACCTAGGTAAGCTCCGTCCCTGCCCAACCCCAGGACCCCAGGCCAAATAATTCAGTTAAGTGAAAAACGCACAGAAATTGAAAGATCTTAAGAGTTAAAACGACAATGCCAAAGTCAAAGTGCAAATCCATGAGAAACAACACTCAAGTAAAAAAATCTCCCACTGAAGGAATTAATCCCATAATGTTAGACTCCAACCAGAACAAACCCACGGAAAATGGCCATGAAAGCCTGACCCAGGATAACGAGTTTCAAAATATGATCATTACCATGTTCAATACTATGAAAGAGGAAATCCGGGAGGAATTAAATAATCGAATCAATCGCTTTGAAGAGGAACACAACAGACACTTGGAGGAGTTAAGAAAAACAGTGCAAGAAACAAAAACTGGCATAGAGCAGTTAAAACAGACTCAAGCAGAGTTTAAAATTGAGCTAAAAAACGTTATCTTCAACCCAGAACTCCACAGAGAGTCTTATCAGCAGAATTAAGGAAGCAGAAAACAGAATTTCAGACCTTGAAGATAAAGTGGGAGTACTACCAGCTCAATGGAAGAGGTTGTTAAAGCCAAAAAGATACTTGAGAGAAATATCCAAGAGATATGGGATACCCTGAAGAAGCCTAACATGCGTATTCATGGAATACCAGAGCAAGAATCTCAAAATACCACCCCTGAGGAAATTTTTCAAACGATCATCAAGGAAAACTTTCCTCATCTAAAAAGAGAGAGGCCCATCCATATACAAGAGGCATTCCGCACCCCAAACAGATATGACCAAAACAGAAGCTCACCATGGCAAATAATAGTTAAAACACTCCACATTCAAGATAAAGAACTGGTGCTGAGAGCTTCAAGGGAGAAAAAACAAGTCACTTTTAAAGGTAAACCTATTAAAATAACAAATGACTTCTTAGTCAAAACAGTAAAAGCAAGAAGAGCTTGGAGAGACATACTTCAAGTATTGAATGAACAAAAATGTCAACCCAGGCTGATTTACCCTGCAAAACTATCCGTCATGATCGAGGGAGAAAGAAAAATCTTCCAGCACAAAGACAAGTTGAAGGGATACATGTCCACCAAACTAGGCCTTCAAAAAATGCTAGAAATGATACTCAAGCTTGAGGAAAAAAACAGGCATATCCAGGAGAACAGAAGGCAAGTATAACACCATTAAAAGTGAAGCAATATACTTATAAAACTACTAAACATAATAAATGTCTGGAATTAAAAATAGTTTCTCCATTATAACACTAAATGTTAATGGAATTAATCCACTGATCAAGAGACACAGATTACAAAATTGGATTAAAAATCTCAATCCATCAATCTGCTGCCTGCAGGAAACTCATCTCACCACAAAAGGTAGGCATGCCCTAAAAATAAAAGGCTGGTCAACAGAAAACAGGCAAGAGTAGCCATTATGATATCAGACAAAGTGGACTTCAAACCAAAGAAAATTATAAGAGACACGGATGGATACTACATTTTAGTCACAGGTACCATTCACCAGGAAGACTTCACAATACTGAACATCTGTGCACCCAATACGGGCCCTTCCACATTCATTAAGAAAACCCTACAGCGTTTAAAGCAAGAAATCAACCCCCAAACGATAATTCTTGGGGACTTCAACACCGCCCTCTCAACATGGGATAGATCAACAGGTCAAAAGCTTAACAGAGACACTTTGGAACTTAATCAAACCCTGAAAGAAATGGACCTTACAGATCTCTATCGAACTTTTCACCCACGCACCAAAGAATACACATTTTTCTCAGCAGCACACAGAACTTTCTCCAAAATAGATCACATATTGGGCCACAAAACGAATCTACACATATACAAAAAAGATGAAATTCTAACCTGTGCCCTATCAGACCACCATGGCCTAAAGCTGGACATCCACAACACAAAAAACAAGAGAAAATACACTAACTCCTGGAAACTTAACAATATGATGCTGAATGAGAACTGGATCCAGGAAGAAATTAAAAAGGAAATTCAAGATTTCCTGAAAGCAAATGATAATGAAAATACAACTTACCAAAATTTCTGGGACACAATGAAAGCTGTTCTAAGAGGTAAGTTCATAGCTCTTAATGCCTACATCAAAAAAATGGAAACATCAGAAATAAACAACTTAACAATGCAGCTTAAAGCTTTAGAGAAACTAGAGCAACCTGATCCCAAAAGTAGTAGAAGAGAGGAGATTAGCAAAATAAGGGAAGAAATATCTGAAATCGAGATTAAGAAAACGATAGAAAAAATCAACCAGTCAAAAAGCTGGTTCTTTGAAAAAATCAATAAGATTGATACACCCCTAGCTAAATTAACCAAAAGCAGGAGAGAGAAAACCCAAATTAACAAAATTAGAAATGAACATGGAGTTATCACTACTGATACCCAAGAAATCCAAACATAACATCATATTTCAAAAACTTATACTCTGTGAAGTTTGACAACACAAAAGAGATGGATGAATTTCTAAGTAAACACAACTTACCTAAATTGAATCAGGAAGTTGTGAATTATTTAAATAGTCCTATAACATATAAGGAAATTGAGGAAGTAATCTTGAATCTTCCCACCAAAAAATGTCCTGGACCAGATGGATTCAGCACAGAGTTCTACCAGACATTTAAGGAGTTAATAACACCAATACTCCTTAAACTGTTCCATCAAATAGCAAAGGAAGGAACACTACCAAATTCCTTCTATGAAGATAATATCGTTTTAATCCCAAAACCTAATAAAGATTTACTTAAAAAAAAGAAAACTATAGGCCGATCTCTCTAATGAACACAGACACAAAGATTCTCAACAAAGTCTTCGCAAATCAGATTCAAAAACGTATTAAAAAGATCATTCATGGGGACCAAGTAGGCTTCATCCCCGGCACACAAGGTTGGTTCAACATATGCAAATCAATAAATGTAATTCATCATGTAAAACAGTCCAAAGTCCAAGACCACATGATACTCTTGGTAGATGCAGAAAAAGCTTTCGACAAGATCCAACAGCCTTTTATGATCAAAACGCTAGAGACAGTAGGAATGGAAGGAACCTTTATCAATATAATAAAAGCTGTATACAACAAGCCCACAGCAAGGATTATGCTCAATGGGGAACAATTGGAAGCATTCCCACTTCGACCAGGAACTAGACAAGGCTGTCCACTCTCACCACTTCTGTTCAATATTGTACTTGAAGTCTTAGCTGAAGCCGTAAGACAAGAGAGGGACATAAGAGGGATTCGAATCGGCAAGGAAGAAGTCAAGCTATCCCTATTTGCAGATGACATGATCTTATACCTGAGGGATCCCAAAAACTCCACCAGGAAGCTCCTGGAACTAATTGAGAAGTTCAGCAGGGTGGCAGGATACAAAATAAATGTGCAAAAATCAGAGGCTTTCCTATATGCCCAGAATGAAAGAAGTGAAAAAGCCTTGAGAGAAACAATCCCATTTACTATAGCCCCTAAAAAATGAAATACCTTGGTATAAACCTAACTAAGGAGGTAAAAGACCTTTACAATGAAAACTTTAAAACCCTAAAGAAAGAAATTGCAGAAGACACCAGAAGGTGGAAAGACCTCCCATGTTCCTGGATTGGCAGAATCAACATCGTAAAAATGACCATCCTACCAAATGCAATATACAAATTCAATGCTATAACAATTAAAATCCCAAAACAATTCTTTAAAGAAGTTGACCAAACAATCTCAAAATTCATATGGAGGCACAAAAGACCCAGGATACAAAGACAATCCTGAGTAACAAAAACACTGCTGGAGGTATTACCATACCAAACCTTAGTCTATACTACAAATCCATAGTTATAAAAACAGCCTGGTACTGGCTCCAAAATAGACACACAGATCAATGGATAAGGATTGAAGACCCAGATATAAGCCCACAAAATTACAGCCATTTGGTCTTTGACAAAGGGGCCCAAAGAATCCAATGGAAAAAGAACAGTATCTTCAACAAAATGGTGCTGGCAAAACTGGATCTCCACATGCAGAAGATTAAAGCTGGACCTGTACTTGTCACTATGTACAAGACTTAATTACAAATGGATCAAGGACCTTGATATAAGGTCAGAGACTATAAAAACCATAGTTGAAAGGAGAGGGAACTCCCTCGAGCTGATTGGGCTAGGCCAGCATTTTCTAAACAGACACCCAATGGCACAGTCACTGCTACCAACTCTCAACAGTTGGGACCTTGTGAAATTTAAGAGCTTCTGTTCAGATAAAGAGATTGTAACACGAGCTCAAAGGCAACCCACAGAATGGGAGAAAATCTTCACTAACCACATATCTGATAGAGCTCTACTGTCCAGAGTGCACAAAGAACTTAGAAAACTAAACACCAAGGAAAACAATGGCCCAATTAAAAAATGGGCCCTGGAACTTAAAAGAAATTTTACCAGGGATGAAATTAAAATGTCTAACAAATATCTTAAAAAATGCTCCACTTCTTTAGCCATCAGTGAAATGCAAATCAAAACTTCCCTGAGATATCATCTCACCCAGGTCAGGATGGAAAAATCCACAACACAAACAGCAACAAATGCTGGAGAGGATGTGGAGAGAGGGGAACTCTGCTACATTGCTGGTGGGAATGCAGGCTCATACAGCCACTCTGGTGAGCCATCTGGAGATTCTTAAAGAAATTAAAGATTGAAATGCCATATGACCCTGCTATTCCACTTTTGGGTATAACCCCCCATATAGCAGAGGTTCACCTCGATAGCACAAGCACAATCATGTTCATAGCAGCACTGTTTACAATAGCAAAGTCATGGAATCAACCCAAATGTCCAACAGTTGAGGAGTGGATAAGGAAACTGTGGTACATCCATACAATGGAGTACTACTCAGCCATCAAAAATGATGAATTACTGGAATTTGCCGGGAAATGGATGTCATTAGAAAGAATTATATTAAGTGAAGTATCCCAAACCCAGAAAATTAAGTGCTGTATGTACTCCCTAATAGGTGGCTCCTAGTACCAAACCCACCCAGCCCACCTTGAGACACTCATAGGTAAATCTATGTATTATCTACAGTAATTGCAAGGATTATGAACAGCAGGGATGGGGTTGGAGAGTCACACCAGAAACAAGGAGAGAAGTGACCTTGTTACAGTAGAGAAAATAGGCCTCCATCAAGGACCGCAAGTAAGTAATGTGACACCTGGTTAAGTTCACAGACGTTCGTTCCTGATCATTTACAACTAAAGGGGTATGATCTCACCAGAAGGGGAGGGCATATAGTCTGGCAGATAAAAAGTAACCATTTTGCAAATGGGTGATTGACCCCTCCCTCACTGAGGTTTCCTACTTTTATTACATCTACCCTTGAATGTGCTCTTATAATAAGACTCCAGTTTAACAGCTTTTTGTCTCTGGCCAGGGGGTGACATACAGTGCCCAGCAGGATGGAGTGAAGGGCATTTGCAAAACTGCAAAAGAAAATCAACAAACCACAATCCAGAATTTCAGAGACCCTATATCAACCACCTAGAACTAGGCCAAACTAATCTCTCCCCATCCTGAAGTTCAGGGAAATTTGCGGAAGAGGGGGCAGTAAGAGTGTAAGAGCACAAGGATGGGAGGAGCAATGATTTGAAAGATACTCCACACAAGTTAGGGCTGAAGCAATCATAATTTCTTTGCATGCCCTGTGCAATGTCCAACACACTATTGACCTCACAAAGTCTAGCATCTGCTAAAGGCACCAAGATCCTTGGAGGCAAGGGATTGGCAGCCATAGTAGTGTTCCTATGCTTAAGAGGAACATGGGAAAGGGTTCGGGGAAATGCCACTGGGTCCTTGTACGTCATCGGAGAGGAGGGCCCAGAGGAGAGTCAGGCATCCACAAGAAAGGACTCTCCGGGAATTGGGGCGGGAGGCACTGGGGAATGGGGAGGGAGGGGTGAGGGGAGGGGAAGCAGGGGGTTCGGGGGGAGGAGGCGGGAGGGAGGGAACTGGTGTACCTATTAAGTTTGTATGAGCTGAAATAATAATAATAAAAAAATCAGATTAGAAAGAAAAAAAAACACTTTCAAAATATCTCTCACTTTGGTAAGCATATTATTGCAATGTGACATGGTTTTCATAGAGGGTAAAAATCTCAACCTCGGAATGGTCTTCATCATGGGTCAGAGGTAGCATTAGACTGGATAGTCTAAACTGTAAAAAAGATATTAAAATGTGCCTTTCAATTAGCTCACAAATGGGCTTTAGTAGACTGGCTCTTTCCTCAGAAATGCCATCTTTAATTTCTCGAGTATTCAGAATGTCAAAGGACAATCCTCAGCCACTCAGAAAGCCTTGGTGTCAGGTTGTATTCACAGTGAAGATAATTACTAAGGCAAGACAAAATGCTTTTAGACACTATTGCATTCTTGAAAGGTAAGAAAATATCCCTAAGAACTCTTGGGATTCTCTCATATGAGGTAGCCAGATTTAAACACACACACACAGAGCATGAGTCGGGGTGGGGGTACTGTGAGAGACAGGATGAGGTCTAGAAGGGGGAAGGAAAAAGTGTAATAAGGCAGAGAAAGAAACAAAATATCACATTTTCTCTCATATGCCTAATCTAAATATAATTATGTATGTGAATACATGTGACATAAAGGCAAAGGGGCATTTGGGGAGAGGAAGGGAAGCCATGAGGGAGGGGGGCTGTGGAGATATGGAATATGTATGAATATATGTATGAAACTGTGATATACATTCCATTAATTTGTATACTAATTACAAAAAAGGAGCAAGAAAGCCAGAAACCTACCTGATATCTGGCATAGCAAGACAGAAATTACTCACCATCTAGTTCAACAGCCGCTGGATAGGTGTTAGCTGGGATAAGAAATGACACAAACAACTAAAGAAAAGAAATCACTAGTTTCAGGGGTGACATAAAGACCTGATGCATTTTACAACTTTATTCATGAATATCAAAAGCTATTCATATTGGTGTGGTGCTTAATTGAGGATTAGGGGCGCTTTAGAAATCTTTCCCAAAGCCCACTGCTGTATAGTGAGCAGAGAGTGTGAAATGGGATATGAATTCCATTGATTTTTCTAGAACTTTTATATTTACTATTTCAAAGAAGAGGTCACGTGATCACAAGCCACAGTGATTTCATTGGAATTGCACTGATGATTTTTTCTCCCTGTGGTTCCCTTGCTGCCCTTGCTTGTCTCCGCTGCGAGAAGGTATTCTACAAGCTCGATATGGCCCTTAGCAGAACTCATGGTGGGACTCGCCTGCCACTTGGCTAAAAGAGAACCATGAAGACCACTAAGGGCAGGAAAGCGGCTCTTCCTACACTACCTCAGGATTAGAGAGCCAGCCACTAGGGCAGCAGCAGAAGCACAGGGAAAGAACAGTCATCAGTGCAGTTCCAGCAGCAGTAAGCAAAATGGCCTGGAGCAGGAGAAGATCAGCCCTCCCTCTCTCCAGGGAAACAGTAGCAACCAAGGTAATAAAGCCAAGATGCAAACATTGGCTAACTGGTTAACCTGATTACAAGCCAGAACGTACTCATGAATGTTACACATGAATGTATTCATAGGTATACATAGATATGTATTTGCATGCATGTACTTGTGCCCATCTACACACTCATATACACATGGACAAGCAAGTAAATACATATTTACACATACACACATATATATGTATTCACCACACATGCACACATGCATTTGAACAATTACACAACACACACACATTTATGTACGCATGCACACAAAGGTACACAGAAATGTGTGTATTATGCCTGTGTTCACATTCATGAACACTGTTATACACATGTACATACATATTCACATAGATGAGCATATATGCTAATGAACATACACTTGTAAACACAAATGTGTACTAACAAATATGTTTATCTATACACACAAACATATATACATATGCATAGATATTCACATGTACATGTATTTACATTCACATACATACCTGAACACAAGTACACAAATATTTGCACATCTATGCATATTAATACAGACAAGCACATACATAGACAAGCACGTTTTTGCATATGTACATTGTCACCTCCAAAGAAGCACACATATTCACTTACACACCACATGTATACACATGCACACAAAGCTATACACTTACACAGAAAACTGTATGTACATGCTCATGCAGACACAAAAATATTTGAAAACACATGTACATGCATGTATGTACATACACATTCAGACATACACATATATTTACAAAGCATGCACACATGTACATGAGCATGCATATGTGAATATATATACAATGCACACATAATCACCCATAGATACACACATACCATAATTAGACACATATTCACAGGTTCATTATATGCTCACATGCACACATTCATGAATGTACATGTACAACCACATGTATACTCATACTCCTGTGTACATAGAAATATTCACATTTACACACATGCACATTTTCATGTACATATTCACAGATGTACACATATTTGCACACACTTATACTTGCAAATACATGACCATAAACATAGAGATGCACATATCAACACAATGCACACACGTGTTCTTTTGCCCTCATACATATATACAAACATGTGCTGACATGTATGCATACTCTCGTACATATCTATGGGCACATGAAAAATGTATTTACATATAACCACACACAAATACAAATGCATATTGTCACCTAAATATAATATATAATATATATGCTAACCTACATGCACTCTTAAACATAAATAAACATAAAGAGTCACAAAGTCACAAATAATTACACACAGGTACAATCACATGAGCACTCATATCTGCACGTGCATACAAACAAGTACATTGTTATACATATGTGCACACATTTACACATATTTACACATTCACAGGTACACAAACATATAACAAGTACATACACATACAAATTCTCATACATGCATGCACATTAATATACATATACTCCATATACAACATTCATATATTCCAACTCATACATACACAACAAACTTAAAAACAGGTATTCGCACGCATTCAAACATGTGCAAAATACACACACCATGTACACATATGCACACATGAATGCATGTACTTACATGAACACACAAGTACACATAACTACACATGAGTGCACAATTGCAAATGTACATTATGTGTATGTGTACCTGTTGGAATTGTTCATGTTGCTGTGAGAAAATGCTCTGACCTAAGCAATTTAGGGAGAAAGAGTTATTAATTTGCCTCATGGTTCCAGAAAGGGTTCAATATATCATGGCAGGAAATACATAAGCAGAAAGCATGGCGACTGCCCACTTCAAGTCACAGTAGCCACCAGGAGACAGAGATAGCAAACAAGAGAGAAAGCAAGATCAGACCACCAAACCTGAAGGGCAAGTAAGTCTGCAGACCCCTAAAGGTCCCATGACCTTACCCAAACACTGCCACAGCTACAGATCTAGTATTCAATGTGAGTCTAGGGGGAAACTCATGAACAAATCACCACAGTACCCATAACATTTATGCACACTTGCACATATTTACATGCATGTATGGACTCATAACCACTTACATATGTATGAACGCATGACTATATTCATACATATATTTCTCACATGCATATACATGCATGAGCACATACATGCTTACACACACATGCACATATATACACACAAACCTCCACACTCATACCAATGCACTCACATATACAAATGAGCACACATGCATATACATACACACATATACACACATGTATATATTCTCAGGTTTGGTGGTCTGATTCACACAAATACAAATGAATACAAACACACATGAATGTATACAGATTGACACCAATATAAACATGTATAGAAACATTCATGATACAAAGATCAAAACTTTGAATCCATAACTTTCCTTTCAATATCTTTTTGCAGATATGATGTCAACTGAGTAGATAATATTTACTCCCTGTCTGAGCTTATTTGAGCAGATTTCAGACCTATATGGCAACAACAAAAACAATTGTGGGAAACCACACAAAGGACTACTACTCAATGGCTTTTAGTAGCACAGAAGCCAAGCAAATGGCAGGTCCCACAATAGTATGTTTGTGGGTAAATATTTCAACCAAGGATCAAAATCTTGAGTGATCAATCAGCTATTCTCAAAAGAGAACTGTTTCAATTTGCTTCCAATGGCCAGGTAGGTTGTCATACTATTTGGAATGAGAAGTGAAATGGGGCAGGCTGAAATTTTCAATTCTCCCCATTCCCTCTTTTTTTCTAATGCATTCAGCCCTTCAAGGTCCTGAATTTCATGCCTCCTGCACTTTAGTACACTGCGCCTTCTCCAGCCTGTGCTGACAAAGCAAGTCCTTTGTCTTTGCCCTATCAGATTACAGAGCTCAGTGGAGGCATTTCCTAGGATCAGCCCATCTATGGCATTAAGATGCCCCAACCTAAAACAGTCAGTGGCCACAATTCATGGAATTTAACACCTCACTGGCTACTAGAAAGGGGACCGCAATTATTAATATCTTACTATCACTTTCTACTTCAAAAAAAATGCTTTCCTGGCAGCATGCTGTGTTTACCCAAATCATAGAAGTCAACAGTTACTCCCTATTCTTGAAATGAAGGGAATGAAGACTGATATTTCAAAATTGTCTCTTACTGTGCTTTTCATGATTGATTCCTCTTAATGGACAGAACCTTTGCTCAATGCTCAGTTATTATATTGATGGATTCAGACACAAACTCCCAAGTAGAATGGAGGACGCTGTGCGCACAGGTCAGATACTTTCCGCAGTGTCCAGGGGTTTGTTTGTCCAGATGGTAGGAGTGCAGCCTCATGGTGGCTTCCACTTGAGTCCATCCCAGGAACTTGCCCTTGGCTGAAGGGAACAGTTCGGAGTAACCGTGTCTCCTATCAGTGACCCGCTTCCTGAGAGTCCACCTGGTTGCAGAGACCTCCCTGCATCTACTCCAAATTGGCTGCGTGCAACATAGACTGAGGCCTGCATCACACCTCCCTCAGCCCCATCCGGGTGCTGTGCAGGGGCTTGGATTCCTACCACCACTCCCCGCCTTAACACAGGCTTCTGTGACACAGCGTCAGAGAATCCTAAACCCTGAACAGTAGCTTTGAAATCATCGTTGGCAAGAAGATGTGCCAGAAAGGAGCTACCTGCTTAACTGCGCTAGTTAGACACAGGTGTCAACTTGACAACTAAAGACTGAGCTTGGGCACATCTGTGAAGAATGCACGGTTAAGGCAAGCCCTGAGCGAACCTGTGGGCGACTGTCTAATTGAGGAAGAAAGACCAGTCGTGGTAGGTAGGACTATTTCTGAGGCAAGTAGATAAGGTGAAGGGAGCTGGTTGAGTTTGGGGCATTTTTTGGCACGCTTTGGCAGATCTACAGTCGGGTGAGTAAGTGTTGCCCCTCTCTCAGCAATCCCTAGAGATATGGTGTGGTCCATTCCCTTGGCTTCTTTCCTGCCAAGACAGACCATAAACTCGGTAATGGAGAATTATAAGCAGGAATAAAACCCCCTTGCTCCTCTAGCTGCTTGGTTGTGAATTGATTAGCAACATGCAGACCAGTTGTGACATTAACCCAGATGCTACCTCCTGCAATCAGACAAGTGAAGATTTCAACTTCCAAAAGGTAAGTAAACTGAAAAGGAAGAATGGAGGAGAAAAGGAGGGTGGGAAGAAAGGACTCGGGATGTGGCTTTCCAGTGGAATGCTTGTCCCTTACATGTGCAAGGTTCTGGGTTCCATCTATAGCCCCAAAAGGAAAAAAAAAGTCAACTGGGGAAAGAGAAGCACCCGTGAAAGAAATGGCTCCAATACACTGAAGTGGCTGTGGCCTGGTGTTCAGAGTTTGGGAAACCCCAGAGAGAAGCAAAAGGAAGGTAGAAGCAATATAGGATCATTCCCGAAGATCCTGAACAGACACACACAGACACACACACACACACACACACACACACACACACACTAAATAAAGACTTTTCATGTTGCTACAACAGTTATTTTTACAGTCTTGTCACCGTGGCTGGGTATCTATCATGCTTTCTATTTCCATGTGGGTACTTTCCAAGTCCAAAACCAATGCTGCAAAGGAAGTAATATTTTGAGAGAACTTCAGTTACTCATCCAAGGGCACAGTCTGAGAATGACCAAACTGGAGATCAAAGTCAGCTTTGGCCTCTACACCCACTGGTCGTCCCTCACGCTTTTCTATTGAGAAGCGCAGACCGACATCACTTTCATCATTGGGGACTTTGTTTTGAACACTAGTTGCCCCTTTCCCTGGCTAGTGAGACCCAATGCACAGGAGTTCAGACAGAGAGAAGATAATTAACTCATGAGGGTACGGAGACATTTCATTGAACCCAGAAGAGACTTTGATTTGACATCAGGGGGGGAAAAAGCTATCAACCCTGCAATGAAAAGACGATAGAACTGTCAGGATGCACATTATCTACCAGTCCATATCAATTACGTTCTTATGAGGAGTGAAATTACAGCCATCACTGGGCTGACAAGGTAGCTGAGCAAGTAAAAGAGCTTACAGAGCAATCCTGACAACCTGAGTTCAATCTCCATATCCCACAGGGTGGAAGCAGAGCTTTCCTCTAACCTCCACAGGCATGCTGTAACACACGCGCGCGCACACACACACACACACACACACACACACACACACACACACACACAGTCAGCATCTTTGGAACTTTAGAGCTCTGAATAGTTAAGAGTTGCTTATTTGTCCTAAGGGGTGCACATGTCATTTCGTTAACCAGCCCTGAACCAGTCATCCCTACAAGAGATCAAAGCTACTATGTAACGTGCTCATCAATAAAAACAAAGACACTGCGGTAGAAAAGGGTCAGGATGGAAGTCCATCACTACATGGACTTCTTATCTCTATTCACCATGCATCAGCTAGTTAGGTCTGCACACTGTAACTTCCTAAGGTGTGCTCATTTGCATTTATGTATTCATTTATTTTAGTGGAGGAGGGCACTTATATGCCTACCACAGAGTGAGTGTAGAAGTCCATTCTCTCCTTCCACCACATGAGCTCCAGGTTTCGGACACCTTTACTCACGGAGCCATCTCTCTGGCCCAACATACTATGAAATGTTCCTTTTTTTTTTTTTTCCAGGTAGCCTTCAAAACTACCTCTACATGACTTGATAAATTGGGGAAATATCTTGTTCACAGGATTTCTTCTTTGTAAGATCCAAGGGAAGCAGAGACTAAAAGGACAGAACAGGAAAGAAAGTCTGTTCTATTTGGGAACTAAGCCTTCCTTCACCAAAGCAGGAAATTAATTTCTTCCTGGCCACGATGGCTGCGGAAGATTGAAGAGATGGAGGTGGTGAGCTGAGCTTACAGCACGCACTTCTGACGCCTCAGCATGTCAGACCCTAGGAGAATTTAAGCAGATTTATGCTTCCTGGAGAAGGGAATGAATAATCAGATGTAGGCCTTACTCACATAGATTTTAAGATATTTCCCCTCCATACTGGTTGGAGAGGGACTTGCAGAGAGCTCGGGTCCCCCTTACACCCCTCCCTGCAGGCCTAATTCCAGACCCAGTTTTAAGGTACCTACAAAGACAAAAGGACCTTTCGTTATTCCTTCTCGAGAAGGACTTGAGGTTGAAAACGACCGTCTGCTCCCTGTGTGTCTGATAACATGTCTGGGCATGCGTAACTGCCTGCCTGCATTATGCATGAAGTTAGCCCTACTTGTGCTCAGCAACAGCTGGATGAATTTTCCCCTCCAGATGCCCAACTGCACCGTGCCCTCACCCCCTGCCCTATCACCTGTGCCACATGCACCACACACAGTCACTGCTCCGACACAACCTACACCACACACATCCCACGCGTAGATACTGAAGACAATTGCCTGAATTTACCAGGATCTAAGAACCACGGCAGACAGGGCAATGTGTTGGGGGCTGAGTAGTTTTTCCTTTGTTAAAATGTGTTTTCCCTTCTTATTTCACTGCTGCCATTTCACTAAGAGAACAAAGAAGGTGACCAAGCAATCGCCCTAGCAATCACCTCGACTCATTCTTCCAAGCAAACACTTCCAAAAGTAGTATTTTTTCCAAGCTATTGGTCGAACAATCTCCCTGGAGAAATGTTCGCTACTTGTAAGGATGTTTTGAGCCAAAGGAAAGTAGGGTAAAGGCACCACTGGGTGAGTTTTGCTTGTTCCAATTCCCTTTGTTTCTAGACCCATTATCACTCCGTTCCTGACCCCTCTTATTCAGAGAGAGAGAGAGAGAGAGAGAGAATATACCACTTCTGCACTTGTAAAGTTGAACTGCTAAGAGGCATCAGTTTTACGATGAAAGCTACAAACCTAGATCATGATGTCACCATGTATGAAACATTCTCGTGAAATGAACAGGAAATAATCTAGGGGAGTCAAGGATGCAAGTAGCTGCCTGCTGTAACTCCCCGAGTACAGTTGCCATCCCACAAAAAAGCTCGGATGTCAGAAAAGGAACATGGGACAGTTTGTCTGCATGTCGTCGATAAATGCATTATCAAACAATGTAAAGGAACAGCGAGTTTTATCTTGATTATGATTCTTGGTTACACTTCATCGCGCAGCTTGGCAGGGGCAAACTTTCTCATTTGCTCGAATGCTTGCAGGACAACAGGCCAGAGCATGCTTGAAGTGTGCGCCACTACTAAACCAGCTCCCTCTGTCTTATCTACCTAACCACCTAGGGAATAGCCCCACCACCATGGGCTGGGCCTTCCCACATCAGTAGCGACCATCGCCCACAGGGTTCCTTAGAGCTTGCCTCAATTACCAGCACTCTACAGATGTGCTCAGAACGCAGCTTCAATTGCCAAGGTGACACCTAACTAGCACGGTGTTCTAGAAAATGTTAGGAGAAATGAAGAACTTTTCCCTCTGTTGAACGGAGGAGGATGTATCTGGGAGCCTGTCATAGTTAGGCACAGGTGTCCACTTGACAGCTCTGGGCACATTTGTAGAGAATTACTGGTTGAGTTAGGCCCAGAGCAAACCTGTAGGAGATTGTCTAGCTGAAGGGGGTGGGTGGGATTAGGCCCTGGAATAAAATACAGACAGCTGGTGAGAGAGTCGGCATCCTTCTGTATACTTGGCCAGACATGTTCATCTGGCAAGTAAGGATCGTCCCACTCTCAGCTGTTATGTGGTGATGGTGTGGCCAGTTCCCTCGGCTCTGGTGTTGGTGCGTGCGCTCCCTTCAAGCTGGACTGAGAACTATAACCAGGAATCATAAGAGAAAATAAACCCCCTGTTCCCTTATGCTGTTTGATGTCACTTATCAACAACCATGCAGGCGACTGCAATAGAGCCTATAAGCATCTCGGTCTCTGTATTGGAAATGTCCTACCACCGCTGATGCTGCCTTTGTCTATAAGAAAGGCTCCTAAAATAAGCTCCTCTTGAAAACATTTCCCAAAGATCCCTTATAGATCGTGACCTCCCGAAGATTCTGAGGAAAACATCATCTCTGGTCAACTTGGCTGCCTGGTGGGGGGGGGGGTCCTGTGAAAATCCAATGACCGTTTTCTTACTGAAGAGGTCATTCATCCTATCTCCGCCAGACAGCCATAATGAGGACATGCAGGTAATCTCCGCGGGTAGCTCACCAAATCTCTGAGGTCAACGCGTTTATGCATGGAGGTCTTTCAGTGCCATTAGCCGTGAAAATATCCAATATTAAAATGATTCTGAATCTCGAAACCAATTTGAGCTTTTATCTGAGAATTCAGGGTTTTATTCACCCTTGAGACCGATGCATCCAGCCATCAGTCCACCTGAAATTGGCCAAATTGATCAAATTGATGAGGTCGGTGACATGGAATAAAAGACCGCAATGTACCGTTGCCATTGTTTGTAATGACTGAGGGTTTTTTTTTTTTTTTTTTTTTTGCTTTTTCTCATTATTCCTTCCAGACAGAACTTTGAGAGGGTGGGTCAGGATATACTAGAAACTTTAGAGACCTCAGATTTTATGACTCGATGCCTTCCATTCTGGCAGCAGTGCTAGGGGATGGGGTAGCTGAGAGGTGAGACGGTTGGGGGAGGCAAATGGAAGGAAGAGCGTGAGAAAGCTGCTCGTTTCTGTGACTCGAGCCCTACGGCACGTGCAATCAAAGAGACGTGGGCTTTAACCTTGTGACTCATTGCTGCAATAAGTACCCGTCCCAAACAACTTAGGGAAGAAAGAGGTTTCCTTCCAGCTTACAGTTCCAGGTGACCGTCCATCCTGAAAAGGAAAAGCGGGCCAGCGGGAGCCACGAGAACTGACCTCGCCATGTCCAAAGTCAAGTGCAGAGAGGAAGAACCGATGCCCGTCTGCCAGCTGGCTAAGCGCGCAGCTCATTTTCTTATATGGCACAGAGATTGCTGCCACCCACAGCAGGCAGGCCTCGCAGCTTCGCCGACTTAATACCGCCTTCTTCAGATTCACCCCAAGGCCTGCCCTAACTAGCTAATTTCTCCCAGGTGTGGCTCAGAGACCCGCCTCTGGACGTCAGATTGACATTTGAGACTAACCATCACAACATGAATTTTTACTTCTGGCTTCTCTAACTTTCAAAATGATTTTCCAAACTTCATTCCAAAATAGAGCTCAAACAACCTCCTTTTTTTGAGTTTTACACATGAGAAGGGCTGGGAAGCAGTTCAGGTGGTAGAGAGTTTGCCTAGCACGCCCAGAACCCCAGATTCGATGCCCAGCAGAGCGTGAACTGAGGGCGCAGCCGCACTCCTGCCATCCCAGGCTAGGGAAGCACAGGACGCCCTTGGCTAATTCAAGGGCAACCTGAACTACATGAGAACCCGTGCTGAAGGGAGTCTGAGCCCGGGGGCTGGTCTGGAGAAGGCATTTAGCAGATGTAAGCTGTTTCTGCTCTGCTGTTGTAGATACTCTGCATTTTGCTGATAAATTCACTACCAAGCAGCTTAAGGGAGAATACAGGGGCTTATTCCTTCTTACGACTTCCTGGCTACAATTCTTATTTCAATATAGCAGGACAGCTCATGCCAACACCAGGGGCAGAGGATACTGGCTACACCATTTCCATTGCTGACAGAGGGATTCTCGCTTGCCAGACTAACATGTCTGACCAAATATACCAGAGAGCACTAATTCACTGAAGCTCCTCCCTCCATTTTAGCTACCTGTCCAGAGAATTGTCTCAGCCACCATGGGATGGACCTTCCCCTGTCAACCAGATAATCTCCTGTAGATTTCCTCAGGCCATAATTCAACTACTAATTCTTTACAAATGCGCCCAGAGCTTGAGTCTTTAATTGCCAAGTTGACACTTGGATCTGACTATCACGTATGTTCCTGCTGTGACATTCATGGATGTCCAATTCACGCCCAGCACATTTGCCCTTCCTTTTCTGTGTCAAGAATGCTATTCCAACTGTCTTCTGTAGTCTTCCAAACTCGAACCTCCAACTGCTCACCCAATTCCTGGTCAATTTTTGGACTGGCTTCCTTTTATGCTTTCAACATTCCATATACTCCCTTTAAACCGCCATTGTGCTTTGGAAGATCTATACTTGTTTTAAAAAATGCTGTTTTCAGCTAAATCTTTAGTACTCTGATTTATTTGACCAGTTAGTTTAAGTAGGCCCAAAATGGGTAGTATCCAGCAAGGTACGGTGGTCCATGCATGCACCTAATCCAGCATTTAGGACAAGAAGGCAGGATTGGGGGCTTAAGGTTGTTCTCTTGCAAATATGTGCTTGTGAAAAGCGTTTGAGACCTGTCTTTGCCACAGAAGACAGTCTTGAAGAGAAACAAAACAAAGCAAACAAATGAAAGGGCGGCAAACACCACTCTCTGTGGTTAGAGAGGCTGGAGAAGGGAGCTATTTTCAATGTCAGCATCCACAACTTCATAAATAATCTTTCATTTTTAATGACTTTCGGCATCACAGAGAACGTAAAATGTGAACTTAAGATGGCAGTAAATTCTAGGCCCGTGGCTTATTTCCATGATAGAACATGGTGGAAGAGTCTCCAAATTGGCTTTAGGAGACCGGCATCCCTCATTATTCACATTCTGCAGTATCCCCACTTGGAAGCTATACTTTACTACTGTCAGAAGCCCAAGAAGGGCCAGGTGAAGGAAAGTATATGTGTTCCTAGAAGTGGCCTAGGAATGCTGCGAGTCCAGAGCCACCAGCAACTCCTTGTCCTGAGAATAAGTTATCTCTAATCCTACTGGGAGATGGCAGCTGTTACAGTTACCCTGTATGGTCGCTGACAAATCACCATCAAACAGCTTAAGGGAACAAGGGGTTTGTTTTCTTACAATAGTCCAGTTACAGTTCATAGTCCAGCTTGACAGGAGAGCATGCACCAATACCAGGGCCGAAGGAACTGGCCACACCATCACTGCATAACGGCTGAGAAATGGACAATCCTTACTTGCCAGACCAGCATGTCTGGCCAAATGTACACAAGGATGCCAATTTTCTCAATCAGCTCTCTGTATTTTATTCCAGGGCCTAATCCCACCTACCATGGGCTGGTCCTTCCCCATCAACTAGACAATCTCCTGAAGGTTTGCTGTGGGATTAACTCAACCATTAACTCTCTACAAATGTGCCCAGAGCGCAAACCCTCGACTATCAAGTTGACACCTGTGTCTAACTATGACAGCAGCTCTTACTGATCTGGGAGCAGAAGAATCACCCAGTTGAGACCAACCACTGCACGCAATGCTAGCTGGAAATATCTTCATAGACACTATATCAACCTGCTAAATTTCGGAGTGGTAGTACTAATAGCAACAGATTGTTAGACCCATATCCCAACATATAGAATGAGTGACCCAGCGAAGTGTGGTCAACTAGTTCTCAGGAAGGAGAAAGGAAAGGAGAACAAACATCAGTAGTGATTCTCTCCAGTTCCCATGGTGTAAACGTCATCCCTGCACCCCTGCACACAGTTAGTTTCAGGGTGCCAACATGATGTCAGCCCCTGTAAATCTGCCAGCCCTCCCAAGCCACTAACCACATAGCACAAGCCACTTCTAACTTCTCCCTGAAGTTTCACCTGTAAAAGTGATATCTTTTGGTTTGGTTTGGTTTGTTTTGACTTTTTTTTTTTTTTACAATTGGATCCCATTATGTATCTCAGTCTTTTCATTTATTTTTCTGTGTGTGTGTGTGTGTGTGTGTGTGTGTGTGTGTGTGTGTGTGCATTAGAGGGCACTGTGTTTGCCCATCATGACCCAAGGGTAACTTCAGGAATCATTCTGGATTGTTTCTATCACCTTTTGCTTTGCTCTGGGATTTCTCAGGTTCCGCCTTCCACAGCCAGCATCTGAACTCCAGTCCCTCTGCTTGCGAAGCGAGCCATTTCTCTAGTCCCAGTATAGCCTGGTCTTGATCTTTAACTCACAATCCTCTTTCCTCAGCCTCATGAGTACTGAGATTACAGGCCTATGTCAGGCCCACTCCACAAGTAATCTATATTTATTTATTTAATGTGTATGTGTGTGTGTGTGTGTGTGTGTGCAGCAGGGATACTATATGTCCCTGTGGAGGACCAAGGGTGACTTTGGGAATCATTCTAGATTGCTTCTACCTCCTTCTTGCTTCGCTCGGGATTTCTCAGGTTCTGCCTACCAGGACCAGAAGTGCAAGCCGCCACCATTTTCTCCTGGTGTTTTTTACGTGTGATCTGGGCTCTGAATTCAGGACCTTCTGCTTGTGAAGCAATCTTAACCCCTGAGCCATCTCTCCAGCCCATAATCTGTATGTTATCATATGAACAGATGTCTCTAATTTTTTCTTTTGTGTAATTCAATTAATAATGATACATCCCATCTATGTAGTACGTTCGGCTTGTTCACATACTGTCTGTTCCAATTTTACTAAGAACCCAGAGTAGAGCGTTGAAACTGAAAGGATCACAATGCAAGCTTGCATACCCTTCTGTTCTCCCCGGAGTCAGGATTCTTTGTTGTTACACAATTTTACATCTCAGCTTCCTCCAGCTGTGCCAGTCATTATGACCATGGTCTAATTTCAAGACTCTAATGCCTTTAACTCTAAAAGGATCAAAGGCTACAATTCATTGTATATATTTAAATAAAGGTCTTTGGGGGTAACTATCCAACAAGCCAGTTAAATTCATTTACAAGTCTTCTCCCGGCCTGTTTCTTACCCATTCCCCAGCTCAAAGCAAATTGTATTCTAAATCTATGCTTTGAAGAAATCTGGTAATGCAGAGACTTGTCTGTGGGAGGTCTGTTTCTTGTTGTTTCCAAATAATCATGCAGAGGACATATGGTGACTTGAATTCATACCAACATTTCTGAGCCTCTTCATTTTCTTTAAGTGAACTAAAGGGTAACGTCAACTCGTAAGTGTTCAGAACCCTTCCGTATTCTTCTGGGCATCTCAGCCTTTGTGACATGAATTAAGATCTGGGTTAAAATAAAATAACGAAGAGACAAAACTTTGTGAAAAAAAAATTTTAAGAAAAATAAACACGCCAAGTTTAGGGTTTAGGATGCCGTATGCCTGCTCTGAAAATGAAATGCTTCCAAAGGTGATCCAGCATTTCAAAATTACAGTTTAAGCATTTGCTCCTTCCAGCCTTTGCAAATCACAAACATGACTTATGGAAAACAATTTCCGTTAGTGACTGAGCCCTCCAGATGACTGTAATTTGATTATAAATTTAGAATATACTTGGCATGGCATGTGGTTGGGCCAAGAAAGGACATTTGCAAGGAAAGCTGGAGCTAAGGTCCGTCATCCCTAAACTGCTAAGTAACACAGGCTGGCTCTAGCTAGTTCCATTCATCTCATCAGCATCTCAAAACCTAGAAGCAAGGACCAATTTTCACCATCTTGGTAACATTAGTCTCAGTAAATACTATTCCTGTGTGCCCCAGAGGAAAAAGATCAAATTACCCTGACAAACTTAGATAGTTTAAAGATTTTAGGGTTTTTTTTTCCCTCTCTTTCTCTCTTCCCTCTCCCCTCTCTCTTTCCCTTCCTCTACCCTCCTCTTGACACAATATAAATTACTATTAAAGAAAATTAGAATGTAGTGAAATTAGGTCAGTCTCCAATAGTAAGTGCTTATTCAAACATTTGGGGACACGCCATTTTAGTGTTCACAATAGCAAAATCTTTTCCTTTGTGTTTTTGGAAAAGAAGAAAGGATTTCTTTTAAAAAAAAATCTATGGATGCTAGGCTTTAATGCTATTAGAAACATACCAGACTTGAGGGTAGTAAGCTGATGTCATTAAGAGAATGCAATAATATTCTTATTTTCCCATTATTATTGAGGCATCTGCTGCTTGTGGGGACAGAATGAGATGAGGGATCCCGTCCTTCAGCTAAGCATGGTTTTGAGCTTGCCCTTTACCATCGGGATATCTGTCTGTCATTGAAGAAATGGAATGAGATGAGGGTTTCCATCCTACACTTCAGCATGGTCCTGGGCTGGCCTAGAAAGTGCTTTTGCAACCCAGAGCTAGTGTGGTGCTGCGATCAAAGGCAGATTGGATTCGGTGTCACCAGAAACAGCGAGTCTTGCTGGACAAACTGATTTGAGAAAGCAGCAACAGAAAAGAAGGTCCGAACGCCCAGAAAACCTGAGCTCCGTGCTGCTGAGCTGATTTCCAGAGCCCAGGGACCTGGATACACCTTCCTTAACTTCAATCTTAAAAATAAAAAAAAGTGGAGCTGGAGAGATGGCTCAGGGGTTAAGACTCCGCTTGCAAGCAGAAGGTTCTGAGCTTGGGTCCCACGTCTAACATAAATACACCAGGCAGAAATGGTGGTGGCCTGTACTTCCGACCCTGGCGAGCAGAGCCCGGAAAACTCCAGAATGAAAGCAAGGAGGTGGAAGCCATCCGGGATGATTCCCAAAGTCACCCTCAGTCTTCCACAGGGACACATGTGCCCTCTGATACACACACACACACACACACACACACACACACACACACACACACTAAATGAATGAAGTTAAAAAGTAAACAAAACAATGTATACTTGTAAATACTTGGGAATATAAAATTTCCTTAAACTTCAAACATCATCTACTTTTTTTTTTCCTTTATTGGAGATCAAACCCAGATCCTTTACCATACCAGGAAAATGCTCAACTCCTAAGCTATGATCCCTAGTCCTAATGTTGTTTTCTAATTTTAGGACATGTTACTGATTAGAAATGCGTAGATTTTTTTGAAAGCATAGTGTTATGCTAGCAGAATGAACTCTTTTTTTATAATTTCACTAGAGAATCGAGCTTTAGAAAACAAAACCAAGTAATGGTAGCTGCCAGTCGACATTCATCATCCCTTCAAGGTCCTGGTTTCCATGAAGGTTTGGTGGTAAAATAACAATAATAATAATAAAAGAAAAAATAGGAAAAAAATCACCCTATGTCCTCCTCCCTAAGAGGAAGGTGATCTATTGGTGAAAACCGTCTACTAAGGACATTCTTTCAGAGTTGAAGGACTTTTCTCTCCAAACTGCAGCCTCTATGAACCTTGGAGCTGATGAATTTTACATAGCCAGGGGATTTGCAGCAGGTTACAGAACAAGATTACGCACCCTGCTGATGTGCTTACCGCCAGGACACCCAGGATAGACTCAGCCTGAAACCCAACCCTCATGGAAACAGCCTCATCCGAAGAAACATGGTGACTGCTTTAACGGAGCATCCTCATGTGCATGGGAAATGAAACCGATCAATTTTGTCTTCTTTTCTGTCATTGTTAGTTTAAGGTAATACAGTCTGACAAGAGAAACCTGGTGCCTGACTTATGGTCTGCTAATATAAAATCAGGACTTGCGGGAGGGAAGAGGGTCCAGATTAGATACAGTTAACAGACTTGGGAAGAACCCTGAGAAGCAAAAGCTCTCAGCGTGGGCAAGCATGGAAGGCAGTGCTTGCCTTTCCTTTTAGGGTTAGCCTGGAAATGTCACTTAACATCGAATAGCTTTAAAACAATGGAACACTGAATTTGTCAAGAGACTTCCTGTGTGTGTGTGTGTGTGTGTGTGTGTGTGTGTGTGTGTGTGTGTGTGTAAAAGTTCCTGGAAAATTATTCTGGGGACACGGCTAGCAAAGCAGACTACCCCCATGGAATCTGCAGCCTTCTAAGAAGGGACATAGAGCAGAAACTGGGCAGAGCCAAGCAGGGCTCCAGAGAGCCCCCTCGAGGGCCCATGTTTATATGTTTTCCACTTCCTCCATCAGGCACTTGAACTGAGCTCCACGTTTGCTAAAATTAAAACAAGCTGGGGTGTGGTGGCGCACGCCTGTAATCCCAGCACTCAGGAAGCCGTGGAAGGAGGATCAAGGTCCCTCCCGCCAGGCTGGGTTACATATGGGGGCTCCAGCTCAAAGCAGAAGCAAAGCCAAGAAAAATGAGGACAGCTGTGGCTGGCAACAATTCATTTCATATTTGGAAATAGCGGATAGAGATTTTGAATATTCTTACCCCCAAGAAGTATCTGAGGTGAAAGATATGCCAGTTACACTAGTTTGCCCATCATCCAAATGCATCTATACATACATGTGCCGGTACGTGCATATCTAGTTATGTACTGAATTGTCACACTGAGCTGGGCATGTGGCTCATCCCAGGCATGAAGGGGCTGAGAGAGAGGATAGCTGACAGTTCTAAGCCAGCCTCAGACATATAGTATGATGCTTTCAAAAAAATACACATATTCCTTAAGAGTCACAATCTAACTTACAAACAGGTACAATTATCATGTGTCAGTTGAAAACACAAATACATTTTTGAAGCATTTCTAAAAGCATTCTGTTTCAAATGCTTTCCACGGAGCACAGAACATGGCGGTTCTTCCTTCTTCACTGGTGGTTGAATAGGATTCCAGTTGCATGAATTACTCATATAATCGTCTTAAAAATCATATGAGCTACAATGGCCAGTATTAGTTTTCTGACCTTACCCATAGAATTAGGCTCAAATTCTCATAGCTGTCAAGGCACGATTAAAATCAGTCTTTGACTTCTGGCACCAGTTGAGCCTCTTGTTAATTTATTCTGCTTTTTGGAAGTGTATGTGGTCTGGGTATGGGTGTGTTGTGTATATTGTAAGTCAGCTGTTGACATCCAGTGTCCATCTTAATCCCTCTACACTTTATTTTTATAATGATTTCTTATGATTTTTCATGCATATGTTTAATGTATTTTGATCATATTTACCCGTTACCCTCTTTTGCCTCCTTCCTACTCATACTGATCTGCTTGGGGGTGACTTAATGAATTTCATTAGGATTTATTTTTCGGAGCGTGGGCACATGACACAGACCCCATCAATGACACGGACCTCCAGGAAGCCTTGGGCTCCCAACGTGTCTCCCCTTTGCGTGGACAGCGTTGACTGACCCAGTTCTATGACAGCATTTTTTTCACCAGATCACCTTGGTCCCTCCCCCGCCAACAAAAATAAAACAAAACCACATAACTGAAATAAAACTAACATATCCTGCATGCTTGTTATGTGAAGGAACATGTGGAAACTTCACAATTGTGCATGAAATAACAATGCATCTAATGCAAGGCAAAGGACTATGGAAGAAAACATGTTCCTCAATGTGTGCTGTCTTCAGAAACCTTTAGCAAGACAAAATCCTTTATAAAAAAGGGTCCAGGACTGGGGAGATGGTTCAGCAATAAAATGCCTACTGCTCAAGCATGAGATCCGAGTTCAGATCCCCAACATCCACTTAAAGCCAGGTGCCATGGTACATCTGTTACCTTGGCCTGGTGGAGCAGGTGCGAGAAAGGAAGATCCCTGACCACACTAGGCAGCCGTCTCACCAAATCAGAGAGCTCCAGCTTCTCAGAGACCCTGACTCAGGAAAAAATGCAAAGGGCCGGGAACACCAGGCAAGAAAAAGGATGGGAGTTTAGATCATCAGAGCCCATGTAAAAACCCTGCACTCTGCAGAAAATGGAAGACTCAGCTAGAGAAATTTCAGTCTGGCTTATCCAAAGGTGGGAAGATACTCAGTCTCAAACATGGTGAAAAAAAATTATGAACACACATAAAGGTAGACTTTTGTCCTCCACATGCATGCACGTACACGCACACGCACACACACACTCTCACACACACACACACACACACACACACACACACACACACACAAATAAATAAATGAAGTAATGATAAAGGAAGACATCAGTCTCTGGCTTCTAATGTACCTGCACATATATGCTACACACACACACACACACACACACACACACACACACACACACACATGTGAATAAGTAAATGCAGTAGTGATAAAGGAAGATATCAGACTCTACAATCGACTGGAGGATAGACAGACTGGAAGTATTCACAGAAGTTATCTTAATTGACTTGGCTGAGCACGCAAAGCATCATGGGTGGAGTGTTTTCAACATCAGAGCTATTCCTAAAAGTTCTGAATGATTCTAGAGCAACATGCATGCAGGCAGGCTCCAGCGGAAGACTTTCTTCCTGTCTTGCTAGAAGATGCTTTCCCATTCACTCTTTCTCCTTACATAAGCTTCACATTCTTATGCCATCCCTCCTTCACAACCTAGTGTAACACACCTAATACCTAAGTCTGCATCACCAAAAAATATCAGGGCTTTGATATGTGGGTTTTGAGCATCCTGTACGTAGGCATGTAGAATTAAAAGAAATAAAGCGTATTTCATGAACCACACATAGGTATATAAAATAATCTGCCACACACACTTTGAACTTTGACAAGGATGCCACACACATTAATTTCTGGCCTCCACCATGCCTTCACACATATGCTACACACACACACACACGTACACACTAATGAGACACTAAATCTAAACAGCCGAAAGTGGAGTAACAATCAAGTCCACAAAATAAAGTTAAAAAGGAATGGTTCATGCATTTGACCTTACTGGTAAACAAATCGGACATTTGTCAATTGAACTGTTTAGCTAGCAGATGTTTCACTATCATATTTTGCATGCACATGTCATTGTGCATTGAATCAGAGATGTTTAGAACCAAATGTTTAGAAGGTCAAACTCTGACACAACTATTTCTAAAAAGACTCACTTTCCCTGTGCTTCTTTGGAACCCAAGGAACAGAGAACTCAGGTACGTCAGGCATGTGATCCATCCCTGAATCGTATCCTCAGCCCTTGGAAAGACATTAACTGAATTTCAGCACCTTGATCTTTCCATGCCTTTATTTACAATGACTCCCGTTCACAGTTCCTGCTTACATGAAATTTAACATTATCCTGTGAACAATGTCATCGGATTTATTGGCAGAGTTGCTAAGGTAGCTCAGAGCTAGAGAACTTGCTTAGCAAGTGTGAAGCTTTAGAACAGAAGTGGGGGAAGGAGCAGAGTTGTTACTAAAAAATAATATAAAACAGTATTTAAAAAGTTTTGACAAAGGTCTCATGTAGGTCAGGCTGATCTTGACCTCTCTGTTGCAGCCCAGAATAACTTGGAACTTTTCCTGTCTCGGATTCTCAGGTGTTGGAATTACTGGTGTGTCCCACAGCACCTGTGTTATGTGATTTCAGGGATCCGCCGCGGGGCTTGGAGCGGGCTAGGAAGCGCCCCACCAAGAGAACCACATCCCTAGCCCAAGAGCTCACGCTTCGTTTTGTTGGGTTTTCTCTACATAAATCAGCAAAAGCATAACAAAGAATGAATTACCATGCAGTTGTGTTTCATCCCCAGTGAAGGAAGAGTTGATGACCAGCATAACCACCAGATAAACAAAAACTTGTCTTGATTAATTGTGGCGTCAGGAACCCAATCTGCTCAAGGGATGCTTTCATGTCAATGAGTGTGTTGTCTGCTCTCGGATGGAATTACGGTGGTTAAAAAAAATCACTATATTAGCCATCCCACATTGGATTGCAGAAGCCAAAAAACCCAAACCACACTGACTCAAGCCCAAGAGAATTTATTGGCTCATAGCAATGATGATTTGAAGGTAAAGCCCGCACTAAATGCAAAGGCAGCTAGAGCCAAGAATCTGAAGATGCCCACAGGGCTTGATCCAACCTCCTTTCCCCTTTCCCCTGCCCCCTACCCAACCACCACTACCCATCTTCATTTTCCAGTTCAGATTGCCTTCTCTGGAGCTGGCTCTGTTCTGGGGCGCTCTCTCCAGTGGAGACAATGTCAGGTAGAAGCGTTAACATTTCCAGCAGAAAATTAAGCCCTTCGCATTCACTCTAGCAGCAGAACTTCAGTGTGCCTTCAAAGAACTGATTCATACTTACCATGTCCCGTGTTCATTCTGAGCCAATTGCTGTAGCTAAACATGTTGGCTTTTACTTTTCTACCGTCTGCCCTAAGAAGCCCAAGATAGACCCCATGTAAATCATGTGGACTGTGAATGGAGAGATTCTAAGAAATAAGAATTGTTCTGCTTTCACTCACAGCTTAGCTGAAGACTATAGCTGTTTACCAAAAAACACAGTACCTACTAGTAATTCAGTGGTAGAACACTTGTCTGTCATGATCAAATCCATAATACCAACCCTCTTCCTAAGAAATCACAGTGTAATAAAAATGTATGTATGTATAAAACCGTCAAAGAATTCAAAAGGAAAGAAAGAGAAATGAGAAGAAAGGAAGGAAGGAGAAAAAGAAAGAGAGACAGAAAAGAAGGAAAGAAGGAAGGAAGGAAGGAAGGAAGGAGAGGAGGGAGGGAGGGAGAGAGGGAGGGAGGGAGGGAGGGAGGGAGGGAGGGGGGGGAGGGAGGGAGGAGGGAGGGAGGGAGGGGGGGGGAAGAGGGAAAGAAAGAAAAAAGAAAAGAAAAAAGAAAACACAGAAGTCATTAGACTTAGTACTTATCTTTGGCCCTGAGTCACATAACATGAAGATGGAATAACATGGTGCACATTGCAACACCCTCTTTGATTTCAGTATTTTATTACTGCTTAGTCAGAATAAACTTATTAGTGCAAATGCCACCTCTCACGTTTGTGACTGTGCATTGATATGGCTGTCACAGTGTTAGCTTTGGTAGCTTATCCAAAAAAAAAGCACTATTTTTTGGTGTCTGATGAACCTGCTAGAGTATTTTCCATAAGAAGACCATGTCTCTGACCAAGTATGAAATTTTGTGCAAAGACTTTCATGTTGAGTCCAGGCAATAGTAAATGCTCAGCATGCTCTAGTGATTAGAAGAAACCAGAGGATACAGAGGGCCCAGCAAGCTTATGTTACTGCCTTAAATTAATATGAGTGATAGTTTGATACAGGTGTCAATTTGACAATTCAAGCCCGAGCGCTGGGCACATCTGTGAAGAATGAGCAGCTAAGGCAAGCTCTGAGCAAGCCTGCAGGAGACTGTGTGATTGATGTGGGAAAACCCAGCCCAGAGTGGGTGGGGCCATTCCCTGTCCAGGTGGATAAGCTGCAAAGAGCTGGCTGGATTGATGGCCTCATGGGTTAAGACTCTGCTTCGCAAACAGAAGGTCCTGAATTCGGATCCCAGGTCCCATGTTAAAACACCAGGCAGAAACAGTGGCAGCCTGCATTTCTGGCCCTGGTGGATGGAGTCTGGGAAATCCCAGAGCAATGTAAGAAGGAGGTAGAAGCAATTCAGGATGATTGCTGAAGTCACCCTGGGTCCTCCACAGAAACACACAGTGTCCTCTCTCTCTCTTTTTCTTTCTCTCTCTCTCTCTCACACACACACACAATATTAAAAAAAAAAAAGATGGAAAGAGGTGATTCAATGCTTTTGGCATTCTCCAGCATACTTGGGAAGATTTGCAGTAGGGAAAGCAAAGTTTTCCCCTCTCTCAGCAATCACTTGGATATGGTGTGACCAGTTCCCTTGGTTGCTGGCACTGGTATGAGCTATTCTATCAAGCCGAAACAAGGAACTGTAACTGGGAACCATACAAAGCAATAAAACCTCTTTGCTAAGTTATTTAGTCATGAATCTATTGTTAACATGCAAGGAACACTCCATTTCTCAGTCAAGTTTCCCAGCAAATTTGATGCCATCTATTAGATAAGTTCATAGTTTATGTATCAGAACAGTATCCAGCATGGGTTTTAGTTAGGACTGACACCACAGTTACTAGGGAAATCTAAGAAACATCAATGTTTAAATGCCACCCTTAAAACTCTGGATTCAACTGGGGTTCAGGAAGAAGTCTAGACATGGAGATTGTTTTGATTCAGAATCTTTCCAGATGATTCTAATGTGGAGGCCAGATGGAGAGCAACTGGTCCATGTGTGGTATCAGTGAGGCAGGGCACCCCACGGTTGAAGGAGCCGTCAATCAGGTAGATTGATGGATACTCTGTGGGAAAACATCAGTTCAATACAGTGGTCAGACTCAAAATGTTCTTTAGAAGATTGTTTGGAAACTGACTGTGCGGAAAATGAGGAGGAGAAAGGATTTTCACTCTGTTATCGGGGGCTCATCCACTAAGGAAGAATGGAAGAGAAATGTGTCGCCTGGACGAACAAGGCTTCACATGAGTCTTTTTTAACTTTTCTATCGTTTTCTGCTTTGTAACTGTCAAAAATTCCAAGGAAGCATCTGGAAAAGTTCATCTCTAAACCATCTCCTCTTGCTAGTCTTTTGCCGTTTTGGAAAAAGCAAACTTTCTTTTGTAACCTCCACGCCTCTTGGATCTAATATATGGTATCCTTGTATCCTGTAGGATCTATTTTAATTGTCAGAATCAAGAAATCTTTACCCAAGTTACAAACTAACCCAGTGTAATCCTTTGGGGGATGCCTTTGCGTTCTTAAGAAGAACCCACCGTGAGGCTAACTCCTGGTATGCTCGGGAAATGTGATAGCTGTGTGTCTCTGTCTCTTACCCCTGTCTTTTTCATGTCTTTCAAATGTTTCTGTCCCAAGTTAAATTGATTCTCCACAGCAAAGACAAACTCTAATCCAGAAACTGAAAAAGAGACTGTTTTTGTGGCCCGAGCATATATTTATAGAAGCGGCTGTTGGCCGGTCCTGAAGCGAGCAGTGTCTTATGTACACAATCGCCCTTTTTCAGACAGATGCAATGAGGGCTTCTCATCTACCCCAGGAAATGTGTCAAGTCTGACCCACAGATGGCTGACATTTAGGCCCTCTCTTATATTTGCTTGTGACTTCCTAGATGAAATTTTGAGGTTAAATGTATAAATAATATGGAAGGAAGTAAACGTTTGAGGTTAATGTTTAAAGAAAAACCAGAGAGGGGACTTTTTGCTAAGAAGGTTTTTAAAAGTTATTTAACTTCCCTGCAGATTGATTTGGTAACTCAAGATAAGGAACTTTCTACTCTTTTTTTTTTCAATGCAAAAAAAAAAAAAAAAACGTACCTTGTAATTGAAAGCAGAGCAATTTCTAGCTATGTGTTGAGTTGGTTTACTTTGTCGTTGTTACTCTTTATTTTTTCCACCATGCAATATGATGACGGAAAAATTAAGATATTTGGGAAAGTCAAAAGCATAGAAAAAAATTTCCTCCATGTTGGTATTTGGATATTAAAAAGAAAAGTAAGGAATGATGAGATAACTCAGTGAGTAAGGCATCTTGGTTACATCTGAAACCCAGGTAGGTGGTAGGAGGAGAGAACTGACGTCCAAAAGCTTTTCCTCTGATCTCCACCAAGCCCTGTGGCTTACGTGTGTGTACTCCTCCCACCCCCACACACCTCTCTCTTTCTCTTTCAAGTAAATAAATAAATTTCTTTAAAAAGAAAAGTGATGGGCTGGAGAGATGGCTCAGGGTTAAGCCTCAGCCTCAAAAGCAAAAGGTCCTGAGTTTGGATTCCAGGTTCCAGGTAAAAAACACCAGGCAGAAATGGCAGTGGCCTGCACTTCCTGACCTGATGGGTGGAGCCTGGGAAATCCTAAAGCAAAACAAAAAGGAGGTAGAAGCAATTAAGGATGATTCCCAAAATCACCTTTAGTTCTCCACAGAACACATAGTGCTCTCTGATACACACACACACACACACACACACACACACACACACACACAAAATAAATAAACAAGACTTAAAATTTTTCTAAAAATGTCAAGTAGAAATGCTACTAATTATTAGACAATAGTTGAATACTTGATGATGCCATAGACTTTTATTCTTATAGGATTGATTATCTCAGTGTTGAGTCCTTATTTCACTTTCACTTGTCTTAGCCTTTTTATTGTTATTCAGTTGTATTTAAAAAGGAATTTGTGAATATAGTATTAAATTTCCTCATAATACAATTACTTCTGTGTCTAAATTTGGACTTCATTAGACTCTAGGTCATAAGTAAATTTAAGTTATTAAAAAAAAGATACTTGACTGATTTCAACAAAATTTACGTTCTATTGTACAGATGTTGTGGTTATTTCCCAGAACACAAACTCCCTCATCCATGCCTGATTTTATTTTCAGGTTGTTGTTACCTCAGTCGAATGCTGTCTGAAAATATAAAATGGAAAATTTCAAAGCTTAAATTGAGGGTCATCCCAACATAATAAACTCGTATCATTTTTTTGAGGATTAAGGTAGAGTTGTTAGAGCAGAGAAACAACAGAACTCATAGATGTGAGGGTAAGAGAGCCCCCAGAATGCTGGACTCCAGGGGAAGTCAGGTAGGAACTCGTGGGCTCCAGACGTGGTGTACCACGAGAGGCAAGGGAGTCCAATAAACCCAACCATTCTACCCAAGGTTACCTCTTTGTCTGGTAAATCTGTGCTGTGTATGTTCCTGACCCATTTGTTGCTTAGTAGCTGCCTCCGTTACCAGAAGGACTCTATCATTATCACAGTCCTTAATCTTTGCTTTACTTAGTAACATCCCTCGGACACAAGAGTAAGGACACTACAAATTCGTATGTGCAGATAAGAAGCTATAATGTATTTCCTTTAGTTGAAAAAGAAGAAAGTTCCAGACTAGGTAGGAGTCCAGTAGTACTCAGGGTTGCAAATGGCCACTGGGGAGTTGGGCCATGTCCCCTGAAGTTGGGAGGTGGGGGGAGGAGGAGTTTACTACTCCTGAAGACAGGTGCGCCAGGCATGTTGGGCCCTGAAGCCTGATGGCTACATCTTTTGAATTGCTAAGGTGCTGCCATAATATCCCTTCTATCACCATGGTAAATACTCAAGAGGAACTTAAGGAAATTTATTAGTGTATTCACAAATTCTTTTCTTAAATACAACTGAATAACAACAAAGGCTAAGACAAGTGAAAGTGAAATAAGGACTCAGCACTGAGGTAATCAACCCTATAAAAATAAAAGCCCATAGAATCATGGACTTATTACAGCTCACAGTTCGAGGGGCCAGCCCTTCCTTGCAGGAAAAGGCACAGTGGCAGGAGATTGAGGCAGCTGATAACATTACACCCGCAGTAAAGAAGTAGAGAACAAAAGATAAATGTGCCTTTTTACCCAACCTTGGACTCCTCACCTCTACCTCCCATCTCTGTTTTCCTTCTCTCCTCCCCTGATCCTGCCCACAGTTAAGGTGGGTCTTCCAACATCAATTATGGCAAACCAAGACACTCCCCCAAACCAAGGTCATCCCTTACAAACATGACCGAAGGTGAAACCTATACTAGATTGACTTTGGCCTCTAATCATGCCTGTGAGGGATTGTCTTGATTGTATAAATGACATGGGAAGGCCCAGCCCACTATAGGCAAGAACATTCCTCAGGCTAGTTGGTCTGAGACCGTGTAGAATGCAGAGAGTCAATCAATGAGCATCGGATCGTAAGTCTTGGCTTGGGCTCTTGCTACGGATGTGATATGACCGTCTGCTTCAACCTCCTGCCCTGTAACTTCCCTGCGATGATGCACTGGGAGCTGGAATTAAGTCCATTTCCCCTAAGTTACTTGAACCAAATATTATGTTGCAGCAACAAGGTAGTGAAACTGTGTGGTAAGTTAATGGGCAATTGGTAAATACATGGGCTGCTCAAGAAGCAAAGGCAGAAATTCCTGGTGTGGTATATCCACTGATCTGATACTTGCTGGAGCATGAATCAAATCAGGCATAGGCTGAAGCACAGTGGGCCACATAAGTAAAAAGTCTTGAAAGTAGGAGGGAGTCCAGGAGGGGAGATGTAGGGTTGTCAGAGGAAGAGGAGGGGGGATGAAGTGGAGATTAAGAGGCAAGATAAAACAAACACAACAGGTGCTGGTGAGGTGGCTCAGGGGTTAAGTCTCTGCCTTGCAGGCAGAAGGTCCTGAATTTGGATCCTAGACCCCACGTATAGACGCCAGGTGGAAGCGGGGGCGGCCTGCATTTCCAGTCTTGGTAGGGCGGAGCCTGTGAATCCTGGGGCAGAGTAAACAAGGAGGAGGTGGAGGCGTCCATGGTGGTTCCCGAATTCGACCTGTGGTTCTACACACATACAAACACGCACACATATGCATTTCACAATTGAATAAGTAATAAATAATAAAAAAAATTTTAAAAAGAAACAAAACAATAAAATCAAAAGAAATTGCTGAGGTGGTGATAACAGAAGTCTTACACACAACACAGCAAACTTCCTGGAGCTTTCACCCATGGAATGAATATTCTTGTGTTCAAATCCTGCCTTTGTCAAGTACTAGAACCATCATAGAAAACTTACACTCTTTTGCTCCATTACCCAATCTTTCAATTTTTAAATTTGTCTAGTTTTATAAACAATAACGAGTGGTTATCCCTGCCCTCCCCTCCTTCCCTCTCCCTCTCTCCATCCTTCCTTTCCTCCCCTCCCCTCCCTTGACTAATCCATCCTCTTCTACCCTCCTGCCTCCTGCTTCTCTGGGCCCCGGAGATCCCTCCTGGTTGTCCGCATTGCTATGGGTAATATTAAAGAGTACTTGTCTTCATAGTGATGCTGTAGCAACGAGATAAGAAAATTTAAATAGAGCCTGTCACGATTCCTCACACGTAGTAAGCACGTGACATACTCCATCTAATTTTTTTTGTTTATTCAATTTTGCGTGTGTACGCGCTCGTGTGTGTGTGTGTGTGTGTGTGTGTGTGTGTGTGTAGAACCACAGGCAAATTCGGGAACCACCATGGACGCCTCCACCTCCTCCTTGTTTACTCTGCCCCAGGATTCACAGGCTCCGCCCTACCAGGACAAGAAACGCAGGCCGCCCCCGCTTCCACCCAGCATCTATACGTGGGGTCTAGGATCCGAACTCAGGACCTTCTGCCTGCAAGGCAGAGGCTTAACCCCTTAGCCACCTCTCCAGCCCCTCCATCTAATATTTTTGCAGTTGCTGCTGGGGTAGTGGTGGGTTCTATGGGAGTCCAGGAGGCAAAATGAATTTGCAGTGCTCCTAAGAGCCGCCAGCTCAAATAGAGAGGCGCTTGTTTCCTGGCATTACCACAAACTAGATGACATCAAAGGAGTCATTTACTCTCATTATTCTGGAGACAGAAGGCTGCAGTGAGGTCTCAGCAGGGCCACAGGCCCTCCCAGGACTCCAGGAGACAATCTTCTTAGCATCCCTCCAGCTTCTGGTGTTGTCCAGTGTCCCTGGCTGCCAGCGACACAGTTCACATCTCTTCCCTCCCCATCACCTTCCCTGCATGTCTGTCTTTGTCCCTCTCTCCTTCCTTATACAGACACTCGTCCTGGATTTGGGCAGGACGTAAATGAAAGAAGCTCATTTTATCTTAAAATCCCTAAGTCATTATACCACAAAGACCCTATTTCTCTATTATCTATCTACCTATCTATCTATCTACCTATCATCTATCTATCTGTCATATATCATCTATCTATCTGTCATATATCATCTATCTATCATATATCATCTATCATATATCATCTGTCTATCATCTATCTATATATCATCTATCTATCATCTAACATCTATCATATATCAGCTCTCTATAATATATCATCTATCATATATCATCTCTCTATCATATATCATCTATCATATATCATCTCTCTATCATATATCATCTATCTATCTATCTATCATCTAATATCTATCTATCATATATCAGCTCTCTATCATATATCATCTATCATATATCATATATCATCTCTCTATCATATATCATCTATCATATATCATCTATCTATCATATATCATCCATCTATCATATATCATCTATCTATCTATCTATCTCTCTATCTATATACGTTTTGTATTGAGACATGGTATCCACACTGGCCTTGAACTCCTTGCTGATGCTCTTTCCCCTACTCCTGGATGTAAGGCTTATAGGTAGCACCATGGTGTCTGAGTTTATGCAACACCCAGGATCACATCCAGGGCTTCCTGTATCCTAGGCAACTATCTACCCACTGAGCTGCAACCCAGACCTCGCTTCCTTTTTTTGGAAACAGGATTCCAGGCTAACCATGAACTCATGATCCTTCTGCCTCAGTTCCCCAAGTTCTGAAACTACATGATGGAGATGGCATTATTACCACAGTAAAGTAGGGGTGTTTCCAAATGCCTCCACTTCCTGGCCCATTTCCGAGCTGTCAAATTACATATGGAGAGTAACTACTTTGTGTCAAACACTGTGCCAAGTGCTGAGATACAAGGTGCTTCCTTTAAGGAGTTAGCAAGATTTTTTTTAAAAAGCCTATTAAATAGTTTCCTTGGAGCTAAAGCAATAAATAAATAAATAAATAAATAAATAAATAAATAAATAAATAAATAAAAATAGAAATGAAATGATGCGAAGTTGGCAAGATGGTTCAGCAGAGAAAGGACCCTATATATAAACCTGGCACCCTGAGTTTGATCCCTGTAGCTACATCATATAGTAGTTAAGTAAATTCTCTCTCTTTCTCTCTCTCTTTCTCTCTCTCTCTCTCCCTTACAGGAACATGCATAAGCAAAATGCAGTTCCTAGAAATAAGACAAGTAGAACTAAGATGCTGGCTTAGAAACCCAATCCCTTGCTTCATAAAACACTGTAGTCACATTCTAGAGAAATAGATATAAGTGTCTAATAGATTAGAATTAGAATGCTGGATTGTGGCATTCAACTCAAATGACTTGCGTGCAGTCTGCTTATGAAAACGATGTATTTCTACTTTGTGTTTTTAATTATTTTTTGGTTGGCAATAATCATGTATATTTGTGGGGCACATTGTGATGTGATGTTTCCACTGAGGTAGACATGGTCACATCAAGGTGCTTAGCTTACTTATGACCTTGAATTTTTATCAAGCACATTTATTTAAAAGAAAAGAAAACAAGGTCCCATGCAAAAACACCAGTGCAGGGTGGCCTGCACTTCCCACCCTGGAGGGCACAGCCTGGGAAATCCCAGAGCAAAGCGAAAAGGAGGTAGAAGCAATCCAAGATGATCCCCAAAGTCACCTTCCACAGGGACACACAGTGCCTTCTGATACACACACACACACACACACACACACACAAGCAAAATAAATAAAGTTTGGGGAAAAAAGTTCCTAGTAAGAAAGCAATGGCAAGGGACGGAGAGAATCTTAAAAAAAAAAAAAAAAAAAAAAAAGAGGTTGTTTAACAGTTCAGGCAACCTGTAAAAGTGTACTCTCATACCCAGAATTATAAAGTCATAAAGATTCAACCAGAGAGTGATAAACAGTGTTACCTAGATTCATAGCATAAAACCACTTTATCCTCAAAAAAAGAAAAGAAAAGAAAAGGGAAAGATATTGCGAAATATATAATTTTCTCATTATCCGTTCACAGAAGGTCACTGACTCAGAAGTTATTTGTTTGATTTCAGATGTCCATCATATCTGGTGATATTTATGTCCAAGGTATTGCTTGATAGATAGATAGATGATAGATAGATAGATAGATAGATAGATAGATAGATAGATAGAGATTATTTCTCTCTTTTATTCTTCTTAAATGGGATTTTTTTCAAGTTAAATCCAATTTCATAAATATTATCATTTTAAAATCTCCCCTGCAGCTAAGTGGTAACATAAATGTTAACTTGTCATTGCACCTTGTTTTGTGAGAATAACTTCAGAGGTGCAAGAACACTTATTTTCAGCACACGGGAAGTGTCAAATGTGTTATCTTAGACTTTGTGAAGCTTGCCTCCAACTCCCAACTCCAATCCCACCTAGATTCTTGGGGAGTTAGATGTTATGTTTTCTGTGATAGAGGCTTTGTCCTCAGACCTCCCTCCCCCTCCAAAAAAAAAAAAAATTACATGAGCAAGGCGCATTGCAAGGATTCTAGTGTATTTCAATACATTTCTATAACCGCTTCCACCAAGTGCAACTTGGAATTGAATCACCTGGAATAGATGCCCAGCTCTGCTGCCTCAGAGTAAGCTAGGGTAACAAACAGAGGGCCGTGACCTCCAATTAGACTGTGAAGTTAACAAGTTCTTTCATTGTTTCCCAGCTTTCCTTTGCTATAAGCTCAATATCTAAGTCAAAGCTAAGAGAACACAGAGAGTGTTGAAGTCCTTCATTAAATGTCTATATATTTAAATTGGAATCAATATTTTATAAGCTTTACAGCCAGGACACAGGAGCTCAGTTGGTAAAGTACTTGTCTGGCATGCATCGGGCCCTGAGTTCAATCCCCCAGCACCACATAAAGCAGGTTGTAGTGGGTAGTATTTGTAATCTTAGCGCTTGGGAGGTAGAGACAAGAGGATCTTGGGTTCAAGGTCATATGTCAACTGTTGCACAGAGAATTCAAGGCCATCCTGAGCTCAATGAGCCCTTGCTTCAAAGAAAAGAAAATTAGGAAATAGAGCCAGACATAGTGGTGTGAACCTGTATCCCAGCACTAAGTGGGCAGAGACTGGACAATCAAGATTTCAGGTCTTCTTCTTCCAAGCAACCGAAGTTGACTTGTGAAAATGGTTCACTATTCTCACGCCCCAGAGAACCCTACAAAATCATGCAAATCAAGAGGCTCAAATCTACATGTTCACTTTAAGAACACCTATGATACTTCCCAGGCCATCAGGGGCATGCATATCCAAAAAGCCACCAGCTACCTGAAAGGTGTCACTTTAAAGAAGCAATGTGTGTCATTCCGGCAGTACAATGGTGGAGGTGGCAGGTGTGCCCAGGTTAGACAGTGGGGCTGGATGCAGGGTCGGTGGCCCAAAGAGAGTGCTGAGTTTTTGCTGCACATGCTTAAAAATGCAGAGAGTGAAGTGGAACTGAAGGGTTTGGACACAGATTCTCTGGTCACGGAACATAGTCAGGGAAACAAGGCACCCAAGATGCGCCGCAGAACTTACAGAGCTCACGGTCGGATTAACCCATCCATGAGTCCCCCTGTCACATTGAGATGATCTTCAGGGAAAAGGACCACATTGTTCCTAAGCCAGAAGAGGAGATTGCACAGAAGAAAAGATATTTCAGAAGAAACCCAAGAAACAAAAGCTTATGGCATGGGACTAATTCAGCATAAAATAAATGCAAAACAAAGTTTAAAAAAAAAAGCAGTTTCAGGTCATCCCTTGCTACATAGAGTTCAAGGCCAGTCTGTGCTAGATGAGACCTTGTCTCAAAGAAACATGTTAAGAAATGAAGCAAGACATGTTGGTGTACACTTGTAATTTCAGTACTCAAAAGGCAGAGAGGTGGGAGGATCGGGAGTTCAAGGCAAGCCTATACTGCCTGAGACCATGTCTCAAAAAAAAATTAATCTATTAAAATTGGGGAGAAAATTGGGACTGAAGATGTAGCTCAGCAGGTAGAATGTTTGCTTGTCATGCATAAAACCCTAGTTTCAATCCTCAGCCCTCAAGAACCAGATGTGGCGACTCAAGCCTGTAAACCTAGCACTCAGGTGCTGAAGACAAGAGGATCAGAAATTCAGGGTCATCCATGCACAAGAAAGGACTCTCTGGGAATTGGGGCGGGAGGCACTGGGGGATGGGGAGGAGAGGAGTGGGAAGGGGGAGCAGGGGGTATGGGGGGGAAGGAGGAAGGGAGGGAACTGGTGTACCTAATAAGTTTGTATGAGCTGAAATAAAAAAAAAAAAAAGAATTGCATCCAACGCAGGGAGCATTGCATGATTTTCCAGTGAATTTGTAAAATACTCTATTAAAAATATTTGCTCCAAGTGAAAAAAAAAAAAAAGAAGTTCAGGGTCATCCTGACTTATGTCGAGAGTTCAAAGTCAGCCTGGTATGTATAGTAAGCAACTGTCAACAATGCATGCACGCATGCACACACGCACATATACACACACACATGCACACATGCACGCGCACACACGTATACTATTAAAAAATAATGGGAACCTGGGGCTGGGCAGGTAGCTCAGCTGGCAGAGTGCCTGCTTAGTGCACATGAGGTCCTGAGTTCCCTAGAACCACGTGACACTGGCACCAGTAACAATCCCAGCACTGGGGAAGGGCAGGCAGAAAGATCAAGGTTATATTTGGCTACACAGGAAGTTGAGGTCAGAGAGAGAAACTGCTCCAATTGTCAGGTTCAGCTCTTGCCTCACCCCCAAACCCCTCTCCCTAGAGGCCAAGATTGTTGCTCTGCTCTCTTTAGACTCCGACAGACTTCTCCAGTCTGTGGTGGTGTGTTGCCATCTGTTACATCGGTTTCTGCCTGTCTTGTTCCCATACTGCAGACAGACCCATTTCTTATTTGAAAGACCTGCTTGTCTATCACTATGGGGCAATACGAGGGGGAGGGGGGACGCCACCAGGAGCTCTTCCCAAAGTGGGCGGTAGTGGTAGGAAAGCATCCTTCGGTGGCTGCTGCTTGATTTTTTTCTTTCAAATTGTATTTCTAGAGCTGGAAAAAATGGTTGAGGGTTAAGACTCAGCCCAAAGGGGCTGAGTTCACATCACAGATCCCATACCAGGTGGAAACGGTGGCAGCCTATATTTCCAGCTCTGGAAGGTGGAGCCTGGGAAATCCCGGAGTGAAGCAAAAAGGAGGTAGAGCAATCCTGGATGTTTCCTGAGGTCACACATGCCTAGGGTCTTCATAGGCACACACAGTACCCACCCACACACGCGCGCACACACACACACACACACACACACACACACACACACACCATTTTTAAAAATGTAAAACAAATTCTATTTCTTCTGATTAGTTTGCAGGCTAAGTTATTTCTCCTCTTTAGGAAGAATCAGTCCTCTCCGTTCACTTTTAAGCAAGCTCGGGCGATTGAACTCAGGCTGTCAGATTCGCGTGGCAAGTGCCTTTCCTCTGGGAGCCTTCTCATTGGCCCATTAAGCCAATCATCTTGAAGCAGCCAGGAAGGGCGTTGGAAAGGGAGCTGTCTTTGAGGAACTGGGTGGACCCTTCAAAAACCACTCACTGCTAACTACTGAGAGAGAAAGCCTGCAGACTAGGGTGCAAAGATGGTCTTAAAACCAACACAAATCCGCCCTCGGGAACTCAGCCAGGCCTGCCTCAGCTCCTGTCCTAGCCTCCTTCCTTACCTGCCTGTCTCACGCAAATGCATTATATCACCTTAGGAAGGCTTCTCCGACTTTATGGGATCATTTTAAGTTGTAAAACAGAGTAGGTTAAATTCCCTTTAAAAAGAACTCAGGAGGTTTTTAAAGCACTCTAAATTTCAGACTTTTTTTTTTTTAAATCACTGTGTAGGTTTTCTTTTTCACAATTCTCCCCTCTAGGGTTGGCAGACTGAACAATAAAAAGCAGGCTGCCTAGTTAAAAGCAGTGACTAGTTGCTGAATATGTACTTACACATAAAAAAAAAAAAATCCCTTGTGTTTTGGAGAGCCTGATTGACTGGAGAGTCCTCATATTTTATCTGGAACACCTCCCGCACCAAATCCCTCTCCTTAAAGCATGGTAGGGCTCAAGTGCATTGATTTGCAAGCTTTAAAGAGCACACCTTCTTTATTCTATAATCCAGGTCAAGGAGGGGAATGCTATGACTCTGTGGGAAGCCACTCCCTGCCGGGAAGCATTTAGACTCTTTTTTTTTTTTTTTTTTTTTTGGACACTGTCCCTTTTAGCTGAACAGGACAGGTAGGGTCTTTGTTGTAAAATGTGTCACATTTGCAGAACACTTGTTCTCCCCACACACACACCTTGATATTGTCTTTCAGTGAACAAGTCTGACAGGTCTACCTATCACCTTGGATCTGGGGGGTCTTATTTCTTTGAGGAAATTCCATGATGGGGAATGTTAGCAATGATCGCGCATGGAGTCACATGCAGGATGCATCAAAACTAGTGGAGACGTCGCTGGAACCCTAACTTTCAACCTTCTCTATCCAGAAAAGCAAAAAGGAAGAACAGGGGTGGAGAGATGGCTCAGGGGTTGAGACTCTGCCTCCTAAGCAGAAGGTCATGAGTTCGGATTCCAGATCTCATGTTGAAATATCATCGGGTGGAAATGGCAGTGGCCTGCTCTTTTGGCTCTGGAAGGCAGAGCCTGGGAGATCCTAGAGCAAAGCAAAAAGGTAGAAGCAATCTGGGATGATTTCTGAAGTCACTCTTGGGCCGCCATAAGCATACACGATGCTAATACACACATACACCGGCACACACACAAACAAAAAAAAAGGAAGAGCGACGACTGATTTGCATATCATGTCTGTTTTACCGACTTGTGATTTAGAATGCATGAAATGAGACCAGGAAAAGTAGATTTCGGATTCATTCATTCCTCTGCTCCACAGATATCAACTGTTGTGAGGACGAGGTGAACACCTCGTGTGTAATTTATTTAAAGTAATACTTTTATAAGTATACAATTGTGCCCACTGATATTCTAAACAAAACTGTAACTTAAGTATGTGATCATTAATATTCAAACAGCAATTACTCAAGCAGTTTGATAGGTAGTCCCTTGCTTTGCAATCAGCAAATGTTCCAAGTGTGCTCTCAAAGAAGGCTATCTCCTGGGATACCGCTTTTGCTCATGACTTGAATTTCAACTGTAGCAAGTTGGGTTTCTACCACATTCAGAAGTGAAAGCCACAGAGAGAGAGAGCTGTGGTTGGTTCCATAGCACTGCTGTCTCTGAGACAGGTATGCAAATTTCACGAAAACCTCCTCCCGTGTCCATAATAAAAACCAACATCGTTTACAGCTGGACATGATAGGACACATCTGCAATCACAGCCCTCGGGAGGGTGGAGCTCAGCCTGTGCTACACCAGACCTTGTTTCAAAACAAAGTGACAAAATAAAACAAAACTTAACAAGCGAATCATTTGCAGGCCTAGCTAGCTCTATATATGTGCACACAGATGTACATGCCCGAGTGCAGAACCGAGTAGCCTGCTTATGCCCCGTGTAGGTTACCACCTTTTTCAGCCACAGCACAGGATTCCATGGACCACAGAACCCTTGAGTATTTAAAAAAAAAAAAATGCCCCTACCATCATTATCATCACATTTGCTACTAAGGACCTGTCACATGGCCTTAAATTACTTCTGGTTTAGGCCGGTCCAGGGTAGACCTGTCTTGCATTTGTATCTGTCCGCACTGATGATCTCATTGCCTCACTAACTGAAGCAATGGTTGACTTTCAGCAGCAGGAAGGAGAAGGAAGAGCAGGAAGAGGATGCTCAGAAGGCGCCACACTTCTTCCCTCCTGCCCTTCGAATTATATCTGCTCGCCAAGCCAAGACAGAACTCGAAAAACCTAGTTTAAAAATACATCCATGGGCGATTTAGGAAGACCACAGGCTAAATGACTCCTCTGGGGAGAAAAGTAAAAAGCCAGAAAAGGAAGTTGCCAGAGAGACAACCCCAAAGGCTGACTGAGCCTCACCCTCTCAGCCATATTTTCAGTTCTCTAAGTTTCCTAAGTTTTACGTGGGATGAGTAAGTGAATAGTTTATTCACTTGGCCCTGTGGAGGGCCAAGGGTGACTTTAGGAATTACCCTGGATTGCTTCTACCTCCTTTTTTGCTTTGCTCTGGGATTTCCCAGGCTCTACCCACCATGGGGGAAGTGCAGGCGGCTGTCACTTGCACCTGTCCTTTGTTACTTGGGACCTGGGATCTGAACTCAGGCCCTTGTGCTCGTGAGGCAGAGTCAACCCTCAGCCATCTCTCCAGCTCTGCCCGCTGGTTTTTTGAGACAAGGTCTTGCTATGAAGCCTAGCGTGGCTTAGAACTTGCTATGTAGCCCAGGCTGACTACAAGTTATGATCCTCCTGCATCAGTCTCTGGGATGCTAGTATTATAGCCATTTAGCACCTTCATCAATAAGACTTTATTTCTAAGCACTATTTTTAGTTAATACAAGAAATGTAGTGAGTTAAGTACTTTTGTAAAAAATGTTGGAGGGAGATTACGAGATGCTCTGAGTGTAGTTACTGTCCCTGTCACCATGGTGAAACATCGCAAAAAAAATCAATTGGTGAGACAAAGTGCTTATCGTGGCTCACAGTGCAAGAATACATCCATCATGACAGGGAAGTCAAGGCAGCAGCCGGTCACATGGCATGAACAATCAAGAAGAAGAGTGCTACTAATGCTATCAATGCTTAGCATGCATTCTCCTTTTTACATGCTTCTTTTTTAAAAAAAAATGTGTGTGTGTGTGTGTGTGTGTGTGTGTGTGTGTGTGTGTCTATATGTATCAAAGGGTACTACTTGTGCCTGGGGAGACCCAAGGGCAACTTCAGGAATCATCCTGGATTGCACTACCTTCTCCTTGCTTCACCCTGGAGTTTCCCAGGTTCTGCCTTCCAGGGCTGGAATTACAGGCCACTGTCATTTCCACCTGGCATTTTTATGTGAATCCAAACTCAGGCCCTTCTGTTTACAAGCCAGAGGCTTAACCCCTGAGCCATCTCTCCAGCTCACTTTCTCCTGAGGATTCCAGCCTATTGAGAATGGTTCCACTCACAGCAGACAGGTATTCCAACCTCAGTTAGCCTGATGACCACAGGCATTCCCAGAGGTCAGCCTAACCTGAATAACTTCTTCCACGTACACCACCAGGCATGTCTTCCAGGTGATTTGGATCCTGTCAAGTTGACAGCACTAACCAGTACAGCAGCTAAGGCAGATGCTGAGTTTGGGGAACCATTACTATTGATGTAGGTGTATCCATTCCTCGTGATATCAGGGAAGGGACCAGAGCTAGGTCATCGTTTGATATGTTTTCTGTTCTTGAGAACTTCTTTGGAGGTTGTGGCAGAGAATGCAGCCACTTCACATCCTGGATGGAAGCAATCCTCTACTATTAGGGAAGACTGTCCCCTTTGACCTAGCAGGTGGGTTCAGGAGGAAAAGACATGGAGTAGTGAGAGGAAGGGATGACCACCTAGCCTAGCGGTATCATTGGCTAAATTGCCCCTGGGGATTGATGAGGTGACAGAATCAAGAGGTGAGGCAGGAAGTATCAAGGGTCTCCCAACCTACCTGTGTTCATACTTTTTAACACATGGCCCATAATCTCAGGCTTTCCTATAACTTTCCAATACAATATCACACAATTCATGAAACTTGCTCTTTTTTTGCTCTTTTGTTCAGCGTATGCGGATGCAATCAGGCTTCCCATTTTCTGTTTTTCCAGGCCAATGCTCTTATTACTCCCATGTTCCACAGCAAAGGAGTGTAGCATAGGGTCAGGATTGGTGTCTGGGAGCAGGAGGCGGCCTGACACAGGGAGAAACAGCCAGTTGCCCACGCAGGGGTCACCAAGGCCCGACGGCCTCCAGGGCTGAGGAGCATCAGTCCAGGTCTTTTTCCAGCATACAAGAGTTCAGAGGACCAAAGTAAGAAACAAGAGGTGAGGCAGATGGCTGGGTAGGTAGCTCAGTTTGTGGAATGACTTCCCTGCATGCTTGAGGCCTTGGGTTCAAGGCCTTGGGTTGTGATGGCACGAACCTGTCAATTTGTCACTCAGAAGTGAGAAATGGGAACTTCAGGTGCAAATGGGAGGCTAGCCTCGGCTGTACAAGGCCTTGCTCCTTCCTCCACACGCCCCAAAAAACAGATGTCACATGCCTTATGCAGGTAAAGTCGGATGCCTTATAATATTTATGTAGAATCAGATGCCTTAGATAACTTGCAGAATCATTCTATTTTGTAGTAATGGTAATTCCACTTCAGGCTTTTATTTGGGATTTTTATTTTAAAATATTTTAATAACCATGTATCCTTAACATACATGCATAGAATTGAGTATATGCATATGTGTGTGCTGGTTGATTTTTTCCTTTTTTTGGGGTGGGGGTGGGCTTCCTTTTGCAGTGTCGGATCAAACCCCAGATCTTGTGCTTCCTCACCCAGCACTGTGCACTGAGCCACCACCACTGGCCTATGCAATGCTTCTTGTCCCACAGAAACATCTGGTTTGGTTTCATTTGCTTCTTGTCAGATGTGTCAATCTTTTCCTTTATGGATTCTCATCCTCTTGACTGCAGAGCTTTTCAACCCATCCTTACTGCTCTAGATGGAATATTTATGCTTCACACAAAGTCCATGTGTTGACACCTAGTCCCCACATCTTCATATTTGTAGGGAGACCATGGGAGGGAGGGAGGTCATGAGAGTGTAGTCCTTTGATGAGATCTTCCCCGAATCATAATCATAATCATAATAAGTAAGCAGAAGTGAAGGTGGTACTCTGATAACCAGGAAGTAGGCCTTCAACTAGATACCTTGCTAGCGGACTTCCTCTTTTTCAAAACTGCGAGGAATCAATATTTGTTGTCTATGGTATTGCCCCATGGAATCTCCGAGGCACTGAAAACAATTCTTTTGTGGCACTGCACATTTGCTAAATGTCCTTCTATTTGTTTTTATCTTGTTTATTTTCAGGTATTTTTGGTTTTTTACTTGGGTGGGGGTGCACACATACGTGTCACGGTGCACAGGTGGAATCAAAGGAAAACATTCAGAAATCAGCTCTCTGGAGACGGAGAGATGGCTCAGAGGTTAAGCCTCTGTTTTGAAAGCTGAAGGCCTGAGTTCATATCCCAGATCCCACGGACAGCACCAACCATATGGAATGGCAGCAGCCTGAATTTCTGGCCCAGGAAGGCGAGTCTAGAAAACCCAAGAGCAAAACAAAAAGGAGGAAGAGCAATCCAGGATGATTCCTGAAGCCATCTTTGGATCTTCACAGGTACACACAGTGTCCTTTCATACACACACATGCACACACACACACACACACACACACACACACACACACAAATAAGAAGTCAGTTCTCTCCCTCTACCACATGGTTTTCAGGGAATCAAGCTTGAATTGCCAGGTTTGTAAGCAGATGCCTTTCTTACCAGTTGGGCTATCTCACTGACCCCTTCTTTGATTTTTATCATAGTAGTACAGCCAAATGAAATTTATTTTATACACAGTGCAGCACTTCAGTCTTCATCTGGAACCAGGTGGTGGGGCAACATAAAAATAAACAACCACCTATGTCTCTGGCACCACCTTTCCCTCAGAGGAACGCCCACATGATGTGTACCTACAGACCTTTTCCTGTGCAAATACAATCCTTAGAAGTGTGTGTACATGTTTCTGTGAACACATACGCAATAAACACTGGATGGAAGCAAAATCTTTTTGTTTGTCTTCTTCCCTTAAGGCATTTAAAATGCTAGAAAAGAACTCTGGATCAGTTGGTAGAGCCTCACTTCATTCTTTGAGCATGTGTAATAATAGGCTATTTTAGTAATGACCTGACTTCTCCATTCAATAATTTGTATACCAAAGAAGGAACATTTGAAGCTAGTCTACTACTGGCCCATTGGGTGCTTTTAATCTCCTGGGGGGGGTGAAGAAAGGAACAGTTAAAAATAACTAGAGGCTCTTGTAATAGTCATTGATCTCTCCTCAATCTTTGATTCCATACATAGATACCACTTAGCTAAGCCTTATGATTTTGATATTGATTCAAGAATGTTAATCTCCCTTCAGAGCTTTTAACTGCCACCGAATCCCAATCAGGGCTCATTTATTCTTCAAATATTTATTGATGGCTTTGTTTAACAAGTACTGTGCTACTGAGTGCTTTGACTATACAGGGAACAGAACAGTCATGATGCTCCACGGCTGGAGACTGCTTCCAGAAAATTCTAACATGAGATCTGAGCAAAATCTATGTTTTGTCCTCAGTTCTTTACAGCACATACTCAATATTTGACTTATTTCCTTTGTTATTTGACAGAGACAAGGGCACAAGCATATGCCATGTAACCCAGATTAGCCATGAACCCTCAATTCACTTCTCTCTTCTCCTTGCTTGCTGGGATTGTAGATATGTATAGTTTTAATGGGAAAATTTATTGTATACCTCACTTAGCCTGGGTCATTTGATTTTCAAAGTTCTGTTTGTATATCTCCAACTACATATATTCTCTCTCTCTCTCTCTCACACACACACACACACACACACTCACACATACTTGAAGCATATTTTGCATACATAATAATTTGAAAATAGAGGAATTAAAGCAAAAAAAGATTATGTTTGAGAAGGTCAGGTGACTTGAGTTTGTCCCCAGATAAACATGATGGAGGGACAGAACTGAGTTCCAATTTCTGTAGTAATTAGGAATGTCCAGTCCTATGAGAACCACCCCTGCCACACCTCCAATTTTTATTACCTCAATCCTCTAGTATCTCCTGGGTCACTCTTCAGCAATGCCCAAAGCTGTAAAAGATCCTCTCCCTTTCTCTTCTAGTCTCTCACCATGACGTCATAGTCAAGGCAGCTATCTCCCTGTTGTCTCTGACCTTAAGCTGTCTCTGCTGTTGTAATAATGCTCTCCCACCTTAAGGCCAACCCGTGACTTTCTCCTTGCCCCTCTGGGACCTAGTTTGGAGAGTTTCTTCCCTTTTTTCTTGTTTTTTTTTTCGATGAATCGTGTTTTAACTTCTCCATGTGTTCTAGCTTCAGTTGACTTCAGAACACAAGAAACTCCCCAAAAAAATCAGGTTTCACTCTGACCTCCACCTGTGCTCCATAGCATATGTACCTTCTCTCTTTTCTCTCTCCTATTTCTCATTTCTTTCTCTCTCTCATGCACACACAAATACACACACACACACACACACACACACACACACACACACACATAAATAAAATACCTTAAAAATAAAGTAAATACTTGAAAATGTTGAAAATACACAAGTAATCCAATGAAGGTTTATTTGACTTACTATATTAGTCTGTTTTTCTGCTGTCATAGCAGAACACCACAAGCTGGATAATTTATAATGGAGCGAAAGCTCAGAGCACACACGTGATTTATGTAGCCCTCTGGATTGAACCCAGGGAAGGCTTCATGCACGAAAAGCAAGCACTTCACCAGCTGAGCTACGTTCTCAACCAACAGAACTCATTTGTCTTTCTGTGCCATTTTCTCCGTGAATTTTTCAATCTGTGGAATGAATGCCATCTTCTCAAGGTTGCCTTTGCTTAAAATAAATTTTAAATTTTGATTTAAATGTTCCTGGTACTCAGGAGGCTGAAGAAGAGCGATTTTCAGTTTGAAGCCAGCACTCACTACCTAGCTAAGATCTATCTTAAAAAAAAAATTATAGTAAATAAATATCTTCAGGGAAAAATGATGGTCAAACACAAAAGAGATACGGCCCATGTTTAACAGATCGAGAGATTAAATGAAATAAAGATGTTATGTCCTGGCTTCTTACTTGATGTCTGCTAACAAAGGACACAAGCCAAATCTATCTATATATATTCTGTGGAGGGAGACCAAGTGCAGAGGAAATGAAGGCTACCAGGCCACTGCTTATCCTCCCATTCTGATCATTGTGCCCTGGCTCTCCTCTCGCCTGCACTGGCCTCCCTCGTGGCTGACCAGAGGCCCCTCCTGAACACCATTTCTACAGCGTCTCCCCACTCTAGACTTCCACAGCCTTGTCTTCCAGGGCATGGACATGGCAGTCAAGTTGGCTGGTATCGGGCTGCTGCAGCTGGTGGGCTGGGTCAGCAACTGGCATGGCATTGTGTTGGGCAGTCAGCATCAGCAAGGCTTTCCTCCTGGCTCTGTCCTGACTGAGGCCAGAGCTCTTCTGTTAGGTGGTCACCTTCCTCATCCTCACCGGCACACAAGACTGTGGGAGTTACTCACTCTTCCTGTTTAGTGCATTGTGTGTGCGTGTGTGTGTGTGTGTGTGTGTGTGTGTGTGTGTGTGTGCACAAGAGGGCACTTGAGTGTGTATGCCTGTGGAGAATCAAGGGTGATTTGGGGAATCATCCTGGCTTGCTGTACCTCCTTAATGCTTTGCTCTAAGGTTTCCCAGGCTCCTCCTTCCATGGTATGAATTGCAGGCTCTGACATTTTCTGCCAGACATTCTTACATGGGAGCTGAGGATCTGAACTCAGGTCCTTTTACTTTGCCAGGCAAAGGCTCTAACCTCTGTGCCAACTCTTCTCAGTCCCTTGGTTTTCTGAGACATGATCTCCTATAGCCCAGGATGGCCTGAAGCTCGCAGAGTAGCTGATGACTCTCAGCTCTTGACCCTCCTGCCTCTAGGTCCCAAGTATTAGCACTGGAGGCCTGGTGGTACTGTTCCTTCCTATGTAATCATTACCAATCATTACCAAATAATCATTACCATATAATCATTACCAATCATTGATTACCTCATATAATCGGGACCAAGAGCAGAGCTTTGAAAGTTTCCTCTAGACCTCATGTTGAGATTTAATTGCCACCAGAACACTATTTCCTTCTTCTTTCTTTCCTTTTCCTTTTGGGTTTTTGGAGATAGAATCTCACTGTGCAGCACTATTACTGTCATAAGCACATCACCCAGGCAATTCGGGCGAATGAGGAGATTTTTATTCGGGTTAAGGAACCCATCATGACAGCAGGAGAGTGGCCAGCAGAAGCTGACAGAACCTGTCACTTCACGGTCACAGCAGGGGGGGGGGAAGGGTGGTGCCGACTTTCTTGCTTGCTAGCTTATGAAATTCCTGTTGGCCAAAGTCACCATCTTACCTCTTCGTTCCCTAGGTGGGCCACGCCGCCATTCTTCACTCCTAGTAAGTCCAGGACAATTGCTTAGGGATGCTTGAGACCACAATGATTGTCATCCTCCTAGAGTCTCCCCTTGCGCCCCCCCCCCCATCTCCCTGGCGACGCCCCTCGGCTCCTCCTCCTCCTGCCAGCTCTCGCGCTGGCTCTCTCCCTTTTCTCTCTGAACTAAGCCATCTCTTCTATTCTAACGCGCTTCCACCTCATTCTAAACTGTGGCTCCCTTGGCCACCAGGCGGGCCCTCAACACTAATAAACTCCTTTTTCTTAAGTCTCTCCTTGGCGTTAATTTCTCTTTATTCATAGACCTGCATGTGTCCTACACACAGTTGGAGTCACTCTCTGCTCACTCCCATCCTCTCCCATCTAAGGATTCCAATGATAAATAAATAAATGAATAAATAGCCTGATCCCCCCACTGTCTCCTCTTTCCTGATTCTCTGATGTCTCCTGCGCCTGCTCTCCTTTTGTGATGTGCTTCATCTTGAGACCCTTACCAGAGCTGAAATAGTTGCTGGCACTTTTCTTTCAAACCTCCCTAAAGGTGAGCTAAGCACTCTACGTCGCTCAGCATCAGGTAGTTTGTTGCAGCAACACATAATGGATTAAAATAGCTTTTTGGACAGTACAATAGCTGAGTTAAGTCATTGTGACAAAGACCCTCTGGTGGGGAGGCTAGAAAGCAAGATTCTGCATATCCCACTGCTGGAATATGCCGTGAGTTCAAAGGTGCCTCAGGCGGGTCAATTTAGAGAGACATTGTCTCAAAATAAAACATGATACTAAGAATGATAATGAAGATCTGGGGCTTCACTGACTGGGAGAGTCCCTGCATGTGTGAGTAAGGAAGATGTGGGGTTCAATCTCCTGGGGGTGGGGTGAGGAAGGAGAATATAAATGCACTTTGGCGACAACTAGGCAAACTTCTTGTGAGGTGAGAACCATGGATACAGTACCACTGTGAAGACCTCACAGGTGTACTCTTAAGCCCAAGGGACGCTTCACTCCCCTGCCTCCCTGAGTCATCTGTCTGGGAAAAGAGACGAAATTGTAGAAGTTCATCAGTTTAGAAGGTGTGCATGTGGAGGGAGGGGGGGGTGGTCCTAGGTTTGCACTTTCTTCAGATGACTAAACAATGGATGTTTATGAAATCGTGAAAAAAAAAAAAAAGACATCCCCTTCACCCGGCGGGTGAGTTTTTTCTTTTTCAAAGACTTCTCTGTACTCTCTGGCTCATTTAAAAAGAGCCCCCAGAGGGTACCTATTTTTATACATACGTGTTGCCAGAGTAGTTCCTGCCTGGCTTAAATGGATGCTTTCTTTTCGGTCAGATGAAAGGGCGCATCTACGGATCATATTTGTGAGAAGAGCTTCCCTGACTGGTGGAGTTTTGCACTTGATAGACTTGAAGTAGATAGACTGATAAATAGATTTTGCTCTTGGTGGAGTCACGGGAATGCTTTCCCTACCCTCTCCCAGGCCGGGGACTGCCAGCAAGTCTGTGCCTACAGGAAGCTGCTTTCGCTTTCGCTGGCCTGCTTGTCTCTTGAGTCGGTTTAATGCTGCAATACAGGTGTGAGGGCAGCCCCAGCCACCAAACACTCTAAGGGATTAATTCTGCAACAGATTGACTACTCAAGGGGTCTGTCTCAGCCAAGCTGAGGAGAAGGATATCTTGGAGAATAAAGATGGTAAAGAGACCCCCTTGGCGGTCATGGAACACCACGGGGTCTGTTGCATTCCTTTCATTTCCCTTGTCCCTCATGGATTCCATGCCTGGAGTCTGTGAGTTCTTGGTGGCTCTCTTGCCACTCACGGAATTCGTGTTGGTGAGTTCCATTCTTTCTCCCCTCCGATAAAGATTTCCTTAATCCTCTGTGTTCTGGTTTCAGTCTTCAGTTCCCAAACACAAGAATTTGGAGACATAAAATACCCTAGAGGGTTTGGAGAGATGGCTCAGGGATTAAGCCTTTGCCTTGTAAGCAGAGGTACTGAGTTCGTATCCCAGATTCCACATAAAAATGCCAGGTAGAAATGGTGATGGCCTGTGCTTCTCTGGTCCTGGAAGGTGGAGCCTGGGAAATTCCAGAACAAAGCAAAGAGGAGGTAGTACAATCCAGGATGATTCCCAAAGTTATCCTTGGACCTCCTCCACAAGCACACACAGTGCCCTCTGATACACACACACACACACACACACACACACACACACACATAATAAAGAAATAAAAATAAATAAAGATAGTAGAAGAATGTCTGGAAGGAAAGAATTAGGGAAAGAAGACAGAAGCAGCCCCATTGTGGCCTGAGTCAGTCTGGTAAACCACTGTAAAAAGGAAAACTTCCTAGTGGGAAATTTCCAAATAAATCCAAAAATAAATAAGCCATTAAGTCCATACACTTTTACCATGGAGAGACTTCAAAACTGTTATGTTAAGCAAAACAAGAAGTCAGATGGTCAGAAGTGGTGGTGGAGGCCTGGAATCCCAGTTCTTGAGGTGGGCGGCTGGGGGGCTCAGGAGTTCAAGGCTCATCCTTAGCTATGTAGTGAGGCCTTGTCTCAAAAACCGAGAATACATCCATGCATTGGAGGAACACTCAGCGCTCAGCCTCCAAGCCTCCTTCTTAAGCAGAAGGTGTCTGCTACAGAAAAACACATCTGGCAAAGTGCAGGAAGCAAGCAACTGTGGACTTCTGGGGCCTAAGGAGGACATCTAAGTCACATCACTCCTACCCCAAGGCTTAGGGAACATCGCAGAAGAAGGGGCAGTGAGATCGTAAGAGGCCTGAAGAAGGACAGTGTGGGCCAGACACTATCTCCTGGGCATGTCTAGAACTGCATGGGACTGACCTATCAACATCTCACCAGGAAAAGGAAAAGACCTCAAGAAGTTCCACGCCTCCCTGAGAGACTCATGAGAACTCACAGGGGAGAAAAAGCAAGATGCTATAATCAATGGTGTACTTTGACCTATGACCCTTGCTGAGCACCAGGGATATTAGTGATTAGAAGCCTGGGCCAGTAAGTCCTGCAGAAAGTGCTCCTAACTGTCAAACTCTCCTGTCAGTCATCTCTACACTGTAGACAGCTGTGTTTCTGCAAGAGAAAAAGGGGTGACTTTCTTTTAAATATAGAATTTTGCCAGAACTCTCACAAATGCACAGAAGGACTTGATGGGCTATGCACGCACCCTGTGGCCAAGCCACGCCCTCAGCCAGAAAGCATTTGTTTTCAGATATTCTTTCTTAGATAGCTAGGCCCCACCTCCGGAGTTTGCTTCTCATGTCTAGGGCGAGGCCAAGATTGCATTCTTACCTAGTTTGACTGCGGAGAACCTTAGACATGCAAGTCCACTGTGCCTCCAGTTTGAACCTCCAAACGCAGAAAGTAGGAGCATGTCTGGGCATGACCGTGACTTACAAGAACTAGTAAAATACTATACAGTTTGCAATGTTCTCAGACTGCTTCTTGTGCCCTGACTACACTCAGATCACTCTTGACAGCTGGATGCGGTAAAGGAACCCCGGAACCACCACTACTGCGAGTGTAACTGGTTCAGCGACTGTGGACAGTACCGTGGAAGTTTCTCAAAAAAAAAAAAAAAAACCTGCTCTATGATCCAACCCTACCACTTCTTAGTATAGATCCAAAGGACTTACATCTGTGCTCAGTGCTGCCCTGTCCCCTATGGCCAAGATACATCTCTGCACTCAGGAGCGGAAGCAGAGAGAAATCAGCATTTCAAAGACTGCCTGGGCTCCGTAGAGAGTATGAGGGCAGTCTAGAAGGCTTGAGCCCCTATCTCAACAAAGAGCAAGATAATTACCTGCTTCCATGTCCATGTGCAGATAAATGGATAAAGAAAACTTAGTGTATTTGCACAGTGATATTTATTATTGTAAAGAAAGACGAAATTATAGCGGGCAGGAAAATGAGGCAGCATATCATTATGTTAAGTGAAATAAGCCAGTCTCAGAAAGATAAATAGTGCATGCTTCCTCTCATACACAGAATGTGTGTGTGTGTGTGTGTGTGTGTGTGTGTGTGTGAAGTAAAAAGGGGAATATAATAGAGGCAACAAAGATCTAAAAGGAGCCAAAAGACGGCAAGAATAATGGAATATCATGAAAGCAAGAAGAACTATTTATTGACAGAAGAGACCACCAAAACTGGGGGGAGGGAGTTAGGCAGAGCAGTGCCCTAGGAACAGAGCATAGTGAGAGGGGTTGGCGTTTGCCAGCAGTTAAAGGGTGTTCTTGACTGTAGGGTGTATTCAAGGTCCAGAGGAGTACTAAGGGTTGGGGGGAGACAAGCTGGAAGAAGCAGGTAAACATCTGTAGGCGTCCATCCTTAGGCCACGCAGAGGATGGCAGCAGCTGATGCAAGAGCTCTGAAAACAGATGAACAGAAGTCGCATGATCCTGCTGCAAAGAAAGAAGAGATGGTTTAAGGAGGAGCTTATTTTGAGGAATGTGCCCGAGGCTCCGCAGTAGACCAGCCAGTAAGAATTCCGGAAGGGCAGGTCACACGCCAGGGTGTTGTGTGCGGAGATCCCCCTGGGAACCAGCCCTGCCTTCCCAGGCCCCTCTCTCCATGCCTAGTGGTCCCCATTTCCCCAGGGGAAATTGCAGGGGACAGTGGAACTGCAGGTCTTGGTCTCCCACGGCTGAGGCCAAGGGGAAGTGAAAAGCTGATTGTGAACTTCAGCACAAGACATTTTTCCTGCTCTTTCTTATCTGCCTCGAGGGGAACTTTTCGTTCCAGTGAAAATTATTTTATTTGGCAAACTAACTTTTTACATATGCCCTTTGATTTGTTTTCCAGCCAGCCTTTTAATAAATGTGGCTGTGTTTTCCTGGCTCTGTCAGCTGTGGGATATGTCTGGGCACTGCCTCCCTACTCATACCCCAGTATCTTTGGTTGCCTCCAAAGGCCTCTATTCAGCAGCTTTTATTTCTTATGTTCCTTTTTAGAAAAAAATAATAGTGATCCTAATAATAAAAGGTAGTGTTAGGAACACTTCTTCAACCTCTACGGAGTGCTCAGAATTCCAGTTTTTCAGGCCATGACTTGAACATTCCCATCTGGTTAGGAGAATTTGGGTTTTAACCTCCTCAAGCCAAGTGTTAGTGCACGAGTGTAGCACCAGAGGAAGCAAGCTAGGCTGAAGCAGGAGGAGGGAATGGTCTAGGCTCTAGGGATACCCTAGCACAAAAACAACCAATAAAACATGGCTGCTCCCGTCTGAAAAGCTGTCAACTGTCACTACAGAGTGGGGCTTCTGCAGAATGAAGTGAGAGTGCATCTGAAAACTAAGCAATGTCTGATACAGTCATGATGCTGGAACTCCATCAGAAGAAACTGTGCCTGGGGGTCAGGAGCAAGCTTAGTTGGTGAAGAGCTTGTGTAGCATGCATGAAACCATGACTTCCATGCCCACCAAGCCAGACATGTTGACTCATGTCTACAATCCGGTACTCTAGGTGAGACAGGATCAAACATCAAGGTTATCCTTAGCGATATAACATCCGTGAATTTAAGGTCAGCCTGGGATACTTGAGACCCTGTCTCAAAAAAAGAGAAAGACAATTTTTTTTTCTCCCAAAATTTACCATCTTCTTGTTGCTAGTGCTTTCCTCTCTTTAAACCCCAAGAGACCTATTTTACTGTTTTTATTTTCTGGCATTTTTACATGAGACCTGGGATCTGAACTCAGGGCCCTCGGCTTGCAGGACAGAGTCTTAACTCCTGAGCCATCTCTCCAGCCCGCCCCACAGATCTGAACACATACCAGGAACACATTAGACAGTGATATCACACAATGTTAAGGTCAGTTGACAAAGTGTATCCTTCAATATACAAAGCCCTGGATTGATCTTTCTTCTTCTTCCTTCTCCTCTTCTTTCTCCTCTTCCTATCTCCTCCTTGTGTCTGATGTATCCCCAGGTGGGCCTCGAACTCACTAAACAGCTGAGTGTGACTTGAACTTCTGAACACCCTGCCTCTACATTCTGAGTGCTGGGAATCCAGATGTGCGTCACCACACGTCAGAGTCCATGCTGGGGACGAAACCCAGGGCTTTACGCATGCTAAGAAAGCCCTCTGCCAACTGAGCTTTGTCCCCAGTTCCTCTGCTCTTTTTAACCATTTTGCTTTTTCTTTGTTAGCTTTCTTTGCCGTTCTTTTGAGACATGTAGCTCAGCTTAGCTGAGCTGAAGGCTAGATTCTCTTGTCTCCGCCTCTGCAGTGTGCAGTAGACAAGGACATGTCAAGACATGTGCTCAACTGTTATTGCTAATGGTGAAACACTCCCAATCGTGTCTCATGCCCCTTTTGTATGGTGCTGCCTTGTTGTGACTGGGCCTCATGTGTCACTTTGCAGTCCTGGCTCTGTACTCATGGGCTTTCTTGGGCAACCTCAACCTCCCAAGTGCCAGGATCAGAAGCATAAGCCAATCACCATCAATTTTCTTGTTTTTGAAAATTATCTATTTGAGGGAGAAAGAGAGAGAGAGAGGAGAGAACACATTGACATTAGTGTTAATATCCTTGCCATGGCGCATACCCAGAGATCAGAAGACAATATTCAGAAGTTGGTTGTCTCTTTCCACCACTTGGAATATGAGTTCCGGGGTTTGAATTCTACATAGGCACCTTATTTTACCTGCTGACCGATCTTGTCAGCCCTCAACTAGCTTTTGAGATACACGTTGCATAAATACACATTGAGCTTCATCAGCAAGTTTATTTTAACACACGCACAGATACGTACAAACGCACGGGCACATATCGAGCCTGGCCTGATAAGATTAACTTGGTGATCTGAGCTCCATCCCAGGAGTCCACACAGTGGAAGGAAAGAACTGAATGCTGAAAACAACATCACACCAAACTGCACATGTGGCGCATAGGTAAAATCCTACACCGAGGAAGCTGAGACAGGAGGATTGTTAGATTCCAGGCCAGCCTGGGCAACATAGCAAGAACCTGTCTCACAATACCAACAACCAAATAGCACACAAGGACTTCCTGTTGCATTTTTCCCTTTACTTTGTCTTTTTCAGCTTCTCACAACTACCCTTGGACTCACTTTTTTTTTTTTTTTCTGTGTTGTGCATCTTATATTGTATGTAGCCCAGGCTGGCCTGAAACTCACTATGTAGCCTAGGCTAGTCTTAAATGTACGGCTTATCTTCTGTCTTAGCTAGCCAACTGCTGAGATTATAAACATGTGCCACCATGCCCAGCCTCTGTTCTCAACTTCTACCGTCTTTTTTTATGTAATATGTCATACATGAATTGCCATTCATATCTTTTTTTCTTTGCCTCTTCTAATATTGAGATTGTTGTGAATTGTCAGGAAATGTGCTACCACTGAACATTCTCTATCCCCAGTTCTCTTTTTATTTTGAGACAGGTTCTAAGTTGTTCAGGCTGGCCTTGAACTCCCTGTGTGGCCCAGAGAAACTCTGAACTTTCCTGAGTAGCTCAGATTCCACACCTGTGCTACCAGGCTTGGCGCTGTCTATTTCTGATCCATTTCACGTAAGGGATGACCACCCTCCCCATGACCTCTCCCCCCATCTCCTTGGCTGTGGATCTGTTACCTCAGAATAGAAACATTCCCTGCTTTTCAAGACTTAGGAAGTAAATGAAACTTACAAGGCTCAAGAGGCAAAGACTGTAGAGTCAGGCAGCTTCTGCAACTTGCAAAGAATCACAATGACCTTCCCCAAGGTTACAGATACAGTAACAGTTGCTGGAAAGAGAAGACTCGCTGATCAACGGAGCTGACTATAAATTACTCTAGGGGTAGCTTTGTGGGTCTTCACCCAAGCATGCAAGGATGGTCTTTTTTCAGTACTACAATTGCCTTTAAGTCACCCATGCTCCTGCAAGCAGCAGGAGCTGTGCTCTGTAAGTAACTCCAACAAACTCATTGACTCACTAAGCCAAACTTGGGTAGAATAGTTTCTTTGGTCTGTGGATAGCGCCCTTTCTGGGGTGAATAGATAGATATTCTTTTCCAGAAGTAGCATACCATCCTCCACGTTGCCATAAGCCACAGTATTGCATTTGTTTTACTATGAACAGTATTCCATCCAAAATTGCCACATTTTCCTTATCCATTCATCGCTTGGTGGACACTTAGGTTGACATTTCATGTGCTGGCTATTGCAAATAGCATGGAAAGAAGATACTTGTTTCATTTCCTTTGGCTGTGTAATCTACAAAAAGACAATAAGATCATATGATAGTTCTATTTTTCATTTTTTGAAGCTTTTTAAAAAAGCATTTCTTCTAGAAACTCTGCAGGTGTAGCCCAGTGGGTAGAGTGCCTGCCTGGCATCCGTCATTCCCTGGGTTCCATTCCCTAGCACTGCATATGTGGAGAGATGATGACCCAAGTCTGTCACCCCAGCACAAGGGAGGAGGAGGAGGTGTGAAGAACAGAAGCTGAAGGCTAACCTCCGCTACAAAGAGAGTTTGAGGCCAGCCTTGGCTACCAGAGACTACCTTTAAAAAAATTATTTTTTCATCTCATGTATTTAAGTTTCTGCAGCTAGTCTACTGAACATTCAGCTCCATTTCCTTTTCGGTTCATGGCAACAGATGGTCGTCTGCTGCGGGTTCAGCATTCCATTGAGTGGCACATGCTCTTTACTGAATTGATGGGTCAGCTCTTTCAGTCTAAAGGGATGTTTCTTTTTAAGGTTATCTTGTGTTTTCTTTTTCTTTTCTTTTCTTTTTTTTTTTTTTCATGCTGATGGGTTGACTCTCTCCATCCCCAATGGAATGTTGTTTTTAGGTTTATCATTTTTTATGAACTCTTCCAACAGCTTGCTCTTCCCCATGACATTCCTTACAACTGCTCTACTGCTCAGCTTTCTGTGCTCAGCTAAACATAAATGCTTCCCGCTTCTCTTATCTCCTCTCTGCACAAGGATATCTGCAAGTCTTTCAACAGTATCTTCCCAAGACAGAGCAGAGAATAAACAAGACAGTATAGTACATCTTGCACTTTAGTCTCTCTGCCTTGGAGGGTTTGGTGGGGAACTGGTTGTTCATCTGTGTGGCTTGCACATGTGCCATTTCACTACCCTTTGTGGAAAAGTGTATGTGTGTGTGTGTGTGTGTGTGTGTGTGTGTGTGTGCACATGCACACGCTGGGTTGGGGAAATCTATCTTAGACTCTAAGGTAAAGATGTATCACATCAGAAGAGGGATGAGAAGTCCTTTTACCTCAGGACCTTGAATAAATTCTATGTTGTGTGCTCTCAGGTGAAGTAATCCATTTGTGGTATCACATTATGTGCATATTTCAGATTTTGGAGCATTTAAGATTTTATATTTGGGATTTGGGGGAACTAAATGTTGACCCATAGAAGTACTGGGGCCAAAGAGAGTAGGACACTAGATATGAACTGGTGGCTAAAGAGTCAGGAAAAGCTTATTAGGGGAAGATACATTTCTTCAGGACAGATGTAGAGATAACTGGATAAAGGGAAAAGGAGAGAGACTGGATAAAACAGAGGAAACAGAGTAGAAAGTAAAGAGCACAACAGCTCTATGTGGTGGGAACAGTCACAGGCTGATGGCTTAAATTCAATGTTTTTAGTTTCCATGCAGAGGACCAGGATGCCACACAACCAATATTTCAGTCACTTGGATTGTGTTGACAATGCATGCTTGTAACTTTACAGGATGGTCCAGATTTCAAGACCAACATGGGCTACACAGAAAGATCATGGCATACACACCCAGTATTGTAATTCTTATAGCTTTAATTATGGGACAGGCCAGAGAAGAGGGAGGGGGCAGGAGTATGGGGTACTCACGTGGAGGTTAAAGGAAAATATTCAGAAGCTAGTTCTCTCCTTCCATCACATGGGCTCAGGTTGCCAGGTTCGTGAACCATCGCATTGGCTTTTTTCCCCCCAGGGTGTCAAGTGGCCATGTAGCCCAATATAGCTGAAATTCACTGTGAAGCCAAGGATGTTATTAAACTCATCCTCTTGCCTCCACTACCCAGAAACAGGTTACAATAGGCCATTACAGGGCTAGCCCCTCCCACATTCTAGACCAGTACTTTTCTGACTTGAGGAATGCTACAATGTCAGTTCCCACTCTTGCAAATAACAGTGACAGCAGATGGTACATGCGTCTAAAGAAAATCCTTTGGCACAAAGTTTCAACTGTGTTGGTTCCCAAATGTCAATAGTTTATGCATTAAGAAGTTCATTCCATTAAGAAGTTCATTCCTACAGCCTCCATATAAACATATATTATCCTTTTTTTGATGAAAATGTGAAGTTCTCAATGTCAACAGGAGGCTCTGATTGGTTAGTTGAGAATAAACCGCTCTAGTAATATTTTAACTGAGAAAAGGGAACAGAAACTGTTAGCCCTTTGAAATTCTAGTTAACTGTCCAATAGCAGAAAACACTTCCTGAACTGTTGGGCACCACTGCCAAGGCTACTTGCCGATTTATTTCAAGACCCAGGTTCACTTTTTGAATTTGTTTTCACAGAATTCTGAAGAGTGTAATGATTTTATTGAACTTGTTTTCTTGTGCCGGGGTCTCATGCATCCCAGCCTAGTTGCAAACTGGTTATGTAGCTGAAGATGAACTTGAACTCCTGACATTCCTTTCTCTACCTCCCGAATGTCGGATGATAGATGTGCACTTCTGGTTTATGAGGTTCTGGGGATGGGAGGGATTCTGGCATGTGAGTGACATCCCAGCCCTGATTTAATATTTATTTTTCTTTTCTGGTTCAGCCATTTCCTTCCTTCATGTTATTGCTACTACTATCCTTTTGAGACAGGGTCTCACTCTCTAACCTGCTGTCCTCTATGTTGCCCAGGTTGGTCTGGAACCCAGGGCAATCCTTCTGCCAGCCTTCTGAATTCGGGAATTACAACTGTGTACCACTATGCTTGGCTAGGGTAATTTGTTTTCAAAAGTTTATTTGAGAGGAAGGGAGAGAGAATATGTGTGTCAAGGCACGTGGGTGTAAGTCAAACTTGGAGAAAGCTTCTCTCCTTCCTTTGTGGAGATTATGGAAAACTTCTCTCCTTCCTACGACCAGCTTTGTGAGCAGGCACACAAGCTCACTAGAATTTCTTCAAAGAAAGATATAAAGCAGGAACTACATATGCACAACAGAAAGAACTGAAATGTTGTTCTATTGACCCCATACCCCACCTCCTTGAGATGACAAGAGTTCCTCTGTGGATCTCCAGGCCAGTCTGAAATCTTCCTGCCTCAAGTACACCAGGGTCTCCTCTGGTGTTTGGGAAAGCAGTGAAAAATAGAGGAGAGAGAAGTTTAGGCTCAAACCTTAGTATTTTGTTCATTATTTGAAAATGAGTGTATGTTCTGAATTGTTGGGAGTTCAAATTGGAGAGCTCAGGCAAGAAGAAGGGAGAATTTTCCTAGTCCAGCTCAAATGACTGCCAATGTAAGAACACACAGACAGATAATGGGGCTGGATGGGGTGGCTTAGGAAGACAGCAGGTCCTATTTCATGGTTAGAGTGCTTTCCGGCTTTATCTGATTTTTTTCCTTTCCCTGTTGAGTAGTAAAACAGTTTTCATCCCTCCAGTGAGACAGCTATTGTGTTCCTTTTTTCAGCCTATCTGAAAAATACTAGAAGAGGAAAAAAAAGGCCATTGCCATTATTTTTGATGCATTTTTCCAAAGAAAACCATACTCTCACGTCAGTGTTAGTAACTAATGTATTTAAAGGATTTATTCTACATGTAAACACCTAATTACTGCATATGAAAGTAAAACTAACTTAGGTCTTTTTTTTTTTCCAAATCAAGCTTAGTATACTTCATCTACACAAATGGAAACTGCTTTGTAACAAGCCAGTTTTGCTTCTTTTCTATACACTCTGGTTCAGGATTGAAAAAGAAAGTGGTGTGTTTTGCAAAACGGATGGCCAGCAAAGCTCAGGGTCTATTTCCATCTGGTGGAGTTCAACTTCTGCCCCTTGGTTTGGTTTCTCCATCTGCCTGCCTGGCTTTCAGCCCCCCCCCCTACTTACCGGAGCTCGGGTTAACCCTTCGTTAGGCAGAATCGTTTTTTAGCAAGGTCAAGCTCTCTTTCTAGGCTGTTTCCAAACGCCGAAAGTAGAGTGTATCGTAAACTTACATGTCTACATCTAAGATTTTCGACAAGCTTCAAGATTTATCTTTTGCTTTGAAGAACAGCAGACCTCTAAGGCTCGGCTATTATTTGAACTAGAAACAAATCTGCTTTTGTGAGGACACGTTTCCAAATGCACATCCATGCAGGCTTTGCTTTTTTCTTTTCTAGGTTTTCACGGAGCTCACGTCATTTCTCTTCGTGTGTGCTGAGCTAGGTTCAAATGGGTCTCGACTCCGACTAACCTGCTTCGCGATTACAACGTGTCTGTCCGCACGTCTTTCCCTAGCTTGGGACCCACGGCGTCGGCGGCTCCACGAGGGGATCCGAGTGCCCTCGGGGCGGCACTTCGGTTCCCCCGGGGAAGATGCCTCGGGAAGGGCCGCTTCCCTCCACCCGCGCACTCCGCCGCGCCGGCCACACACGCAGATCCGAGCGGGAACGAGAAGCCAACACGGATGCGCGCGGGGCAGCGAGCGGGGGCCGCGGAGACCCAGCCTGGGCCCCAAAAAGAGGAGGCGTGCGGGGCCGGGACCCGCAGCCGCTGCGAGCAGAGCGAGCGCCGGGAGGCGGGGCGATGGCAGGAGGCGGGGCGAGCGCTGGGGGCGGAGCTTTCACACGCGCCTCCGGCGCTTCCTCCTCCGCCCGCCACAGCCCCGAGCTCTCAGGCTGCCACACTCCCGGGTTTATTTGTTTACAAGCAGATGACGTCAGCTCCTCCCTCGCTTCCCCGTCTCTGGACCCGCCCCCTACCTCCCCATCTTCCCGCCCCCTCCGTCTCCGAATCTGCCTGCGTCACAATGGTGCGATCTCCGGATTGGCTGGTGTCGGCCGTCACGCTCCAGGTACGCCACTTCCTCTCCGCGGCGCTATAAAATGCGCTGCACGGCGGCGGCAGCTCTTCGCCCCTCGGAGCTGGAAATGCAACTCTTGGGATCTTCGGAGGCTACCGAGCTGGAGGCGGAGGCGGCTGGGGAGGTCCGAGCGATGTGACCAGGCCGCCATCGCTCGTCGCTTTCTCTCTCCTGCCGCCTCCTGTCTCGAAAATAACTTTTTTTACTCTAAAGAAAAAAAAAAGGAAAAAAAAATCCCTCTAACCAGTAGCCGTCCGCTTTCCCACGCCCTCCCTCCCTCTCAGCCGTCGGGTCTGGGAGGGAGCCCGGGGTGGCCGCTCCGCCGTCGGGGCCGCGCCGCCGAGCCCCGGCCGCCCCGGGCCGCCCCCGCCCCCCCGTCCGCCGCCCCCATGCATCCCTTCTACACTCGGGCCGCCACCATGATAGGCGAGATCGCCGCCGCCGTGTCCTTCATCTCCAAGTTCCTCCGCACCAAGGGGCTGACGAGCGAGCGACAGCTGCAGACCTTCAGCCAGAGCCTGCAGGAGCTGCTGGCAGGTGAGCGGGGCGCGGGGCGCGGGCGCGGGCGGCGCTCGGGGGGCTGGCGCGGGGCCGCCGCTCAACGGGCGCGTCCGCCCGGGGCCGGGCGTCGGGGACAAAGAGACGGGGAGCCCCCGGGACGGGCGCTGCGGCCCCGCGGGCGGACGGGCGGGCCGGCGATCGCGGGACAAAGCCCCCCCTTCCCCGCGTCCCCCCGACCGTTGCGGGGGGGCTCCCCGCGGGCCTGGCCCCGGAGGGTGCGAGGTCGCACCGCGGCCCCGGAGCGGTCTCGGGACCGACGTGCCGAGTCTCGCATCTCCTGCTCGTGCCTCTTAACCGTGGGATTTGTGGCCCGGCCCGGGGCCCCGAGCGCGGCCTCGGGGTGCGTGTGTGTGCGTCTCCCTGGGGATCTCCAGTCTGGTGGCACCCGCCGCTCCCTCCCCCACCGAAGCCGTGAAGCCCATTGTGTGCCACCGCCGGGCGCTGGAGAAAGTAAACAGGCTCCTGCCGGTGCCGTCGGCTCGGCTCGGCCCGGGCCGCGCGCGGGATTCCTGTTTTGGCGGCTCAGCGGGTTGGTTCCGGAGCCGTGTTGACCCCAGGACGGGGTGGTTGGAGGAAACCCTCCGGTCGGCGCTCTCCGCCCTCTCCCACGGTTGATGACCAGCCTGGACCTGGGTAGAAGTTGGCACTTTCCCTTTTCGTTTCCCTGTGGCAGTCGGCAGGAGGGTGTGTGTGTGCGCGCGCGGGTGTGTAGTGGGGGAGTAGCGGCGGAGCCAACCAACCACGCAGTCTAAGTAAGCTTTGTGTGTCTGTTCTTCTCTCCCCTAGAACATTACAAACACCACTGGTTCCCAGAGAAGCCGTGCAAGGGATCGGGTTACCGTTGTATTCGCATCAACCATAAAATGGATCCTCTGATTGGACAGGCAGCCCAGCGCATTGGACTGAGCAGTCAGGAGTTGTTCAGGCTTCTCCCAAGTGAACTCACGCTCTGGGTCGACCCCTACGAAGTGTCTTACCGGATCGGAGAGGATGGCTCCATCTGTGTGCTGTACGAAGCGTCGCCGGCAGGAGGCAGCGCGCCCGGCAGCACCAATGTGCAAATGGTAGACAGCAGAATCAGCTGTAAGGAGGAACTTCTCTTGGGCCGAACAAGCCCTTCCAAAAATTACAATATGATGACTGTATCAGGTTAAGATATAGTCTGTGGATGGATCAGCTTATAATGGATGGATAAATTTGATTTTTGCTTTGGGTGGGCTCCTTTTGGGGATGGATTATGGAATTTAAACCATGTCACAGCTGTGAAGATCTGGCACAAGATAGAGTGGTAATAGTTTTTTAAGGGACAGTGCCATAGTTCGGACAGTACCTTTCAATGACTAAATAGCCTGTGAGTCCCAGTGAACGATCACTTTATTTGCTAGGGAGCGAAGTCCTAGGGTGGTTTCAGTGTCTCCCAGACTTACACCTAATTGTCACATCACTCCCTCTAAGGAAAAATCTGTATTTTGGAAAAGAAAGCCTTCTCTGGGGTCAATCTTGCAGAGGACTTTGCACTATTACACTTGAAGTTCCCAGGAACTTTTTTTTTTTGGCAGCTCAGTAGGAAAGCTCAACGTTTTAAGCATGGCAGTACTGGACAAGATTTTCACCTAGCACTTAAATGTATAAATGTACATGCAGACAAACTAGTATGCACAGACCTGGGGAAATGGGCAGACCTTGTATTGTGTTTTTGGCTTTGATAGTAGCAAGTGAGCAGCATCTGCCATGGCAAACAGGCTTTTAAAAGATCCTTACAAAAGACACTGTCTCAACTGTGTTGTCAGCACCAGCCAGCTCTCTGTACATTTGCTAGCTTGTAGTTTTCTAAGATTGAGTAAACTTCTTATTTTTAGAAAGTGGAGGTCTGGTTTGTAACTTTCCTTGTACTTAATTGGGTAAAAAGTCTTTTCCACAAACCACCATCTATTTTGTGAACTTTGTTAGTCATCTTTTATTTGGTAAATTATGAACTGGTGTAAATTTGTACAGTTCATGTATATTGATTGTGGCAAAGTTGTACAGATTTCTATATTTTGAATGAGAAATTTTTCTTCTCTCTATAATAAATTGTTTCTTATCTTGGCATTTTAATCAATCTCTTGTCATGATTATAGAGTTCAGCTAAGAAGTTATTTCTCAGGTCTTAGGTTTGTGAGCTATGTGAATGTCAGTCACACTGGTCATGCTGAAACGTGGCGAGGCATGAAGATGATGTGTGTGTACACAATTGTTAGACAAAATAGGAAAGTTTCTTTTTTTAATCAAAGTTAAAACACGGAGACATTTACAGGCTAATGATCTCATGAGATAAGGATAAGAGACAAAGGTTCCATCTTCCAAAAAAGGGATACTCAAAGGATTCCTCGACCCCATGGCTTCCGGTTGAAGACGTAAACGTAAACTGCACTTTGGCCCACTTTTGAGAAACCATTACTTTGCCCCATGGATTCCTGTTTATTAGAAAGCCCCGGGGCAGGTGACCTGTAGTCTTTAACGGGCCAATCACTGCACTTCATCACCTGCAAGATTTACATAAATCCATAATCTGGGATTCGACAAAAGGTATGTTCATGAACTTGAACTTTGATTCTCTGGTTCAATTCCTTGTATTCTTTCCTCAGGTAAGCAGAAGGCAGATTAGTAGTTCCCATGCTTTATGATAAAGCTTGCTGCCCCAATTGGTGGAGGTTAATGTGGCGTTTCAATAGAAATTGAAAGGTGAAAAGTTTTTTGAGTTTTGCTATACAGTTAGGCTATGGTTTTGGGGTGGGAGATGGGGAAGTGTGAAAGGAAAAGTAGTATTATCTGTCGACATGTTGGGACTATGAAGTTGGTAATCCCAAATTAGATTTTTGTCCTCTCTGTAAAATTAAACTTTTCCTTGACTTAAGGACAGTACAGAAATATACCACTTAACATGCCAGGGTTTAAGACTACAAATGATGCTCAAACACAGGGCTGGCCAGCCGTTCTTGGGAGTTGGGATTTTGTTTTTGTTCTCTGGACTGTCTTGTGTTCTGTGGCTGGCCTCTGCTCCACATCTTCCCCTACAGCCTCCGGGTGCTGGGATGACAGATGTGACCACAGCTCCATGCTGGGAGCTTGGATTCTGAGTTTCATTATGACGTTTTCATAAATGCATGCAGTTGTTTCCCGTGCATGCACACTCCTGGGGAGTCGGAATCAAAAACCCAAACGCTTGGGCCGCTCTTGCCAGTTAATAAATTTTCAGTCCTCCATAAAAAGGAAAACCTCATTTCTTCAAACCTGGTTTTTTTTTTTAACCTCCTCCTTTATTTTAAAGTGGTTCTCACAATACTAACTCCAGCATTTGGTGAGATTGGAAGCTACTAGCTGGTAGGACTTTGAACATAGGATCTCTGGATCCACTACAACAGGATAGCCTCCAGACAGTTTAGGGCTGCGCTGAGTACCTAAAGCCAACTTGTTCTGAGGATACTGGTCACAGACGTTGGTAAGTGAAAGAATTTAGTGGAGGAGGGTGCTGAGCAAAAATGTGTAACTTAGAATTCAGGTGGTGTCTGGCATGTGAGGGGCTACCAAGTTCCTCTTTAAAAGGCAGGCAGGCATCTCAGACCGGGCATCCAGCTGTTTCCTCTGTTGCTTACTCCTCTGTTCCCTAGACAGTTGAGGCGAGTCTGTGTCTGCAGGCCAGTAGCTGTTTGATGGTTCTTGTTCACTGCTTCTGCGGGAATGTTTTGCTTAGTTATTTTGATCAAAAAAAAGTCAAGCATTTGAGCATCTGCTATGTCCATATGTTTGCCAGTCTCCCCCGCCCCCACAACCATGTAAACCCAGGTTGTCCCTTTAATTCGATGGCGGTGTAATTTTACAGGGTTGCACATGCCTATGCTAGAATTTAGTTTATTAGCAATCCTGTTAGAAAGGGTGACTGCGTTCAGTTACCAGTTGCTCTTGGCACCAGGAACTTGTCATGAAGAATAATAGTAAGTTTAAAGAATGTTGCTCTGCTGATTTTAAGATGGTTGCTTCCAAATGCTCTGTAATGCTGAAGCAGGAGTTGAAGTAGTTTTTTTGAGACAGGGTCTCAGCCCATGCTGACCTCCAACTTGTTATGTAGCTGAGGATGACCTAGAAACTCTAAGCAGAATCACAGGCGTGTACCGCTGAGCCTGCTTTGAGTGGATTTTGTAATGGACGTTATCCTGGTCCAGGCAGGACACATTACTCTTCCCTCTGTCATCTGGGATGGACATGTGGTCTTACCTTAACTAGTGATATTTAATGATAAACCACACGGGTCTCTGGAACACAGCTTTGTGTTGGAATTGCACTCGAGTTTCCCTTCTGTCACCAGAGCTCAGAGTCCTTCGAGCAATCTCATTCTGAGAGGTGTCCCATTCTCTGGAATTGGGTTTGCGCATTCCCAAGGGAGGATGAAATGGTCCCAAAGGCCAGTGTGTCACAGGCTTCCAGATGCCTCTTCATCTTAGAAATGAGACTTTACCCCCTGGTTGTTTTGCAACATTTGCAAGGCTCCTTCCTCTTTTCAAAAACCAACAGACTGTATTTTTCATATTGAAGTTTGAAGCTATTTTCTCTCCTGCTCACTTCTCTTTCAGGGGAGTATGCTCTATAAGCTCCACAGAGAATTTACCAGAGATTTTATCTATGTATTGGAAACGATAAAATATTATCACCCCAAGCTGCATAAGCTGTCTCGGTTTTCCCAAGGCAGATTTCAAGCAGTTTGGACATCTCAGTCTGCTTTGATGTGTGGCTGTCTCACAATATACCTAGTTTATTTATTTTTTTTAGACTATATTAGCACATTTTTATTTTTTTTAATTTGTTATTTTTCTAGTTTTACAAGCTTAATGAGCACTCATCCCCACCTCCCTTCAAATTCCCTCCCACCCATCTTTCTTCCCCTCCTCCTCCATCCCCCTCCCCTAGTTTATTTTAATGATTGGAACATAACAGTATGAGAAATCTTGTAAAATAGTTTGTTACTAATTAGATTGAGCCGTGTAAGCAGGCTTTTGGTTACTTCATGGACTAGATAAGCCAGAGAAATCTATTTTCAAATTTCCGGTGGTTCCTGTGCTTCTAGCAGAGAAGGAACTTCACTAAGGTGTTAAGTTTTGTATATTTTTGATACGCTTCTGGATGAGGAAGCCTCAATTGTATTAACAGTGAGGATTGATACCATTTGCAGAGCCATTTGGTTTTTTTCTCTGTAGCTTTTTGAGTGCAGTTTTAACTTGGTTTATCAACTTTTCTACTTAGCTTAGGGTGTCGGACCTAGGAATGCAAAAGCTAATACTTATGTTCAAAAGACTTTTCTTTTTTTCTTCTTTTAAACCAACCTTCAACCCCCCCTCCCCCCTTCCGGCCTATCTCATGATTGGATAATGTTAAGGACTTTTTTTTTTTTTTGAGGCTCACCTTTCAAGTCCATGAGCTTTTTTGTATTTATCATTTCAGCATTGAAAAAAACACTTGGGAGTGTGTATGCTCAGAAGGAATGCTGATGGAAGGGCGTGGAGGGGTTGGAGGCCGGTCTAGGGGTGATTAAAAGGAGGTAGAATTAGAAAACCCGAAACTCAGCTGTAAAAAAGGCGGTTTTAAAGGTCTAGCAACATTTCATCTGTTCTCATCATATGTGATTCACAGACAGACTTAGCAGTGGCTCAGCAGTGTGGAGATCTTTGCTGCAGGGATTCTGTGATTCACGACTCCGAGGCAATGTCTCTTGTGTGTTTTGTGAACATATGGGTCAAGGTGGCAGTATAGGTTTGTGGGCCTACCTGCCATCAACTAACCTCAAGGGGGTGGAGCCGGGATGAGGACCAGATAAAAAACATACTGTTAAGGGCACTTTAAAAGAAAAGCAGCATCTGCCTTTTGTCTTTTAGTATTTTGTAACATGGATGTTTTTCAAACTGTCTGTTAATATCCACTTAATTATACATTCTTTCTTTGTGCTTTAGGTTGTGAAGGCCATTTGTGACCCTATTCTTGGTGGTGGAAGGATGATTAACTATAGGCCAGACCTCTGACATTACAATCAGGACCACAATCAACTGAGTTTGCTAGGTTCCTGTATTTGGAGAATATTTATTCAAACACTGCTTATCACAGACTAATATTGATAGACTTATCCCCCCACCAAAAAACTAAACATTTGTTTTTAGTGGTGTGTTTGCAGATGGTTATCTTTAAACTTAGGCCATTCTTTAAGGTGTTTTATCAGTTTACATGTATATGTATGCAAAAGCACTACATTTTATGTAAACAAGCATGCATCAAAAATGTAATAGACGAGGTACATAATCTAATATTCTGCAGATTACTACCGAAGTAGATAAACATTCGTACTTCCAAGAATAACTTTAAAATATTAATGCTTGCGTTTTAAATGGCTCGAAGTGAGCTTTTGTACCAATACAAATGGGGGCTTGCTTTATTATAATTTTAGTTTATCTTCATAGATCACCGTTTATATAAAATGAACTCACTGTTCACAGTCAACAGATAGCCAGAATTGTCATTGTTGACTACAAGTCCTTCTGTCCTTGTGGATTTGACTCTTTTATCGTGTGCTGCAATTCTCTTTATGTTTCTCAAGACATTTTCTTGAGAAGGATGGGGACAGGGTCTTGTCACATGGATATGTTGATTCTGAGCAAACTGACTGGACACCATCTTTGTTTCACTAATTTTTAGCAGTTACAGTTTAACCACAATAGCTCTGAACCTTTTCTCTTTTGTTCTGAGGTATCCCTAAGTTTTTGGAAGGGCAATGACTAAGAAATTGGAGTGTGAGAAAGCTTCATTACAAGTTATGTGACAATTTCATCAGATGTTACAATTTTGTACCACGATATATCTGTCTGATCTATCTACCTATATTTAGTTTATTTATTGTGTGTGTGTGTGTATTAGAGGGCACTGGGTGTCCCTGTGGAGGACCAAGGGTGACTTCAGGAATCATCCTGAATTGCTTCTACCTCCTTTTTGTTTCACTCTAGAGTTTTCCAGGCTCTGCCCACCAGGGCCAGAGGTATAAGGCCCTGTTGTTTCCTCCACCTGGTGGTTTTTTTAACATAGATCCTGGGAAGCGAACTCAGGATCTTCTGCTTGCGAGGCAGAGTCTTAACCTCTGAACCATCTCTTCATCCCAGATTGGATATTTTTTGTAGTTCTCATATATGGAAGTTTGGACACTTATGTCAATAAACTGAAATGGAGTTTATTTCCCACAAATTGTACTTGGCGAGCCTCCTGGTTACTAATATATATTCTCATTTGATTTTCCATCTGTCCTTAAGGTTGTCAGGTAGATCTGTAATTTTTAAATTTCATTTTCTGAGAAGAAAAAAGCTAAAAAAAAACTTTCTCAAAGTCAAGAAGCTATCCGAATAAACAGCTTGTACATGATTTGAACTCAGTCCTTTCTGACTATTTTGGAGTATTAACAGTACACAGTTCATTTCTCCTCCCTGTTTCCCATTGGTGGAGCTTGTGTTCGTACTTCTCACTACTAGCTGGTCATCTTTGGTAACTTTTGGTCTTGAAATGCAGGCCCAGGAGACATAACGCTGTTTACACAGAGGCATCTTTCCTTCATGGGAAGTTGGACTTCAGTGTAGAAAATACTAGGATTGAGATGAATGAGTCAGAAACTCGGCCCCACCCACTCGCAACTTTAGAGCTAACTCAGTCCATCCATTCCATATCTTAAAATAGGGAATGTCTGTCACCAACGTCGGATAAACAAATGAAAACACGGAGACACAAAGATTGTCCATTGCATCTTCTAGAATTTGAAAACTATCATGGAAGCCAAGTAAATACAGCTTTGGTTTTTACCCCTCTCAGATATTTGATCATAGTGTGAATGATATATTTCTTAAAGGTCTGCTTCAGGCAACATCTACAAAAAATGTACTTGTGTTTTTAAAATAATATAGGGAGAAAAATGGATGGTGGTTCTCTCCTGAAGAATGGAGATGCAAACTGCCCAGGCTTTGCTTGTGTGTTCTGCACACTTTCTGGAACCAGCTCCTTCCGCTGGTCTTCCCGTGAAAAGGCAAGGATCCTTCAGATCCTCTGTCCACACTGGAAACGCTTAGGTTCGGATGTGGGATTCTACCAAGCGTGTGTAACAACGTAGTACTGTGCTGTAAAGCAGGTTTGCGTCTGTGAGGTGCTTAATCCTCCCTGAAACGTTTGCTGTGTGAAGTCAGTGGACTTTTCCCAGGCGCTGTGCTCTTTCCAACCATTGTTCTTTTGACCATACTTTTGTAGGACTTTGCCTAGTACTGGTGGCCCTCCATCTCTCCTTAGACTGGAATGGTCCGAAGGCTTCCTGGACTCCACAGAAAAGCAAGTTAATAGCGTGGGTCAAATTTTGCACCCTAGTGCAGCAGTGTCTGCTTGAGTCACGTATGTGCCATTGGTTGTCCTGGTCAGTCATATCTGAACCGTCGACAGTGGGTTCTGTAGGACAGAATTGAGTCCCTCCCTCTATAGAAAGATGCCTTTGCTGCCTTGTGTGGCATTACCACACACATACCGTGATGAAGTAGAGGTTCTCTTTCTCTTTTAAATGTTGGGGGTGTATGATGTATGTATGGGGTTTGTGTATGATGTCTATATGGTGTGGGGTGTGTGTGTAAGGCATATAAATGGTATTTGTGTGTATGGGGTATGTGCGTGATGTGGGGGGATATGTGTGTAGGGTGTGTGTGCATGATATATGTGCATGTGGAATGTATTGCATGTGTATGTGTTTGTGTGAGTGTGGATGCCATGGTGCACGTGTAGAAGGCACAGAATGACCTCATGTGTTGGTTCTCCTTGCCTCCTACTGAGAGGCAGAGTCTCTTGTTCATTGCTGTGTACACTAGGCTAGCTGGCCCAGGAATTTCTGGGGATTCTCTCTCCACTGCCCATCTCACAGTAGAAGCACTGAGATTACACATGTGTGTTACTATGCCTGGCTATACATGGGTTTCTGAGGATTTGAACCTGAGTCCTTATGTTTGTGTGGTAAGTCTTCGTCCACTGAGCCAGCTCCCCAGTGGGGTGCTAGGAGGGCAGGAGGAAACAGAGAAAGAAGTGGAGAGGAATCAGGAGCAGAACCCACCATGGGACTTTTCAAAGCTTAGAGTCACCTTATAATTTGCTGGCTTTATCTACCAAATTGTGACTGTTGCAAGTAAAAGAGGTGCTGTTGATAAAGATTGGTGGTGTAGGCCAAGACCTGTAGTCCTCTCTCTTTTGTTGGCCATGTTTACTCTGTGTGTGTGTGTGTGTGTGTGTATCAAAAGGCACTGTGTGTCCCTGTGGAGGCCCAAGAGTTATTTTGGGAATCATCCTGGATCGCCTCTACCTCCTTTTTGATTCACTCTGGAATTTCCCAGGCTCTGCCCACCAGCATAACAAGTGCAGGCCTTTGCCATTTCCACTTGGCATGGGACCAGGGATCCGAACTCAGGCCCTTCTGCTTGTGACACAGAGTCTTAGCCCACTAAGCCATCTCTCCAGCCCCAGTGTTAACTCTTCTTCCAGCCATGTATATATAGATCAGGGAATGTCTGGGGGGAGTTGGAACACCTTATCAGGCCCAGAGGCAATTCAGAGGCTGAAGTTTTCAGGAGTTTTCCGGAAGGTGAGGTGATGTGATTTGTTGTGGTGCAAATAATGCTTCGGCATGAAACATGCTACTGGATCTGTACTAGAGTCACCTTAGAGTCGCTGTCGGCATGATGCAGTGTGTCGAATATCTTGGCACTTTTTGTTGTTTCAGAGTTGATTCTTTAATAATGACAGTTACCTTTTCCCCCACCTCTTTTCTGTGTGTGGTACTGGGAACTGAGCCCGGGACTTTGCACATGCCAGGCAAGCAACTCTGCCAAGTGTGCTAGGCTCAAGGCTGTTAACATTTAAATAGATGTTTCTATTGTTTGTTTTTGAGAGAGGGCCTCACGTACCCAGACTGGCCTAGAACTTGCTATGTGATTGGGATGACTCTGAACATTGACTCTGCTCCTACTTCCTCACTGCTGTGATCACAAGCGTGAACTAGAGAGTCTGTTTGCTGCAGGGCCGGAGACTAACTCAGGCTTCATGCATGCCGGGCAAGCACCCTCCTCCTCGGGCTGCATATCTAACCCTTAAATAAAAATATGTAAAATGTCTAAAAATAACTGTCATCGAGGTTTACATTTTGAGTGCTACGTACTTCCCAGATAAACCTTTTAATGTATGGGCCACTTTTTTATTTTCTTCCTTAAATTGGAGTGAAAAATTCATGCTACAGTTAAATACGGAGCGCTCACGAAGCCCACACCCCATCAAGAGATTGAGTTTTGCTAGCAGCCAGATAATTCCCTCTGAGGCTCTTAGAATTTGATTAAGAACCATGACTGTGCAGCCAGGCCTCAAGTTAGAAAGAAGCTGTTCTCCTCCTTTCGTGTAACTTTATTTCTGTTCCCCCAAACACATGGCCATGGTCAACTCAAAACGTGAAACGAATTGCCCCTGAAGAAACCATTGCCTTTCAACCAGTTATGATTTAGTGGCTACTAATCTAGCACGCCCCTCCCCATTAGCTATGGCTTTTCTGTTTTTTTAAGTGAGTAGTAAGAGGTGACTCACTGCCGGACCTCTGACTCACAGGCCTGTTGTTTCTTAGTGGGCCGAAACTTCAGAATCTTGGTCAATCCAAAAAGACTGCAATAATAACCAAATTTACATAGTGCCTCTCCACAATCCCTTTCTATTTGAGAAAGAGAGAAAGAGAGAGAGAGAGAGAGAGAGAGAGAGAGAGAGAGAGAGAGAACAGGCATGTGTGTGCCACTGCATACCTGTGGAGACCAGAGGATGACTTTTCAGAAGTTGGTTCTTTCCATCCACCACGTGGGCCTTCAGAGGTCAAGCTCAGCATCTCCAGATTTATTCACAGGCATCTTTACCTGCTGAGCCATCTTGCTGGCTCTACCCTCTATTCCCCATCAAAAATTTTAGTTTTACTTGTATGTGTGTGTGTTCGTGTTTGTATGTGCGTGGACGCATGCTTATGTGGATGTGTGTACATGGGCCTGAGGATTCTTGAAGTTGACATTGGGTATCTTCCTCCGTCACTAGCTACTTCATTCAGGGCCTTTCAATTGAACCCAGCTCACCCAATGTAATCCCTTATCTCTGCCTCCCTTGTATTGGGTTCTGGGACTCCATACTCAAACCTTCATGCTTGAATAGTAAGTGCTTTCTTATCAGCTGAGTATACCTAACCCTTCCCCTCTCTTTTATTTTACTTTGCATTTTAGACAGGTCTCCTGCATTTCGTGTATAGCCAAGGATAACTTGAATTTCCAATCCTCTGTAGTTCCCGAGTGCTGGAATTGCAGGCATTCACCACACCCGGATCATCTCAGGTGCCAGGGATCAAACCCAAGGGCTTCGCATATACTAGACAAACATCTATCAACTGAGCCGTCTCCAGCCTCCATCTAGTTTTGTTTTGCTTTTAGCTTCTGTCACTGTAGTTGGTTTCACAGCTACAGCCGGGGACCCGTGTCAAGCCTGCCCGTACAGCTAACTAAACTGTGAGCACTTCCTTTCTTTCGCCTCAGAATTCTTGCCACCAGTTGGTTTGCTATGGAGCAGTCAAAATACTGGCCCAAGTCACGGCACGACTGGTTGTGAAGTTGACTCATCCCTAGAATTGTGAAATTGACTCATCCTTAGAATTGTGAAATTGATTGGACACCAGAGTTGTGTGCTACTGTCTTCTGGGATTCTCGAACCAGAGATAGAAAGACTGGTCCTATAATAACACTGTCATGAGTGGAATCCGCTGCGGGGCCAGGAAGTGCGACCACTCCCCCGTGACTGGATGAGGAGCTGTGGTTTCTGTTTAATGTTCCAGCTGGAGCCCGTCTAGAAGCAGATTCTGAATGAACTGCTTTTCCTGAAAAGGGCAGTGTGTCCTGCCAAAGCCAGGGTAGGTTGCCATGATGCGCCCAGTGGTCTGCAGACGTAGTTTTCTCTTGGCGCAATAATATTTTCAGTACCAGCGTCCATCTCGTCCCCACTTCCTGCTTGCTGCATTTCGGAAAGACTGGTGAATGAGTGCAGGGAGGAGGGCAGTTCAAGTCAGATTTAGTGCTGCAGAAAGACTTAAATAACCCAACCTGCTCCCACCTGGAGAAAGCCCCTGTTTTGACTCTGCATTCCACAGCATTTATATATCTGATTGTTCCCAACAAATGGGACCAAGTTCAAATCAGAGACTCTTAGAAACTTTATAGGAGGTTAGGTTAAAAGATTGCACATTCTTTTTGTTTAGGGTTTTAAAAATAATATTTGAGAGACAGAAAGAGACAAGAGGGGGGAGAGAGAAAGAATATGCCATGACATGTGGGCAGAGGACAGAAGTCTGTCCTTTCTTCTGTCCTGTCCAAACTTCCAGAGATTGAACTCAGGTTTCGAGGTTTGCGAGCAATGCACTGTGCCCATCGAGCTATCTCCCTGGCCTAGGCTGTACATTCTTAAATCTTTTCGAGCATCTGCCATGGTGCCCAACAATTTTTTTTAGGCATTTGAAGAACTCAACAACAACAAAAAGAAAACCCCTGCTCTCAGAAAGGAAGGTGAGCAAGGAAGGGACAGACACGCTGGCAGGTAGAGACTGGTGCTAAGAAGTTCCCAAGGAACTGTGCAGCGCTGTGGGCGGGGCGCTCAGGAAAGAGATTAGCTGCTGAGGGGGGATGGGAGGACAAGCTGGAGATGCCCCCCCAACAAGGTCACGTTTGAGTAGACATCAAATAAATGGCTTTGGTGCTACTGGGAAAAGGACGTTCTGTTCAAATAATAGGATGGTTTCCAATCTTTTCAGACTCACCTCTCCCCAGGCACAAGTGTAACTTGGCCACCAGGACTCCCCTTATACAGTGGACTTTGTGGGGAGGGGGTTGTTTCGTTTTGTGCAAGAGGGAGAGTCACAAATCGGAGACACTGATGAGGCTTGAGCATTAAAGAATTCTGACTTCTTCGAATTCTATTTGTACCATGAACACACAGGGAGAGTAAGAATTGGGAAGAGCCATGCGGGCATGATGCAAGCACAGCAGCATGCTTGGTATTTGGTCAGGATGCATGGCTGGACAAGCACACAGGCTAGTGTGTGTGTGTGTGTGTGTGTGTGTGTGTGTGTGTGTGTTAAGCAGTACTTTTGCTGATAGTTAGATAACTGGAAAGTCCAATTATGCTAACATCTGTTCCTTAGTAATCAGAACACTGTAATACAGAGAGAGTTAGTGACCTGGGTCTTGTGTCTGAGATCAAAGCCAGGTGCGTTCCTTTTGACTAGTCAACTGAAAATCATGAAATTCTCCTTGTTAAGGTACTGGCAGGTATCTGGCTTATTCTTGACTTAAAGAAAATTCCCAGTGTTAATTAATTATATATATATATTTTTTAAGCAGATTCACGGTTTTGTGTTTTAAGACAAGATCTCATTTGCACAGGCTGGCCTTGACTCAATACATTGCCAAGGATGGTCCTGAAGTGATTCTTCTGCCTCTACCTCCCCATTTCTGGGGTTCCCGGCATACACCAGCATTCTTGGTTGGCTCAGCACTGGGGAATTAATCCGGTGACAAGCACTCTACCCACTGAGCTACACGGCCATCCTATTTTTGTTTGTTTTTTAAGACGACTTGTTTTTGGTTTGTTGCGCCGTGGCTGGCTTCGAATTCATCCTGTTTCAGCTTCCCAAATGCTGGAACTTCGGTGTTAATCACCATGTCTTGCTTTTGGTATTCAGATTATTTTTAACTTTTTAAAAATTATTTATTTGGGGGGGGAGAGAGAAAGAGAGAAAGAGGGAGAAAATAGCGCATGCATATCACGGCTCATAGTGGAGTTCAGAAGACAACTTTCAGAAGTCGTTCTCTCCTTCCACCATGTGGGCTTCTGGAGATCAAACGGGCCACCAGGTTTGCAAGCAGGTGCCTCTCCCAAAGAGCTGTCTCAGTGGCTCTGGTGGGAAGATTTTATTTGACTTTTTCAAAAAATATTTTGTGTGTGTGTGCACTGTATGTGTCTGTGGAGGCCCAAGGGGTGATTTTAGTCATCATTCTGGATTGCTCTATTCCTGTTTGCACTGCTCTGGGGTTTCCCAGGTTCTGCCTTCCAGGGCCAGAAATGGAGACGGCTTCCATTTCCACTGGCATTTTTCCTTGGGCTCGGGGATCCAAACTCAGGCCCTTCTGCTTTGAGGCAGTGTTGTGACTCCTGAGCCATCTCTTCAGCCCTAAGATGTTTCTGTAGTCCCATCCCACTAATACTTTCTTAGATGTGTCCCTGTCATTTCTACCCAGCCTCGCTTCAGATGATTCTCCCTGACTCTGGGGAGTCTGAGATGAGAGGGAGGCAGTTTTCTTACAAGTCCCTTCTATGTGTAAATACTAACAGATAAGCTAGGCCATCTGACCAAAAGTGATGGGATGCAGTTGTGTGGAATGAGAAAAGGAATAGATGAAAGTTGCAGACATACATAGAAAACCAGTAGGGATGATGTGTAGACTTTAATGGAACCATTCCATCCTAGAGGAAGATTCATTAAGTCTCCAAGAGTTTTTGAAACTTGTAAGATGCACTGGTGAACAGGGAACAACTACTGGAGGAAGAACTTTCCAGATGAGCCCAGCAATTTTGAGAAGACACTGTCAGGAGCAAGTCCGGCAGCAGAAGCCCCAGGGTTAAAGCTTCCGTGAGTTTCATCTATGCCAGTGTGGACTTTCGGAGAAAGCTGCCGCTTATAAACAACCCTCACCATTACTCCTGTGAGTAACCCCAATAAACTCATTGGTTCATCAATTTGGACCTTGACATAATCATTACTTTGATCTGTGGTTGAATTCCTAACAGATGGATAGATGTTCATGTAGTGTTTCATATAACAGTGTGTGTGTGCGTGCGTGCGTGCGTGTGTGTGTGTAAGCCAAAGATATACTAAAAATCATCCTCAAATACTCTCCTCTCTTATTCCTCTTATCAGGCCCCGCCTTATAGATAGGTCTGTTCTGTCAATTTGCTTGATTCTGATTCCACTTATTGAGGCTGGAATCACATGGGTACCACCACACCCAGCATTCCATGTGGGCTCTGAACTCCTCCTGCTGCTCGCTCAGCAAACATTTTAACCACTGAACTATCTCCCCAGCCTTTAAGTATATCTTAAGTCCCCCCAAATGTGCTCTTATTAAAGGCTTGTATAATTATCTCAAAATTATCTTCAGTACCAATATATGTATTTGCTTAATGATGATAGGCCACAAACCCAAATTCCCCGATGTTAAATTTGGCAACACAAGAAAAATAGTCATATTAATTAGAACTCTGGCATCATGGATACAGATGGCGATTATAGCCTCAAGTCTGCTAATAATATTTGTAGCTATTGTCTATGGCGCATTTCCAGAAGTCTTCTCAGTTCCTTCAGTGTGGGTCAAAGTTCATGGTCTTATCACAATACCTGACCATGATTCTGTGAAAAGCGTGTCCACCCTTCCCTTTTGAAAGGGAAAAGTTCTGCTTCCTTTTCTTAAAGACAAATCCCTGTTTTCCTTCTTCCCAGCTACTCGCCCTGAGCTCGGCCACTTTGGAATGCTCTCACCTGTTAGGATGAAATGAAGACATCTAAATGTGTGGCAGGACAAAGTTATTTTTAGATCCAGACATTTGGCCAAACACTTTGCATGTGTCAAGCAATAAAGTGATGATAAAGCTAATTGATGAACAGTTACTTAGGTAGCACTTTCATAGTTCAAGGTTTTACAGTGTTAGAGTTAAAATATATCTTAAGTGCTTATAGTGCAGCCCTTTGCTTGGAGATACATACACACACACACACACACACACACACACACACACACACATATACATATACATATATATATATATATATATATATAAAAATTTTCTCTAGAAATTTATTTGAGGAAATGAAATAGAGACATGTGGAGTGTTTTATATGTGTTTGCTGGGAGAAGAGTTTTGAGATATGGGAAGAAAAAAAAAAGGCCTTTTCACACCCACAATCTGATGCCTAGCCATCATTTTTGATAAAGGAGAAAACTACAGAGAAAGAAAAAGACATACTTCCTCACTATTGAGAGTTAACAAGTCAGCGAATCACAGCTGTGTGTCCAGCAAGCACACCCTCATCCTTTTCTGTTTGAGTTTAAATCACATGATGGACAATTTCGGAACCCCCAGGGCAGGTTTTTCCTGAACTTTTCACATCCACTGTTAGAGAAAGGCTACTCTGCTAAGGGTTCTCATGTCATGCGGACGCTCACAAGGAAGGCCCGAGGACGAAGCTTCCTCTGTGCTTGGAAGTGAGGTTTTGAAAGAACCAAGGAGCCAGCCAGGTGGTAGATGCAACTGTTATCCCAGCCCTCGGGGCAGAAGGATTAGAAGTTCCAGCACAGGGAGACAGGTCTGCCTGGCCAAGAGAGACCCTCTTTTGCAATAAAAGAAAACACGTGCAAAGAACAGACATCAAGGCATACATTTGAAGAAAGAAGTCGTGGAAATTCCACCTTTAACCTTAGACCTAGATCAAATACTTATTTGTTAATGTTTTTGAGACAGATTCTCATGTAGTTCTGGGCTGATCTCTAGACCAAGATTGCTATGTGGCCAAGAGGGGCCCCCTCTACCTCCCAGGTGTGGGGATTATAGACGTGCCTGTCACATCTCAAATGAGCATGTGGATGTAGTTCTATCCACACATAGCTGAGCCACTTTCTTCAATCTAGGAACATGCATAATATCACAAAACTCCTCCGAATCCCCATTCTTACCCCACCTCCTTTTCTCCTTACAACCCTTCATCTTCCTTGTCACTCTCACTCTTAATTTCAAGTCTTTTTACTTGTGCGGCCCACTGTGCTTCATCTCATTCATCTTCCATGTCATGTGGTCACATGATTCATGCTCCAACAAGTATCACAAATCAGTGGGTACCCCTGAGGACAGCATTAGCATTCCCCATCAGCATTTGTCCTCATCAGTCTCTCAGCGAGGTGTGGAACATCTTGAGATCTTCACCCTTCTTGGTGAGATGTTGATAGGACGGCTCACATGCAAGTCTTGTGAAAGTGTACGTATCTGCCACAAAATGATGCGTACCCCAGTCCTGCTGTGCCCAGGAGATAAGGTTTGGCCCACCACTGTCTCACTTAGGGCTCTGACAGGATCTTACTGCCCCTTCTTCGGAGATGTTCCCTGGGTCTTCCCGTGGGGGCGATATGGCTTAGAGGTCCTGTTTAAGGCCAAGCAGTCCACAGTCACTTATTTTCTGCAGTTGGGCCAGCTGGGTTTTTCTGCTAAGTGCTCCTTCAATCAGCAAATCTCATAAATCCATCTTTCCTGGTGGCTGAATAGTGTTCCACTGTGTTTATATACTGCATTTTCGTTACCCATTCCTCTGTTCTGGGACCTGTTGACTGATTCCATTTTCTTGCTATTGTGAACACAGGGCTCCTTTTATCTGTTGTTTACATCTGTCTTTAATGTTGAAATAGGTCCTGATTTTCCTTTTAGATGCCTTTCCAATGCCTGTTTACTCTTGCTCAGTTTTTTCTTTGCTTTAATTTTAATTTTTTTATTGTTTTTATGTTTTACTTTTAAATGCTTTTTATATTTTTAATTTTTTGTGCACACGTGTATGTGTGTGTGTGTGTGTGTGTGTGTGTGTGTGTGTGTGTATCAGAGGGCACTGTGTACCTTGGGCACTATGGACACCCAAGGGTGACTTAGGGAATCATCCGGATTGTTTCTACCTCCTTTTGCTTTGCTCTGGGATTTCCCAGCTCCGCCTTCCAGAGCTGGAAGTGCAGACCTCTGCCATTTCCGCCTAGCATTTGCAAGGCAGAGTATTAACTATTAACCTTGCCACCTCTCCAGTCCCTCTCCTTTTACTTTCTTTCATTCTTTTAGTTATTTTTTCTGTTGCCTTCACTGCTTTCCTCTTTCCCTCTCTTTCTCTTCCTCCTCTTTTTATTTTATTTTATTTTATTTTTTAAGTCTTCTTCTTTCTTGAGACTGTTTCACTGCGTAGTCTTGGCTGGCCTAGAACTCACTTTCTAGACCACAGCGGTCTTCAAGTTGTGACGATCCTCCTGCCTGCTTCTCTAGAGTGCTGGGATCACAGGTAAGAGCCTTCACGTCTGCTTCCACCCCCGTGTGTGTGTGTGTGTGTGTGTGTGTGTGTGTGTGTGTGTGTGTTTTCAGGTACATGTGCACAAGTGCGAGTGCAGTGCATGTGGAGGCCAAAGATTGATATTGGGCATCTTCTTTAATCATTTTCCACCGGATTTTTTGAGACAGGGTCTCTCACTGAACATGGAGCTTGTGGATGGGCTGGGCTTGGCTAGCCAGGAAATCCCCAAAAGCTTTAGGTCCCGCCTCCCCGGTGCCCACATCCTCACCAGCTGACTCAGGCTCCTGGTGCTTGTGGCGTAAGAGCTTCACCTACTGAGCTAGCTCCCCAGACCCCTCCCCTGCTTGTTCAACTGCTGTAGGTGGGGAAGGGAGGGGGAAAAGAAGGACACACAGGACCTTGCTTTTCTTCTTCTCTCTCCCTCTCTATCCCCTTGTGACTTCTTTCAAAGATCTTTGAGAGTGGTGATTAATGGTGAAAAAATGCTTACTGTGAAAGCCATCCGGCTAACTCCCAGAGGCCAGGTGCTAAGAACTTCCCAAAAGGGACAACCTCTGGAGGAAACGGAGAATGAACACAAGCTATGTAAACTCTGTTTGCAAATGGAGGGTGATTTGGGGCCAGGGGAGAATGATATTTTGTTTGGTAAAGCTCTTGTGGCTCATGGTAGATAAAAACAAATCCTTTTTGTTTTTCTTTTCCTGAATCCAAACTTTGGGATTTGAGTACGAGGAAGAATAAATGAGTGTCAGTTCCTACATTTTTCTGGTTGGAAGAAAAAATTGAAAAGGTATGTCCTGTAGTGATAAGATAATCAAAACATCCTTCTATTGAAAAAAAAAAAAAAAAAACCCTGATGTTTAGGAACAAAACTATGCTGGCAGCAGGTCTCTGCCAGTTCCTGAACTTGGAGTGCTTTTGAATGTTTGAAGTTGTTTGGCTTTTGTTGGGTTTTGTTTTGCTTCAAAGGTGAATTCTCAGATCCTAGTCTGAGATCTGAATTCCTTTTAGGTTGTCTTCAGTGAAACAAAACAAAAGCACTTGGTAGGGAGGGGGCTAAATCATTGTCATTGACAGACACACTAGTAAGGAGCATTAGAACCAACACTGCAGTCATGTCTAGGTGCAAGGATGGTACCCAAAAATAAATTTTTGTTTCTTCATTTCTTTTCATTTGTTTATTGCTTTTCTAAAAGTTTGTTTTTATTTTGATTTTCGGCTAAGGGTCAATTTAGCATTTCATGTCTTTTCTTTTTTAAACCAAAAACATGTGCATGATGATTTTGTAAAGGTCCCAAAGAAAATGGCTCTCACTGATGATGTATTCAGTAGAAAAGCAATGAGGAGAGCTGAGGATATATCTAGGTGGTGGTAGAGCATTTAGCATGTGTGAGACAGAAGGTTCCATTCTTAATATGCAAAAATAAACAGGTAAACACAGAAATTAGGAGCTGGAAGAATCTTACCTTCCTCTCTTTCCTTCTTTCTTTTTCTTTTTTTGTTTCCCTCAACTCCTCTTCCCTCCAGCCTGTCTCTCCAGACAAGGTCTAGCTTTGTAGCCCTTGAAATTAAAAACCTCCGTTCTTAGTCTCCTGGGATCTGGTGAGTCCTTCCTTGGTCTTTTCCTATTAAACATGCAACACTAGCTGATGTTCACTGTGGAATCAGCTAAACTGTGATGAGAACTGTAAGGTGTTGAAAACATAACCACCAGAAGTTTACGGTCAATTGCAGGAAGATTTACAAATTCTAAGAAGACAATAATCATGCTAAAAGTGTTGTATAATAACTCCGCGGTGCTTCTGCAGAGCCCAGGATTCCAAGATGGCATCACTCGTACCATTGGAGGAGAAGCAGCTCGTGGATGTTAAACTGGGGGAGCTGCCTAGCTGGATATCGATGCCGATTTCACCCCTAGAGGCATCAGTGGAGTGTTTCAGAGAAGTTACGAGCAGTATTATAACAAGAACATCCACGTGAGGGAGCGCGGCTTTGCCGGGGTGAACATGGTACTGGCTGCCCATGTGGTGTTGAGTACTGCCTTCCTCACAAGGAACTCAAAACACGAGCCACGACACAAGGACCACTGAAGAGGGGCCCCCGTGGACACTCAGTACCCCTGAAGGACCAGCTGCCCGGATGCCCATGAAGAACCCCCATTAAAGCAGAGTGAATCTTTTCATATGCTGACTGAGAGCTAATGTCCAATAAAAACCAGCTGGTACTGTAATAATAATAATAGTAGTAATAATAATAAAAGTCCATGAGTAAGGCGTATTCTCGAAAACCTGGCAAGCTGAGTTTGATCCCTGAAGACTCACACGGTAGAAGGGAAGTCGTCCTGTAATTTCCAGTTGTGAACCACGGGGAGTGTGATGCACCTTCCCTCTCTTTCTCTCTCACAAATGAATAAATAGAATATTTATTTATTCCCTTCCTGGGAAGGGAAGTGAGGGGAGTTCCCATAGGGGAGCAGCATTTATGTTGTGAAAGGAAAGACAGCCTTCATTCTGTGACTGTCCAGTTTACCCAGAGCTTAACGTATGCAGATAAACCAGACTTGCTCTGACACACAGAAATAATTTTTTAAAGCCATCGACTTTTTAAAAACTTTATTTATTTATTTATTTATTTATTTATTTATTTATTTATTCATTCATTCATTCATTTATTCATTTATTCAGTGTGTATGTGTATGTGTGTTTGTGTTTGTGTTTTAGAGGGCACTGTGTGTCCCCGTGGAGAGCCAGAGTGACTTCAGGAATCATCCTGGATTGCTTCTACTTCCTTTTTGCTTCCCTTTGGATTTCCCAGGCTCTGCCCACTGGGCCAGAAGTACAGACCGCAGTAATTTCCTCATGGCCTTTTTATGTGGGACCTGGGATCCGAACTCAGGCCTTTCTGCTTTCGAGGCAGAGTCTTAACCCCTGAGCCAGCTCTCCAGTTTGGTTTTCTTACATTGTTCAGGTCCTCTGAGATAATATCAAAATATACTAGTGTTTAATAGGAGTGTCCAGTTCGGTTCTGATTTTGAAGGAGAAAGCTCAGATTATTTTCAATTAATTTTAAATTATTTTTATTCTTTGTCATTGTTCATGCATAATTACAATGCATTTATGCTTTTATCCCTTACCGTCCAATTCCATCTTCCCCTTCAGTCTCATTACATACTTTTTCCTTTCCAAGGAGCCTCCCTTTTACTTTCCTGTTTTTTTACATGTATGGCCCACTGGGTTCATCAAGGATGCCTGCCCAATAGCTCAGATTTTACGGTTAATAAAATCTTTGGTTGTCAGGTACCGCGCCATGCATCTGCAGTCACTTACTCAGGAGGCAAGAGAATCAGCTAAGACAGCAATTCCAGACCAGATGAGTCTGGACAATATAATGAGACATTTTAAAAAAGAAGAAGAAAAAAGAAACAGAAAAGAAAACAGAGCAGTGAGGAAGTTGGGACAGTTGATCTGTTGGGGAAACGAGAGAGTAAAGCTAGCAGGAAGGGCCAGATTACTTGGAAAAACACCTAAAATTAAGAAGCAAACCTCGCGAATTTCTAAAGATCAGGAGTTTGAGATCCACACATAGGCAATACTATAAAGTAAGATAGGAATGTTAGTGAGTGACTTACAATTCAAAATCATGGTCAGGGAAGGCCTTTGGGAAGGATAAACTTCTTAGTTAAGATTAAGGTACTGGGGGCTGGAGAGGTGGCTCAGGGGTTAAGCCTCCGCCTTGCAGGCGGAAGGTCCTGAGTTCGGATCCTAGACCCCACGTATAGACGCCGGGCGGAAGCGGCGGCGGCCTGCGTTTCTGGTCCTGGTAGGGCGGAGCCTGTGAATCCCGGGGCAGAGTAAACAAGGAGGTGGAAGCGGTCCATGGTGGTTCCTGAATTCGTCCGTGGTTCTACACACACACACATACATATACACATGCGCACACACATACATGCACAATTGAATAAATAATAAACAATAAAAAATTTAAAAAAAGATTAAGGTACTAGCACCTTATGTCATAGAAAAAGCAAAAAATAATAATTTTTTAATAAACTGTACTAAAGAATGAATTGTCTTCCTACTGTCTCTAGAATGCGTAACAGCATGGTTGTTACTGAAAAAGTGACCAAGATGTGGCAAAAAATGACAAGAAATAAGGTGTTTCTAGCACTTAATAGCAGCAATACATTTTTCTTTTGATTTGGTGATATCTGTGTTTTTGTTTCAACTTTTAAAAATTCAGTTTTCATTTTCTTTCATTAGTCTAAATAAATAGTAATTTCATAATCAGCGCTCAAGCCCATTTCTACATGATTCTAAGCTGAACCTGCTACCCTTTAGTCATGTAATCTTAGGCTGAAGGTGTCTTGAGAATTTATCCTAGAGCAAAATGCTGAAATGATTTAAACAGAGTTGTTTTTCAAAGGAAGCGTGGTCAGTGGATGAGTATATGCTACTCACAGATCACACACCATGAGGATGGAGTTCATTAGATTCAGCAGTGTCAGGGGAACCAGGAGTTCTGTCAGACATGGTGGAAGAAGCCTATGTAGGATGGGTTCATGGAAGGGCAAAATAATTCTGGGTAGGAAGATAGAGGACTGCTGTAGGGGACAAGAAAAAAAATGGCTGGTAGCTTGGTGTGTGTGTGTGTGTCTGTCTGTCTGTGTCTGCTCTTGTATGTGCCTGTGGATAACCAAGTGTAATTTCTAAAATAATCCTGGATCGCATCTACCTCCTTTTTTCTTTTTCTCTCTCTCTCTCTCTCTCTCTCTTTGTTTTTAATTTGTTCTTGGGTTTCCCGGGCTCTGCCATCAGAATCAGAAGTACAGGCCACTGCCATTTCTGCCTGTTGTTTTTACAAGGAATACGAGATTCAAACTCAGGTCCTTCTGTCAAGGCTGAGTCTTAACCTTTGAGTCATCTCTCCAGCTCCTAATCTTTTCTTTTTTTTTTTAACATGTTTAAATTCTGTAGGTTCTGATGTTTGTCTGCTTGGCTCAACAAATTTTACTGCAAATCCCCCACCATGACTGATCTTTATGAAAGTTATACCTCCTTTGTCAGTTTTGCCTCATGTATTTTGCTGTGGATTTTGAGATAAGAATCCACCAAGTGTTTGTTCAGATGTCATGGTTTTGCCTCTCTGCTTAATGGTCTGGGTTTTGAATTCTTATCTGATCTTGATTTTGCTATTCCTGTTTTCCATTTGCATATAGTCACTGTTGTAATTTTCCACATATTTTTCTTTCAATATTATTTTTGTTCTCACTTAGGCATGTTTCTTTTCCTTCCTTCCTTCCTTCCTTCCTTCCTTCCTTCCTTCCTTCCTTCCTTCCTTCCTTCCTTCCTTCCTTCCTTCCTTCCTCCCTTCCTCCCTTCTTTCCTTTGTCCCTCCTTTCCTTCCTTCCTTTTTTGCTCCCTGTGTTTATTTGACAGTCTGCTCTTGAAGGTGCTATGTGGGCAAGGGTACTCTTGAATGCCTCCGTCCTGTTTACTTTCTGAGTACTGCCCTGTGTTATCTGATGCTAAGGATTTAAACCGCACACCCCCTGGCCCATATTTCCTGAATCTATAATAATACTGAGTATGTTATTCCTTGGTACTTTGGATTACAAATAATACTGGATTAACAAATGAAGCGGATTAGAAAGCTCCAGGATAGGTCTGGCTTCAGGCAGTTTGTTTCAGAGCTGCTGCTCCATTTCTTTTCCTTCCTCTTGTGTCTTTTTGTATGTTGCTGTGCTACTTTCATGGGCATAAAATGGCCACACAGAGATTTGGTTCCAGTCCCCCCCCCCAAGTTTCTGTTTTCTTTCAGGAAAAGACTAGAACTTATTCTGAAAAAACTTGCAAGATCATGAAGTCCCTCCCGAATTGCTAAAGCTGGTATTGATCAGGCCATACTGAGTCTGCACCCGTGGTATTAGCTTCAAATCAATTATTCTGATGAAACAGTTGATATTATCACAATGGATAGTTTTATTGAATTCAGTCTGAAGCCTGTAACTGAGCTTACACGGGAGTATTCAAGAGAACAGTAATGAGAATGAATGTTGAAAAGAAGTTAGTATATTTTGTACTATTGGATAATAACATAATCATCAGAAGGCAAAGGTAGTGATCCGCAGCATTTGGGACGTTGAGATAGGAGGGTTCCAAGTTCCAAGGTAGCTTGGACTCTGTAAGGAAACTGTTTCAAATAAACAAAAGAAACACACATATAAAGAGACATGCATAAAGACACACATGGAAAAGACAAAAGACAAGGAAAAAGTACCAAATGTATCAATAGATCAAACATGCTGTATATAATGGGTATTTATAAGCAAGACTGTTGTAATTGAAGAAAATATCCCATTTATTAAAATGTATAAAACATATGGAAATAAATATATGAAAAACATGCATTATGTGTATGAAAACATAAAGTTTAAATGTCTAAGGAGTCTGGAGGCTGAAGCAGGAGGATTGCTACACATTTGAGGTTAGTTCAAGTTATATAGCAAAGTGCTATCTCAACAACATGGAAAGAATAAATGAGAGAATAAATTGAGATAATAAGAGCACAGCTCAGTTGAACTATACTTATGTGGTTTATGCAAGGACCCGATTTTTATTTGTAACACTACAAAGCAAGAAAAGAAGCTGAAGAAGAAAGAATTGGAGGAGGAAGAGAAATAAAACAGAATACATGTGGTTTATAATGAACAGAAGTGTGTTAGCTCATTATTTTGGATACTTAGTCATCCTTTACCTACATGCTAATATCTGACAAGAACCTTCTTACTGTGCCCTCCTGTGACAGGGGAACAGAAGGGAAAAAAATAGAACTAAAGAAAGACACAGAGACCAAAATTATCCCTTTTTATCAAGAATTGTTCTGTGGTATCAATCCATCTATGAGGGCAGAACCCAGTGGACTAATCACCTCTTAGAGTTCCCACCAAACTTCAATTTGAGTTTTGATAGAGACAAACATTTAGACTACAGAATCACCTATGTATGTTTTAGTCACTTTTTAAAAATATTTTTTATCCATTTGAGAGAGGAGTGAGAGAAAGGGAGATGATATATGTCTATACACATGCCATGGTGCATGGGTGGAGGTCAGAGGACAGCTTTCAGAAATCAGTTCTCACATTTTTTTCTCCAGACGTACATATGCCTGGGTTGCTGGCCTGTGTGTGTGTGTGGGTATGTGTTTAAGAGAGTGCTTGAGTGCTCATTCGTGCCTGTGGAGGCCCAAGCGTGATGTCACCTTATTGTTTTGAGCCTAGGTCTCTAATTAAACCCAGAGCACACTATTAGGGCTCGTCTGGCTAAGCCAGTTTGCTCGGGGGATCCCAGGCTCCGCCTTCAAGGACTTGAATTACAAGCAGGCCACCATGCCTGACTCACAATTTTACATGGGATCTGGGGATCCGAACTCAAGTCCTTTTGCTGGTGAGGCAAAGGCTTTAACCAATGAGCCATCTCCCCAGCCTAGTTCTCTCCTTCTACCATGTGGAATTCTGGGGACGGAACTCAAGTTGCCAGGTTTGTGAGCAGGTAGGTTCCTTATCTGCTGAGCCATCTTGCCTGCTCCACATGTTGTAATCTCTAGGGTAACAAATAATCATAGTTAAAAAACGCATAGTTTATGGAGTGTTTGCATTAATCCAGTGTCAACACTCTAACCTTTGTTAGTAAGGATAATGGAGAACCACGTTCTCAAACATCTTCTAAAGACTCGGTGAAGGTGGGTTCTGGCAACAAAGCCTTAGACAGGAAACTGCAGCTTTTAACCCTACGGGTTGGCAAAACATTCAATGCTTCAATAGTCTTACCTAAAACTGGTAGAAAAGCTTTGGGAACTGTCAACAGAGCTACAGAAAGGTAGTGTCATAGTTAAGCACCGGTGTCAACTTGACTGTTGAGGGTTTGAGCTCTGGGCACAGTTGTAGAGTGTTGATGGTTGAGTTAGTCCCAGAGCAAACCTGAAGGAGATTGTCTAGCTGCTGGGGAAGACCCAGCCCATGGTGGGTGGGATTAGGCCCTGGATAAATCACAGAGACCTGGTTGAGAGAGTTGGCATCCTTCTGTTCACTTGGCCAGACATGCTGGTCTGGCAAGTAAGGATCATCCATTTCTCAGCCGTTATGCAGTGATGGTGTGGCCGGTTTCCTTGGCCCTGGTGTTGGTGCGTGCTCTCCCATCAAGCTGGACTGAGAACTGTAAACTCCTTGTTCCCTTAAGCTGTGTGATGGTCATTTATCAGCAGCCACGCAGCGGACTGCAACAGGTAGTGAAGACTAATGGATCCTTCAAGCAAAAACGAGCAACCTGTGCTGTGGAAAAAAAAAAAAAATCACCGTGAAGAAAGTGAAGGCAAAGAGCTCTGCTCCTACCTCTGATGACACCTATCCAGAAACAGTGAAGTTCTTTCCCTACAATCTTCTAGTTTTGAGAGTTTTGACCTTCTGGAAGAGCATCAGATAGAACACCTCCCCGTGAGGGAAATGGCTCGCACCGTGCCCCACAAGGGGAGGGGACTTGAAGTGGTTGCCCCTGGACCCCCTGTGATGCTTAATCTTGGGTGCTGGCTTTAACTAGGATCAGCTGTCAGACCACCTGAAGAGATCGTCCAGATCAATACATTTACAATACGAAGACCAGCCCTAGATCTGATCGGAACCTCCCAGTATAGGACCAGATAAAAGGAACCATAGACCAGAAGACTTAGAAGAAGACAGACTTCAGGATGTTTGCAGTGACTTGACCTGCCTCCAGCTTCAGTCACCAGCCATGTTGCTTCTACCATGAAAGACTGTTTCTCCCTCTGGAACCGTAAACTGGATAAATCTCCATCTCCCTTAAGTTGCTTGACTTTGGGTGTTCTCTCACAGTCACAGTTGAGACCCCACTTTGCCTATGAAGTCGCCCTTTCCACCATGGAATCTAATCTAACAATCTCATTCCAGAATTCTGTCCAGCCCAGATATTGAATTGCAGCCTGTTTGTTATGATCTAGGTATGTAAATTTCTTCTTCCTTCATAGTTTATATATGCTGCATTAATAAAGTATTTTGTTGTTTAGCCAAAAAAAAGTACAGTTGGAAAGTTAATAGAGAAAGAAAATAGAATTCTAATTAATAATGGAAAGAAAATGGAACATGGCATAAATAAAAAGATAATGTAAAAGATACACAAAATTCTAATAGTGAATGGTAATCCTATACCTAATTGTTTCTGTAGTTACATTAAATGTAAGTGGGCTAAATAATACAAATAAAAGGCCAATATGTCAAATCAGGCATGTTGGTGCATACCTGTAATCCCAGCACTTGAGAACAGAGGCAGGAGGATCAGGAGCTTAGGCTAGCCTGGCCCACAGGACACCTTGAGATGGTGATGACTCAGCAGATAAAAACACTTACTGTACAACTTGGATGACCCGAGTTCAATCCTCTGAACCCGTATAACACACTGGATACAGTGGTTCAAGTCCCTAATAATACCAGGAATCCTACCTCAAGCGGAGGCAAAGATAGGAGAATTAGTTGGAAACCCTCATGCACATCACTAACAATACTCTGTCTCAAAAAAAAAACAAGGTAGGAGAGCATTGACTCCCAATAACATATGCTCTGACTCTCACATCTATGTTGTGGCATGCATGCTTCTGCATTCACACACATACAAAACAGGTAAGTGTTTAAAAGAAAAGAAAGAAGAGCAAGGAAAAAGTCAGCTATTTGTTGTTCACAGAAAAAAACTAACAAACCTAAAACAGATGAAAGAGTTCAAAATGAAAATGGAAATTATACAGAAACTTAACTAGGACAAAGTTTTCACACTGTGTCCTAGGCTACATGGCTCCTCATGAAAATTGGAAAACATTTGGGGACTGGGATGGCAAATAAATGTCATGCTTTGGAGGGGACTTGGGTCCCTAGGGAGAACTGGAGCAGAACAGGGTGTCTGACGACTGAGTGTGGAAGCCACAGGCTAGAAACTCTCCAGAGACAACATAGAATTGGCAAGATGTGGCTGGAGTAGAGAAGGCATCCAGGATACTTTCGCTGGTATTCTGTGTCCCAGATTTGTCTATGACCTTGTCTAAGAGAAGCTGGTATGTCTGTCATTAGCGAGAAGTTGGAATTTAAGACTGGTCATTGTCTACCCCATTAACAACACTTCGGTGATTGGAATAATCAACTCTTTAATACTGTAAGTGTTCAAGTCTTAAGGGAAAGGTAACTCTCCCTATGTCACCATCATCTGTGGAGACTGTGGTAGAGGTGGTGGCAGTGAAGAGTTCTTTTTTTATGTACTTGGATTCAAATTCAATCCTCGTGCTGGAGAGAGATGGCGCTGAAGAGAGGGCTCAGGAGTCAAGTCTCTGCCTTGTAAACAGAAGTACTTGAGTTTGGATCCTGGATCCCATATAAAAATGCCAGCTAGAAATGGTGGCAGCCCGCACTTCTGGCGCTGGAAGGGAGAGTCTGGGAAACTCCAGAACAAAGCCAAGAGTGGGTAGAGCAATCCAGTATGATTTACAAAATCATCCTAGGGCTTCCATGGGCTCATGCAGTGTCCTCTGATCTAACACACACACACACACAGAAATATTAATTAAAAATAAAAAAAAAAAATTCTGTCCTCCCCCTATCCAGTGCTTCCTGATTGTGTGGTCATGAGCAGAGATCGCCCACAGTTTGATTCTCTGTCTTGTTTCTTCATATACAAAATGTCAATACTAGGAAAATGTAACTAGAAGTACGTATGAGGGTTCAGGTGATGTGAGAAGGACCATTGGTTCATTGTAAGTCAAGGTAAATGGACTTTATTTTTACTGTCATTGCAATTATGACTATTACCTGGGTGTTTTAGTTTCAGAATCCACATTAAATATTTGTTTGCTAAGTCTAAACATGCACCATGGCCAGTCTAAAATAGTTCCCATCCCCAACTTTGCTTTGTCCACCTGTTATTCTGCAAAACTGAGGCAAGAAGCTTGCTATGAATTTAAGGCCATTCTGGAGGACATGGTGAAGGCCAGGTCTGTCTGGATCATAGAGAGAGAGAGAATCACTGTCTCACAAACAAACAAGCCAACGAACACAAACTGAGAAAGATGGCACATAAAATGGTAAGCCAGGCGCTCTCTAAAGTGATCCGTTTGCAGTGTGTTTGCTGGAATGTGATGAACACATCAGGATTTTGTCCTCTGTGCCAGGCACTGAGTTGATGCTGAGAATAGTCTTTGATAAGATAGAGGCTGTGTCCTAAAGGAGACCAAGGAACTGTGAAGAAGGGAATTTCCCACTGGTATGGGAAAATATGGAGGAAGACTATATCCAGCACATAGCTGGGAGATGCCTTTGGAAGCACACAAGAGTAGAGCGCGGTTTTGAGAGGAGGAAGACTTTACAGTGGACAGGCGCATGTTGGAGCTTGGAAGGAGAAGCAGGGGAGGGGCAGGAAGAAAGACCAGGATGCATTTTGAGAGGCAGGATGGAAGCCCAAGATATGCCAGAAAGGGGCGAGTTCCTCCCCTGCGTCTGATTGGTCATTTGAACAGAAGTAGCATTCGGTAAGACCCGAGCTGAATTGCGACTGGTTCTCCAGAGAGTTTAGAACTTTTCAAATTTATTTTATTGCCAAATCTGTTATGATAAACCTTTAAATTAAGTCCTGCTTTATGGCTGTGCTTTTTGGATTGGGGGAGACATTGAGGATGAATGTTTCCTGAAGAGTCGGATGGATGTTGCTTGAAATTTAGGGCTTAAAAATGAAATAATTCTTTCTTAAGCTACTTTAGGACCAACTGAATGTGATCTCTTGTTTGATGAACTGTTTTTAGTATGTAGTTAGCCAGGGTATGAGTACAGCAACAGTGTTAAAAATAATTTCATGAATAATGATTATAATACTTTCTGGTATTTATTGACAGCTTTAAGTGTTCTGGGAGCTACTGTACAATTTTTAATTTTCAGTAACTTATGTACTGCTAACAATATCTCCATGAGACAGGTCTGATTATGTTTATCAGAAAACCTTTTATAACTAGTAAAAAGATTGTACTAATGACAGTGATAACTTGTGCTGTTTTCTTTATATGAACCATCTGCCCTTCTACCTCTTGTTTTCTTTATATGCCCATGGGGTAGGAGGAGGGAGAGGGGAAAAGGAGAAAGGAGAGGGAGAGGAGGGAGATACAGAGACAAAAGGAAAGGAAAAAAACAAAACAAAACAAAAAATCAAACAGACCCAGAGAGAAGGCAAAGATTCCTAGCTGCCTGAAAGTTTGAATTTTGTTTTTCATTTAAAAACTCAGTAGAGCACCCCACTTAGAAAAATGAACACAATTCCATAGTATAACGCTATTGCTCTGTCTGAGTTTGCCCAGCTTGAAAATGCTCCATGAATCAGGATTCTAGAAGACACACTGGGTGTCAGGTGTGCTGGGATTCTTATCTTCTGTATTAGGTCAACAGGCTATTGGTCAGTCATTCCACTCTCGCCCATCACATCTACACAGAACAAGGTATCATTCAGGGTAGGCTGTACCAACACCCACCTGGTTGTGAGAAATGCAAAACGAACATCCAAGACTCAAACAACAATCAGGAATGGAAGCCATTCCACATGGAAACAATAGCAGAATACTTTCAAAATATAAAACTTGGACTTCCATTCAAAAATTAAAAATGAGGGCTAGAGATATCACTCAGGTGATAGAATGCTTCCCCAACGTGCACAAACCCCGGGGCTGGATCCCTAGCATTACTTAAAACCCATATAAACCAAAATGGTAATCCAAGCCTTTGGGGGGATCAAAAGCTGGGGCCATTCTGGACTGTCTGAGATCCTGTCTCCAAACCCCAACGCACAAACACTTATAAGAGCAGAAGTTTGCGTAAAGTTCTCTGTAATTCCTAGCCACTGTGAGTCCAAGAATTTCACCAACTGGGAAAAAAGACCTTATGTATTGTTTTCTTACCCAGGCTGGCCTTTCGCCTGTTCTGTGCAAACACTGGCTACTTAGCATGTCTGCTAGGCCATGTGGTGAGAGTAGCACTTTGAGGCCGTAAGAGTGGCAAAGCCACAGAGCCCCACTTCTTGGAAATCACGTGACAACAAATCCAGATCAAGTGATCCAGAGGAAGTGATCAAATGATATCAAAAGTGGAATTCAAGCCATGCCACAAGCAATTTGCTTTCTTTCTGGGTCAATCTGAGGGCTGGGCTTTGTTTGACTTCCACAGAATAGCAGGCCACGATTCGGACATGAAGGCAGCAAGATGAAGGTCGTTACTGATGTAACTTGCCTGTACTGTGCCTTCATTTTGCGATCATATATATTCATGTCAGTATATGAGTGGTATTGTGTTGTGTATATGATATATATATACACACATATATATATACATATATATTCATAAAAGTGTGTGTGGTGTTCTGCTGTGTATATGATATACATATTCATATCAGTGTATGTGTGGTATTGTGCTGCATATATGGTATATGTATATATTCACATCAGTGTATGCCTGGTGTTGTGCTGTGTATATGGCATATGTATGTTTCATATCAGTGTATATCTAAAACTCAAATCCTCACATAAACACTTTACCAGCTAAGCCATCTCCCCATTCCCTTTTACATTTTTCTATGTATTTTTTATGTCTGTGTATGTATGTGTAGTGTATAAGTGAGCATGTGTTTTTGTGTGTGTGTGTGTGCGCACACGTGTGAGTACCAGTGCCTTAACATGTGTATCAATTGTTTCTTCACCTTCACTGTAAGTTTTCTTCTAGCACAATGTCTTTTCTGTGCAAGAGATCCCTAGCATTTTCTACAATGCGAAGCGTGTGCTGTAAATGAATAATTCACATTTCCTTATCTGATTGTCTTGTACAAGAAACGTGAGAATTATATGCTTGCGTTTCCCACTGGGCCACAGGTTTCAATGGCTTTCCATTCTCTTCTGTTTGTCTCTACTGATTCCAAGGAAGGAATGGAAGCAAGGAAGAGTGATTGTGCTTTGAGGATGTTCAGGATCAAAGAACCTAGTTGCTCCTGTTGGCTGCAGGGAGTTTCATGTCTGAGCTCTCACGCCACACTAAGCCAGCATCGGAATCCCATGTCTTCTCAGGGTTGTAATTCTGCAGTGGGCCTCAGTGAAGAGCAAAATGCTTGCAGACAAGATGAAGTCGGATTTTCTGAGGAAGTTTCAAGCCGCGGTTGGTGGTTGAGTGAGGTCTCCTTACTTTCTTACGACATCTACATTGTTACAACGGTGTCCAGGCTGCAACGGGCTCTAGGAACTTCAAAATCATGCCTGGTGCGTGTTTACACCGGGGCAGGCAGTGCCTTGCTCAAACCTTCAGGCTTTTCTTCCTGCAAGTGATGGACTGGAGGGGATGGGCCGGACAGAGTTGGGAAAGATGGGAAGGGGGCGGGGGGAGCTGTTGGTGCAGGGAGAGAAACAGCATTACTGAGAGGTTTACAAACAGTTGCACTGACCAAGACAGCCACAGTTGACACTAGGGAAAAATATACTTTAAACTCGGTCATTTTCCCTCATTTCAGAAAAGAAGGCGGGCGTTCATTTGCATGTTGTCTCTCCTGCGTGTTGAAGATTGATGATGAACTAAAACAATGAAGTGCTCTCAGTATTTTATTTCCTAATTGATCCGTGGCAACCCATCCTCCCAGAAAAGCATGAAGCTGAGTGCACTGTGCATGAGATTTTTATTCAATGTCTCCATTAATCGTCATTTTCAGAGGGATTGGTTTTATTTTTTTCTCTCCTTAACTATAAGAGAACAATGAAGAGTTCTGAAATGTTCTCCCAGAAACCATTTCAGAAGTCTATAATGGGGGTGGGGGGGCAGCATGGAGCTGACCAGTGGTCTATAATCCAAATTTTAGGGGGGCAAGGGAGGAAATTATGAGATAATCACAAAGTGTGTACAGAAGGTGTTAAGTTGTGTGATACAGTCTAGGGAAGAAGTTCGGAAGCCAGCTTGCTTAGGGAGTTTTGTCTGTCCACTGCAAAGAAATCTTTGGATTTCTATGTCCTCTTCATGTGTGTGGTGCAGTGTATATGTGTGTGTGTGTGTGTGTGTGTGTGTGTGTGTGTATGTGTGTGTGTGTGTGTTTTCAAAGAATTCAGTAAGTAAAACAAAACAAAACAAAACAAAACAAAAAAAAAAAAACAAGAGAGCCAGTTCCCAGCTTTCCTTGATGCCCACCCCTCCTCCAGTAATCCCTTGGGCAACTGGGGCGGCCTGACCTGAACAAGACAATAGATGCACCAGATAATGGCAAGGCCGTTGCTCTGTGGCCTTGCCCTTTATCAGGATTAACTGTTACACCAATAAGCAAAACAGGGCGTGGGTTTGGGTTGTTTTTTTTTTTTTTCCATCTCTGTCCTTTGGTGTTCCTGTGTGCCAGATGGCATTATATCCATGAAAAAAAAAAAAAAAAAAAAAAAAAAAAAACCGCTGCAAGTTCTAATGTTGACCAGGCACTGTTACTTCCACTTGATCACACTGTTTGGGGCTGTCTTTGATGTACAAAACCCTCCTAAGATAATGAAATGCGTTGGCAGCTGGCTAATGGCTGGGAAAGTGCAAACCCTGCATTGAACCCTTCCCATCAGACTATTCAATGGCTAGGTAGGTGTCAGGCCCAAGCTGCAGAAGGGGCAAAGAGGATGGTTGCCAGGCAGGCCCGGGGAGACCCCTGGGCTAGTTGCTGCCGAGGGGCTGTGTAGATTTTTTTTTTTCCTTCTTCTTCTTGCTTTCAATAGAAGTGTTGTGTGCCTGCAGCAAACGAGAAATAAATCCATCAGGGCAAAGCAGAGGCTGATTTGAGCAGGCTGCTGGAATTTGCATAGGAGCCCTGTTGTGCTTACAGGTAAACAGACAGTGGTCCTCAGCCTGCTGATACTGACACGGAGGTGCCCCTAGAACTGTTGGTTTGCTTGCATGCACCAAGATGGACCTCATCTTTATGCAAAAACGGGGTGGCCGGCTCTCAGTTTGGCTCTGTGGCAGCTGATGTATTCAGTGGCCTGGTTTACAGGGTAAATAGAGCATGTACTATGGAGAGGAAGACCCGCCCTCACTCCTCTCCCCCTTGCGACTGTGGACCAACTCCATGGAGATCCCCCTTAGCTATCCAGTGCTTCTGGACCCCTTCTGTGCCTCCACAACTCCACACCAGTCGCATATACCCAAACCCTAAATCCCTCCAAACATCTTGCCAATTGCAAATGCATTGCTGGACTCTGAAAGTGATTCCACCATCTAGACTTCTCCTCTTCCCCAACCCAAATACAAAACCCTCTGCTTCACATTGTTGTTTTGAAACAGAGTCATGCTACAGCCTTGGCTGGCCTGAACTTCCTGAGTTCCTGCCTTAGTCTCCACAGTGCTGGCTCACTCTGCATTTCTGGGATGCAAACTCAAAATCTACTGTTAAGCTGCACATTCATCCCTCTATGGACTGAAAATTGGCCAACAAGCAAGGAGGTGTTACAACAGAAAAAAAAAAAATCAAAGGACTATTTTGTGGGAACCGAAGAGACAGTATTGTGGATAAAATGCTGACCGAGCAAGAGTGAGGATCGGAGTTTGAACCACCACGTGCCCACATAAAATACCCGGCTGCTTGTGGCGTCAAGGATTCGCTAGACCCCATCTCTCTGGGGACACTAGAATTTCAATCTCAGCTGGGTCAGTCACGAGGCCAGGATTCTCGCCCCTCCCAAGGAACGTGATCCATCTAAAGGCCTGCCAGGGATGGGAAGGTTTGCCTTCTAACCCACAGAAGCCATCCTCCAGTCTCAAGACACAAGCAGGCGCAGAAACTTCAATATGAAATCACTTCCCTCTTCCCGGGAATCCTAGATGCTTGGCGTTACCCACAGTCTCTGGTGCTCGCCTCTCTGGGGAAGGGAACCCGGAGCAACTGCGACCATGTGTGCACACCGTGTGCTGCAGGTCAATACATAGAGAAACTGACAGGGGGGAGAGACTTGAGAAATACGAGTTTATTTAGAGTTGAGGAACTAACTGGTGGTCAAGGGAGCCATAGTTTAGCCTTAAGGTGGGAGAGCACAGGCAGGTGAGATGGCTCAGAGGTTCAGCCTCTGCCTTGCAAGCAGAAGGTTGCCAGTTCGGATCTGGATCCCGCGAAATAAAAGGCCGAAATGGCAGAGGCCTGATTTTCCAGTCCTGGAAGGCGGAGCCTGGGAAACTGCAGCGCAAAGCAAAGGAGGCAGAAGCCATCAGAAGTAATCCAGGTGGGTTCCCGAAGTCACCCTTGGACCTCCATAGTCCCACACAGGAAAAAAAAAAAAAAAAAAGTGGATGAGCACTAGAGCAGAAGAGATGAAGTCAGAGAGAATAGGGAGCAAGTCGCCGTGGCAGCATTGTGGGAGGAGAAAGAGGAGCGGATGGGTGGAATTGCTGAAGAGGGGCGGCAGAGAGAAATCCTGGGCGGGTGGGGGCACCATCTTCCACAGTCTCAGGCCCTGCTGTGGATCAGCCTGGAGTCTAGGGAAGTGGGTGGTCTTTACAAACCCACCCCCTGGCAAAAGTGGAGGCTTTATGAAATGGCAGCTGTTGCTAACATCTGGGCCTATTGTTTTCTGTTTTTTTTGTTTTGTTTGGTCTTGTGTTATTATTTACTTTTTCTTCCACATTTTATTTTTTTCCTAATCATACAAGCTCAATAGGTACCCCAGTCCTCCCCTTCCCAGTTGTCCCCCCTTCCCCTCTCCCTTTCATCTCCCTCCCTGTCTCCTTCTCTCCCAGTGCCTCCCCCTTCCTCCCTCCCATCCCCTTGAGCATCCTTTTGTGTGAATGTCAAACCTCCCTCTGAGTCTTCTACTCTAGTAAGGGTTCAGGACTCAGGGGCATAGCCCGGAGCACCTGCTTGGGCTCCCCATTAGTATGGGAACTCTGTTATAACTGTTTAATCACTTGTCTCTAAGGATTCTACTGCCTGGAGCTTTCTCCCCTGTGATCCATGCTAGATTTTGGGGAGGTCGTTGACATGTCATCCATTGTACAGGTCAGGCAAAGTCTGCTGCAGCCCTAACTTGTGTGGAGTATCTTGCATATCATTGGTCCTCTCCATCTTTAGCTCTTACAATCTTGCCGCCCCCTCTTCCGCAAGGTTCTCTGAGCTTTATTTAGGATGAGGAGAGATTTAGCTGGTCCGGTTTCAGGTGATCAATGTAGGGTTTTTGGTATAAATGTTTCAATGTTTTCTTCCTTAATTTGCTAGAGAAAATGAACCTATACCCTAGACCCTTATCAGCAGGACTTGAAATCTCAGATTAGGGGAGGCAAAGAGGAAAATCCCATGGGACTCGCTGGCCGGTCTGCCTGGTCTAATCTGGGAGTCCCAAGTCCCAGTAAAAGACCCTCTCTCAGCCAAGGTGGACAGAGCCGGAAGCGCACACACATGTTTGCACATGCACACATATATACAAAGAACATTTTGGGGCCCATGGTAATTGAAATTTTCAAAAATAAGTGTGCCTAGGAAGGACTTTGTTGGAAGATCTTTACCCATTCGTGTCTGGATGGTTCAGGGAGGTTCTGCGGCCTGCATTTGTCAGCACTGACCACGGCTTCTCAGCCTGCAGTGCCGGAAATGCTGTCCATCTGCCTCCTTTCCAGAACGACAGGGTCCCCTTGAAGCTTTTTGTTGGGCTTCATTCTTCCCTCTGGGCCATTTCTAAAGTCTGAAGATAACTTTGTCTGGGCCAAGCCTCTGCACATTCCTGGTCTTTTCACCACCTTTATCTGGGAAAAAAAGAAAGAAAGAAAGAAAGAAAGTAAGAAAAAAGGTTGTTTATGCTACTGATTAAGACACTTTAGCTTAAAATGGAATCAATTTTTGAAATTCTTTCTAAAGCTTCCTTCCTGCACTTAGCTTCAGTCCCCTCCTATGCTGGCCCTTAACTAAATACTTCAGGTATGAGATGCCTCGTTTTTTGGCCTGAGTGGAAATTTAAGTGCAGTGGGGGGAGGAGGGATCTGATAATGATAGCTCTCCCTGTGACATCTGTACTTTCTAGTCCACAGTGCCCCGTGTGCAAATGACTCTGCCTATCCAAGAGCCTGACCTTCTGCCTGAACCTGTACTCCTTTGTCAGTTCCAACAGAACTTTTGAGCTTTTTGTTTGTTTCCTTAGTGTTTTTGAGACAGGGCTCGGCTGAGTGACTGAGAGTGGCCTTTACAGGATTGGGACATCACATCCAACTAACTGTGTTTTTCAAAATCAGTCACTGACCATCTGTCAAGCGTCCGTTTCAGCCTGTTTATCAAGGTCTGCTGGGTGTGTGGGCTATGACTTCCTACCTACTCAACTTGATCTTGGGGCGCCAGGACATTCCTTCTGAACGCTTGCTCTTTTGCAAGACTGTTGGCTGCAACCCTTCTAGGTCAGCAGATTAACAGTGGTTGGCTCTGTAGGTTGCAATATCTGTGACTCTTCATGCTTTTCTTTGCTTTCAAAAAGAGCATTCGTTTCCTTGTTTCCTTTATAGCAAGAGAGAAAGGGATTTACAAAACCCCTAGAAGCACCAGGACGGTAGAAATCTCTATTGCTGATGAGTATCTATAATCCTTCTTCCTCTGCAGCTCCTACTGAACAATACACAGGCATATGGGGACAGTGTTTAAACCAAAGAAACTAGATCATATGTATTCAGTGTGACAGTGACCTAAATGACCCATAAAGGAGAGTATATGAGAGTGTGCTTTATTTGCAATAAAAGAAATCTAGACGTCTGGTTGCTAGTTCATTATAGACTGATGCTAAGTAAATGCTGAAAAAATATAAAAAATTTTAAAAAAATCAAGCCCTAAGATAAAAACAAACAAACAAGCAAATATTCTAAGACTGGGTTGTCAATAGCTATTTCAGGGGTAGTTTGAAAAAAAAATGAAATAAATCTCATTCTATGTTTCCATGGACCTTTGAATATCCAGTGGTTCCACCCACATCTGTTATCAATAAGCCTCTTACTCCTGCCCCTCCCACAGAGAGAAGCCCTGACTCTTGGCCCTGTATCTCCCATTGGGAAAATTTGCAACATGCTAGTGTTATAGCTCCTCTGGGACTGGTCAAGGCAGTTAAAGTTTGTTTACAACTTCAGAATTCTGGGTTATGAATAGAAAGACTTGTTTTTTTTTTTTTTTTTTTTTTTTTGCTCCATGATTTTATATATAAAAAAATCCTTAAGTATTATTTCTAATACGTTGTATTTGTTCATTATATAATTTCCTTTTTATACTTTAAAAATTATTTTTAGTACTTTGTTTAGTACATAAAGGTGGGTTTTACTGTGGCCTTTTCATATATATAGATATATATATATCATTATACTTTCTTCTGATCTCCGCCCCACTGCTTCCCTGTCCCCCTCCCCCTTCTTGATTATTATACAATTTCAAATCCATATGGTATTTATTTGTGCATAAATTGTGAGGCAACAATGTGATATAGCATGTTTTGACCACATTTTTTTTTCAGCAGTGCAAGGAATTGTACTCAAGGCCCCTGTATGCTAGGCAGTCTGATTGTTTTGTAATCAGCACAAATTAATGTTTACAGTTATAAATATATGTAGTAAATATGTACTAAAGATTTGTTTCCAGAAGATAAAGCCTTGAGAAAATTATCTGCTATATTTGCTTGCACAAATTTTGACTTGATAAAAACCATGATTTTTAGAAGAAAATTAAGAGTAGCAGAAGCTTTAACTAGGAAGACAAAAGTAAGTCAGTTTTCTATAAGCTGATATAAACTTCACGTGAAGAGAATCTTGCCCGTGCCAGGCCTGGTGGTACAGTCCTGTAATCACAGCTGCTTGGGGATCATCCAGGCAAAAGGAACACAAACCCAAGTCTGTGTCTGCAGATCCAGTTCAAGGCCAGCCTAGGAAACTTACTGAGACCTTGACTTAAAAAAGCAAAACAAATAAGCAATCAACAAAAACAAAACTATAAGATGAAAGTGGAAATGCTGATACCTAAAAACACTTAAATTATACCCTGTAGCAACTTGATAAAAAATAAGGTGGTTTAATCCCATAAGTAATTTTTCAAAGACAATGTAGGTAAATTATGATTATTTTAAATTTTTTAAAATTGATTTTGTGCACACGTGTGTGTTTGTGTGTGTGTGTGCGTATGTGTGTATCATAGAGCACTGTGTGTCTTTGTGGAGGACCAAGGTGACTTCAGGAATCATCTTGGATTGCTTCTACCTCCTTTTTTCTTCCCCTTCTCTTTGGGATTTCTCAGGCTCTGACCACCAGGGCCAGAAATGCAGGACACTACCCTTTCTGCCTGGCATATTTTCCGTGGGACCTGGAATCTAAACTCAGGACTTTTGCTTGTAAGGCAGAGTCTTAACCTCTAAGCCGTCTTTCCAGCCCTAAATTATAATTTTTAAAAATTGTATGGATAAAACCAAAGTCAAAAAGAATAAAGTCTTGAACTAACTCAATGGGACCAAAATGTGCCTTCCATAGACATCATTTTTTATTTCTCCAAAAGATGAACAGATGAATTTAGCTTTGTTCATAGGAGCATGGGCAATGTACCAGTGACTGCATGGCTGAAGAAAACATTGCTCCATTCACAGCAACCATTAACTGCTATAAAGCTTCAGGGAGGGATGGGGGGGAGCTCCTGAGCCCCTTCCTGCCCCCAGGCTAGAAAGTCGACTGCTCCAATCTTGTGCAGGACTTGTGCAGCTGCTAAGAGTTCAAGAGGACAAAGCCCATGTTTTGTGTGGAGTTCAGTGGTCTACACATACTACTTGTTCTGTGGGTTTTACATTTCCTCTGACCCCTTTTCTTTGATGTTCCAGATCATTGGAGGGGTGACACAGATTTGCCTTTTAGGGCCAATCATTCAATAGTCACTTATTTTCAGCTCTTTGATCACGTGTGATACAAGTATAAGCCAAGTTGGAGTTTTGTTTTTTTTTGCATGTATGTGTGAGTGCATGTGTGTGTGTGTGTGCGCGCGCGCGTGTGCACACGTGTGTTTGTGCATAAGATGTGGAAGCTCAAATCATCCTAGATTGCACCATCTTCTTATTTTTTCACTCTATGAAACAGGTTTTGTCTACCCAGGGCTGGAAGTGCAGGCTGCTGTCATTTTTTACGTGGATCTAAAACCTGAACTCAAATCCTTCTGTTTGTGGAACAAAGGCTTAATTAACCCCTGAAACATCTCTTAGCCCCATGTGTCAAGTATTAATATCATTGTCAAGTTCCATAATATAAATATTTTTATTTTAACCATCTGCTTTCAGTATTTTTATCATTATCGTTGGCCTTACCTTAAAGATTTTTTAAACATCTTTTTAGTGCATAGATATATGCACATACAGGTACATATGTGTATCCCTCTTGTTCATTTTACAGTTTGAAAATTACCAGATTGCTTTCTTATCATTTTCTTATCACAAGCCCCTCGTGATTATGGTAATTCATCTATTTCAAGATAACTTCTGTTCCTGTATCCATTTGGTTAGGGTGAGAAGCCCAGCACCCCTGATTTGGGCACCTGTTTGTATGTAAAAATGGAAATAAAGGGTTTTAACTTCATGTCTTTGAACTTTGCTGTGCTTTGAGTACTGGTGATGTGCAAGGGGCTCAACTAGAGGGATTTCCCTGGGTCTCATTGAATGAGAGACTATTCTTTGCTCTGTCCTTTGCCTCATCCTTTAAATTTCTGATGAAATTCCCAAGGAGCTTTCAAAGTCCACTTTCCCTTTTGATGATAGTTAGTGATTTGAATTTGCATCCTAATGTGATTCCTAAGAGGGCAACCTTAACCTTCACGGTGTTTCACTTTGAAAACTTAATAAAAGAGATGGGGGCCAATTCTTTGAACTGTACTTCTGCTTGTATATCACTTGTTTATGGCTGATTTCAAATTAATAACATGACCTTTAGAGTTCCCCAATATTTTAAAATTATCTTTCATGTATAAGTCATAATCCACAAAGGCAGAAACTTGATCTTTTTCATGTTCAGTGTACAAAATAATGCCTGGCCCATGGTAAACACCCAGTTACCCCTATCTTTGTTTTCAAACACAACTTTTGATGACTCTTGGAGGACCAGAAGCAACGACAGGTCTGACCCAGTACCATCCTGGCATATGTAAAGCAAATCAGAAGTAAAGCCTTCAGTTGTTCTCATTCTAAAACTCTGCTGTTTGTATACCTCTCCTTTTCATAAGGATCAGACCCAAACCTTTGCAGTTTACCTGTGAACTTCTCTGTCCACCTCAGTGTTCATTCATATGCAATTTAGCCACCTGACTTATGACTTCTGCCTTCCCATGTCTGTGATGCTATGTAATTCTTCCCATTCCCTTTGTCCTTGGCTATTGTAATTGTTATTATAATCCCTTCATTTTAGGGTTGTGTTCTACTCTCCTCTTTACTAAAGCTTATTTTAACATTATTTTCTGGAACAATCATCTTTAAAAAAAATCTTTGGCTCCGTCATGGTGTACCCATGATGTTTCCTTATTGCAAGGAAACTAGCTCCAGCTCTCCAACTTGCTTTTCACATTCTTCCAGAATGTGGAGGACCCTGGTGGTTAATACGATCTGTTTCCTCCTGTGAGCATTATGCTCCAGCTATGATAATGTGTTGTCTCTCCTGAACATGTTCCAGATCTCTTAGCTGCTAACCTTTGCTCGGCTTCTCTGGGCTCCACACACAATAGCCAACATTTTGCTTTCTGCTTCTTCCTGGTTCAACTCCTTAAGTTTGCCATTGCATTTTTCATCATCAAACCTCACAATTTTTACTTCTTTCTGTTTTTTTTTCATAATTCTGAACAAGAACACTAAAAGGCAGCCACACCACACTATCAAGACTACATTGCCTTGAAATTTCCTCTACTAAACACTCATATTTAACTTCAAGCAAGCTTTCAGGATGAGGGCAAAGCTTAATCAAACACTTTGCCAGTGTTCCATTTGTCTCTCATCAAGTTTCCAACACAGTCTTTGTTCCCCTCTGGACCATCACAAGCTGGGCTTCCATTGTCTGCATCTCTCATGCTATCAGTCTTTTCTAAGACTTCTCATTAGAATGGCCCTTTAGACTCTGTCTCCAAGACACACAGGTTTCCCCAGCATGAAGGACCAAAGTTCTCTGTATTTCTCCCAACAAATAGTTCCAAAGACACTCTAGCCATATCTTAGCATTGGCTACATTGCTGAATACCAACTTCTCTCAGCTTCACAAACAAAAGCTTCACTTTTTGGTACTGGATTCTCATAGTCTTATACAGTAACACCCCACTTCTCTGGTACCAATTTCTCTCACCTTCAGAATATTTCACTTTCTGTTATCAGATCATTTTAATCTCCCAGCAATACCCTGCTTCTGGTACCAATTTCTGTACCATTTACTCTTTCTTTGTTTCTGTGAGACAAGACTCTAACTTAAGTATCTTAAAAGGAGAAAGAGATTTATTCACCTTACAGTTCCAGAGGGGGTACGCAGTCCTTTATAGCAGAAAAGGCATGACTGACTGGCAGAAGTTAGAGGAGGCCTATATCACTGCAAATACCAAGGACGCTGAGAGTTGCTACTACAAACTCAAGAGCAGATTCACTCACTCTAGCAGGGTGGGGGAAACCAACTTCAAGGTCCACCTTCTGTGACTGTCTTTTTCCTGCCAAGCTTCACTCCCTAAAGATGCCATGCCCTTCCCAAACACATGAATCTGTGGGGGACACATTTCATGAAAGATAATGAAGTTCCACCTTTTTTTGATATTTATTACATATTTGAATATCATTTTCTGAAGAATCCCTTTATTGTTCCAAAGCCCATTTCTAAATTTGGTTATTTGCTTTCTTGATGTTTAATTTTTTGAGTCACTTCTTGGTGCAATCATCTACAATCATTCTTACACACTTCCCTCTTTTATACTACTTCATGTTGGGGTAGTAGTTCAGTGGCAGAGTGCTTGCCTAGCACACAAGAGTCCTTGGGTTCATTCCCCGGTGCTGCCAAAAAAAGAAAGAATGGGGGGGGGGGAATGAAAACTAAACTACTTCCATTAATACTTTTGGTACCCAAGAGTAGGTGGTCTATAATTATACATGTATGTTTGAGATCCTTGGATTAAGGACTGTCTCCTCTGCTTTCAACTCTGTGAGTAAAGCTAAATGGGCTGCACCATAGTATACACTAAATACCTAATGAACAGGTGTACTGATGTCTGTGAAGCTTTGTCCCTGCTCCTCACCCCATCTCCTCCCAGACACTGACCAAGACTCCAGTTCTGTACTTGTGTCTCTTTTCCTTCATTCTGTCATATTTTGGCCTTTCTCCAGTAGATGGAAGCTCCAAAAGACTAGTCCATCAGGAAAATGATCAGGAGTGTATAGCAGTTCGCTTGCATGGTTGCTAATAAATCACCACCAAATGGCTTAAGGGAATAAGGGGTTTATTTTCTTTCAACAGTCTGGTTACAGTTCATAGTCCAGCTTCATAGGCGTGCTCACACCAACACCAGGGCTGAGGGTACTGGCCACACCATTTCTACACGATGGCTGAGAGAGGAATGATCCTTTCTTGCCAAACTAGCATGTCTGGCCAAGTGTACACAAGGATGCCAACTTTCTCAATCAACTCTCTGTATTTTATTCCAGGGCTTAGTCCCACCCACCATGGACTGGGCCTTCCCCATCAGCTAGACAATCTCCTACAGGTTTGCTCTGGGCTTAACTGCCAAGTTGACATCTGTGTCTAACTATGACAGATTGTGTGTAAGAATGGCCCTTTACTTAGGCTTTGTTGGGTGAGTAATAAGGATTTATAGAAGCTGAAATCTTGGTTAAGTTTCACATGTTCAAAGTATTATTTCATAACTCTAATGAAACTAGTGTCTGGGTCAGAAGCCCCAAAGAAATAGGATTCTTTGATTATACCTTAATCTTAAGCACTTATATCTCAATGTGAGAAGGTGTTAATTAGAGAGACAGGTATGGAATGTTTGATGAGTTCAAGGGGCAATTCACAACCACTAGTAGAAATTCAGGTCCTTGAGGGTTAATAATGTAATCTTCTCACATTCCTATCTGCTTTGTTTTGCATGCCTAACCTGGTAGTCTTGTTAATGAATTCTAGTAAACAATGATATTCAGGAGATAGCAGGAAATATTGATTAACGTATTCCTTTTTCTCCTGTCAACTGTACCCCACCTGGAGACATAAACCCTCCTGGAAAAGTTTGCCCTTTGATTATTCAAACCTGCTGTTAATGCACAAGTCTGGCAGAGGCCACCAGTGTCATGCTATTAAATCAGCTTAGAATAGAATAAGCTGCCCATCAGTTGACCTTTATCAAGTTTCTATATTAACTAATGAATGGTCTATTTTAAAAATTGAGGTTCAAAAAGCAGTATTGCACCCTTAGCTTTGGATTGTTACAGAGAGTCTGGGAATATCTTGGGGCCTGAAGTCACAGGAAATGACACAGGAGGAGCCAAGATGAGACCAGGCTCTCCTGCATTCTGGCTGCCCAGAGTGTTGATATTCATGCTGTCATGGAGTAGAAACAGAAGTAAGCTGAAGAACAGAACACATTGTCTTTCGTATTGTTAGAGAAGGTAAGAAAATCCTTCTCGATCCTCTGAGGTCACAAAAGATGCTACCCTGTGGGCGCTGAGCTGAGAATCACTCAGGTTGATAACACAGACCCAGCGTGGTTCTTAATTGCTTCTTTGATAGAAAAGCCTTTCTGAAGTTAGACTGTTTCTCCTCTTCCTAAAGACTAGGATCAGAAGAGGGAAAAATTCTATCATCTCCAATGCTCCAGAGGAAGCAACTGAGGTGTTTAGATTGCAGGTGACTTTCTATTTCAGTTGCTTTTCTGTTCTTCGTATAAATACGCGAACAAAATAACTTATGGGAACAAGGGGCTTGTTCTTGCCTACAATTCTCAGTTACAGTTCCTTAGCATGAGAGGAGAGTTCATAATAACATCTAGAATTCAGGGAACTGGCCACACTGTATTCACAGAAAGAGCGGAGAGAGGTCTGCTTTTTCACTTGTCAGAATGCCTGTATGTCAATCTACTCAAGGAATGGTCCCGCCCACGATGGGCGGGCTCTTCTCTCATCAGACAATTTCCCACAGGCTTGCTCAGGGCTTTGCCTAAGCAGTTCCTCGTAGGCGTGCCCAGAGACAGCCTTCAGTTGTCAAGTTAACACCTGCAATTAAGTGCCACACCCATGCAGTGGAGAATTTAGATGCACAGGACAAAAAGACACAAAGCTGATGAGAAGACTCAGGATTTCGGACCTTTCTGACTAATTCTTTAAGAAAAAAAAAAAAAAGAAACCTTTATAATTATTTTTAGTCCTTAAGATGACTACCAGCAAAATGGTTAAAGCAAAACCAAAAGCTATTTGATACACTAGTTTTTATTGAGTACCTGCTCCAACCCAGGGACAGTGGAGAACCTAGCAGAGCTCTGTAACTTCACTCAGCTGACCATCTAATGGGAAGGCAAATAAAATATATAGGTTATTTAGGCGTTGATGGGTACTACAGAGGGAAATGGGAGGGAGAGAGGATAGATAGTATAACAGGTGGCTTAGGGGTAAAGTCAGTTACTGTGTAAATTGGTAACCTGAAATCAATCCCTAAAACCCACATGGTAAAAGGAGAGAACTGATGCTGAAAAATTGTCCTCTGACCCCTATACACATGTGTACACCTCCACACATACATATATATACACACACAAAATAAAATTGAAAATTTAAAACAAAGACTTGTAAATTTAAATGTTACAGTGACTTATTAGTTGCTTTCTTCAGCACTATGAAAAAAAATACCAAACAGAAAATACCAAAAAGAAAGAAGGATTTATTTTGACTTATTGTTTCAGTCCGACACAGCAAGGAAGGGACAGTAGTTGATGGCAGTAGGAGTCTGTGAAGAGGCTTTTCACAGCTGGGTGGATGAAGAAGCCAGAGTGAGACTGGAAGCAGAGCCGACTCTACCCCTCAAAGCCTTGTGTCCCTCCTGACCTGCACCTTCTATCTGGCTCTTGTTTTCTAGATGCATCTCAGCCTCCCACGCCTCCAGCTGAAGAACAAGTGCTCAAACACATGTATGTGCCTCCAGAGGACATTTTACACCAAGATCATCATATCCTGATGGTGATGTTTATAAAACAACCCAGTGAAAAGATTGTGCTCACAGCGTGGTGACCAAAGAGGAATTTACTCCAGACCAAGTTCCAATGTGACTGTGACTCGGGTTAGAAGACCAATGTGTTGCTTCAATGTAGCTGAGCCAGGGCTGACTTCAGAGATCATCCGGTAAAAAGATCTAGAAAACATTCTCTTTCCCACTTCCTTCTTTGCGCTGGTTTCATGCTTGCATAGGTGGTTGTAAGATAGCCGTAGCAGGCCTTGTTCTTATATCTCTGCACTATAAATCTCGTAGGATGGCGAAGGTCATTCTGTCCTTGGGTTGTTTCCCAAGATAGGAAATGTGTGAGCCCTTGGGGGTAGGGGTTGGTTGGTAAAGGAAAAGGAATGAAGAAGGAGTTTTCCCAAGAAACACTTTGATACCAAGAGAAGAGTAAATGGATGTTTAGATAGCAAAATCAGAAAAATCCATCCCATCTTGTCTTTTCATTCAAATAAGATTCTTGGTTGATCTGGCTCTATCAGGAATCTCTCCTGAATTCAGTTTCTTTTTGTCAAAAGGAAGTGCTTGAACTCATGACATTTAAGGCTATATCCTAATTTACTATTCAGTGTTTTTTTAAAGTTGTAAATGTTTAAACATATATATGTATATATATTTATATGTATGTGTGTGTGTGTATATATATATATATAAAGCATAGTTTATGGTATCTTTCTTTGTTCTACTGAAGTCAGCGCCCATCCAGCTAGTCCCTGAGTTTCTAGGCAAGTCTCTTGTCTCTAACTCTCCTGTTATGGTAGGAGCACTGGGATTGCCAGCATGTGACATTATGTAGAATCCACACAGGTTCTAGGGATTGTATTCAGGTTCGTATGGTAAATGTTTTTACTGGCTGGGCCATCTCCTGGGCCCAGAAAGTTTCAATTTTGAAAGATTAAAATTACAAAACCAACCAACCAAAGAAAGAAAGTAAAAATAGAGCATTTGGTCTTTTTCTTTTCTTTTCTTTTCTTTTTCAGTTGCTGATATTTGGCATATTTAGTTTCCTACAAGAGAGTGGGATCTATTCCAGGTGCCTCCACATTCAGTGACTGTTTCCCAGTATTGATAAGCTGCAGAGAGACCAGCGAGGCTGTGTATCCACAGCTTGGCTGGATCAAGGTCCAGCTGGGGGTGGGGAGACTCCCTTTAAAGAGCAATTCTTAAAGCAAACCTAACCAGCTGCTTCTTTGTGAAAAGGTGGGGGGTGGGTCTGCGAACCCTTTTTTATGATCTTTTGCAATCCAATAGCACAACACAATCTCTTCGGAAGTTAGACAGCTCTTAGAATTTCCTATGTTGGTCTTTGAGGATCACATGGTATCTCTTTAGGGTGAAATGGTGAGAGCTGAATTCATTTCCAATGCAAGATGTTCCTAAGTAGCTAATACTACCAACTAAAAGTGATCTTTACAAAGATGATCATTTGTACATTATGTGCGTGTGGGTGCTGAGTGTCTTGCCCTGCCATTCTCTGCCTTATTCCTTTGAAATAATCTCTTAGTGCACCTGGAACTAGGCTGTTAGCTGCAAGCCCCAGAGATCCTTCTGTCTCTGCCTATCACACCACTGGGGCTACAGGTGCGTGGGCCACACACTGCTTTTTATGTGGTTGCTACAGGCACTGAACTCTGATCCTCGTGCTTGCAAAGCAACTGCCGCACCCTGAAACCCTCTCCTCAGCTTCATTCGGTTTTAAACTCAATTTCTCCTTGCATACGCCCGCCCCTTGGCATGGCGTAAAGAAAAAAGTGTCTCTTCAAGCTTCCTGGGTGATGGGGCAGCAGGAAAAAAAATCCCTCCACATGTCACCAGCAGTGCATTCAGGAACCCAAGACCTGTCTCCCAAGTGTTCTCTTGGAAAATTCCGTGTACTACAAAAGTACAGAGCCCAAAGAGGGCATCTACTTAAACCATCTTTCTTTGATGGCAGATTCTGAGATTTATTTATGTGCTCCTGACCTTCAACACCAGATTAAAATAGTTTTTTTTTTTTTTTTCTTAAACCAGTCTTGCAAGGGCTTCAGGGGCCCGTAAAGATCATAGGATTTTCTCCAGACAGCTTTTGTTTGGACCTGAGGCATAGTACAGACTTCAGAGCTCTGTGGGTTCCTGAAAATTCCTTCCCCCACCCACCCAAACCAGATGTTCCCCTTATCAGGGCTTTTACCCGGATGACTCATCAGCGTGACAGCTGGCCCTGAAGAGTTTCCTGAAATAAACCGTATTTAATTTAACCGACTGTTCTCCACTGGGGTCACAAGGTGTTCCTACACTTAAGTATATCGCACGGATGCTTTCAGCCAATAGGCTACAGGCCAGCAGGTCACATTTCCCACCAATGAGAGCTCTTCTACACTTCCTGAGTTGAGTGTACCTGTAGTATGTGCTGTTTTTACCTTTTGACCAATGGCCTGTTATTTACACATAGTCTTTTCAGGGCTGACCAAAAACAAAACAAAACAACAAAACCCATAGCAATAGACTTTCGGCAAAGAAAGAAAAACACTTGAGAGAAATATTAAAACGAATCTTACCAAAAGAATGAGAGGACAAACCAGAAAATGGGAGAAAATAATTTGTAGAAGACATCTAGTGAAGAACTATAGCCCCAAACACACAAAGAACACTTGAATTTCAACAATAAGAAAACAACAAACCAATTAAATGAGGAGTCAAAATTTGAACAGATGCCACAGCAAATAAGTGACACAAAGATGGAAAATTACTATGTTCAAAACTCCATGGCATTAAGGAATCACAAAATAATAACAACGAATTACTACCACATGCCTATTACACTGGGTAAATCCTGAGACTATCTAATGCTGACACAGATAAAGAGCAACTGAAACTCTCATTTGGAGGAATATAAAATAGTACAGTTACTTGGGAAGGGTTTGGCAGTTCTTAGAAAACAACTCATGTGTCAGGTGAGTCAACAAACAGGCTCTTTTGTTATATACACAATGGAGTTGAACCACTGCTTTTGACAAATCCTTCATGCAAATATTTGTAGAGTGTTATTCATAATTGCCAGCATTCAGAAGCAATCAAGTTGCTCTTTGGTAGAGAAGTAGATAAGTAAATTGTGGTATAGTTAGTGCATGGACCGAATTCAGTCTTACAAACAGAAGATGGATCAAACCACAAAAAGAGATGGAAGATGCTTCTGTACATGTGAAGTGAAGAAGCCAAGATGCGCAGGCTACAGACTCTAGAATTCAGCCGTTGGGCACCTCGGAAAGGTAGGAGATGAGAGACAATAAAATCTCAGTGGTTTTCAGAGGTTAAATGAGTGACAGCACAAAGAATTTTTCTACTCTGTCTCTAAAGGTAGACATACAGGATTATACCTTTGTTCAAACTTATGGAAATTTTGACAATGACAGTGAACTGTAATGTAAATGATGGATTTCGGACAGTGGCATTGTGTGAAGGGTCATTGGTTCTAGCAAATGTCTTAGTTTGGGAATGGATTAGTTGGGGGATGGTGAGCAGGAATTCTCTTCTTCCTATGTCTTACTGTGATCCTAAAATGGGAATAAGACATAGTTGTTTTTGTGTGTGCGTGTGTGTGTGTGTGTGCATGTGTGTGTGCATGTGTGTGTGTGCAGGTGCCTGTGCACTTGCATGCAGACACTAGAGAACGATGTCAACCAACACTTCAACTTCCTTTAAGACAGAGTATCTCATTGAACCAGGATCTTTTAAGTTTCAACTATTGTGATTGGCCAGCAAACTTCCAGGATCCCCTTGTCTGATTCCCGACATTGGGGTTGTAGCCATGCCCACTGTTTATTGCATGGGTGCTGGGATTTGAACTCAGTAAGCTCTCCTACCCACTGAGCCGTCTCCCCAGCACCACGCCTAAATTTAAAATGAGTTTTATTGATTGATGGAGGTTCTTGACCACTGCAAATTGAGCTGGAGAGAACCAATACTCAGCTTCATGAAAGAAAGGAAAGAGACCTCGGGGGCAGGGCAGTATGACTTGGGGGTTCATTAGGTGCTGTTTGGCTGGCAAGCCAGCTTTCCTGAACTCAGCAGATCCTTTCCCTTCCCTTCCCTATCTGCTTCTGGAAGCTTGGGGAAGAAAATGGGTGAGGAACTCCTGCTTGAATTCTCCAAGGTCTGGCAAGTAGATAGTCCCTCTCGCTTCCCAGCCTCATTGAAAGACACTTGGTGACAGCTGAAGCCCTGTTTATCAGTACAGCTGCGGCAGCTGCCAGAATCCTGCCTCCTGCTGTGATTATCCTCTGCTCCTTTCTGGCTTCAGCTCATAATTATGGCAATTCCCACCATGTAATGATTGTGCCGCTGTTTGGCAGAACGCTGTGTGTTTTACATGGACTATCTCAGTCCTCAAAAGAATGACAGGGTGTAGCACTTCATGTGTGACAGGCTATGTCCTTAGTGCTTTGGATACACTATGCTGATTTAATTAGGGTAAGAATCTATGGAGATGCTTCTGTTATTTCCCCTGTTTTATGCATAAAGAGGCTGAGACTTAGTGAAACCTAGGCCCTCGCTGGGATGGTCAATATGTACTGTTCACTCAACACATAGGTGGCAGACCTCCATGCCCACCTCAGAGTATTCTCTAGATGGACTCTGGGCACACCTGCAAGGGGTGCATTATTGATGTGGGTAGACTTGGCTTAAAAGTCAGTGGGGCTGATTCCACAGTCTTGCTTCTCCATTGACAAGAGACACACAGAGGGAACTAGAGAGGTGGCTCAGGGGTTAAGCCTCTGCCTTGCAGGCAGAAGGTCCTGAGTTCGGATCCTAGACCCCATATATAGAAGCCAGGTGGAAGCGGGGGCGGCCTGCGTTTCTGGTCCTTGTAGGACGGAGCCTGTGAATCCCGGGGCAGAGTAAACAAGGAGAAGGTGGAAGCAGTCCATGGTGGTTCCCGAATTCTTCTGTGGTTTTACACACACACACACACACACACACACACACACACACACACACATACACACATGCGCACACACGCACAACTGAATAATAATAAAAAAAGAGACACACAGAGGCCAGACCCATCTACATAACAACAACAAAAAAAAGTCAGTGGGACCAATCCCTAGGCAGCAGGTGTGGAAGGATGAGGAGAACTTGGCACTGGCAAGTGTGCACACATTCATCTGTTGCTATTTCCTCCAGATTATGGGTATATGGTGAGTAGTCCTCTTGGCTTCTGCTGTTGTGAATTCCCCATCATGATGGACGGTGAACTGAATTGTGAGCCAGTCTAACCTTTCTTCTTTCTAAGTTGCCTAGGCAGGCATACTGTTGCAACAATGTTCGATAAAACTAAACCACTCGTCTGGTGTCACACAGTGGCTAAATAGTGTAGTCAATCATTAAACTCAATGTCCATGTGTCTCTTGAATAATCCCTTATTCATAGTTGTGCAGAATTAATCAATTATAATTTTAATTATCTAGACTAATATCTAAAAGTTACTTAGAAATAAACTACCATTTGGAAGATGGCTCAGTGGGTAAGAGCACCTACTGCGTAGGCATGAAGACCTGAGTTTGAATCCCCGGCATATAAAAAAACGCTCAGCATGGCTGTGTGTGCCTGTGTCCCAGCATTCAGCGTCATGGTCACCCAGCCTGGCTGAAACAGCAGGCTTCTGGCTCAGTATGTGTGTAGAAATCCATTGTAGTCTACTAGAAATGCATATCCTCCCTGGTCCTTAGTGTACCTTATGTGTGATAGTTAACCCTGGGTGTCAACTTGACACATCTGGCATTAACTGAGATCAGCTGAGACCAGCCCTAGATCCCATTGGAACCTCCCTAGATTTCATTGGAACCTCCCGGTAGGAGACCTGATAAAAGACCCACAGAAGAGAAGAGAGAGAGGAAGAGAGATTCTCCAGGAATCCTCTAGCCACGTGGATGAAGCCTGCCAGCTTCAGCCACAGCCATGTCACCTCCGCCATGAAAGACTGTATCTCCTCTCTGGACCCATAAGGTCAATCAGTTTCCCTTTCTCCCTTAAGTTATTTGATTTTGGGTGTTCTCTCACAGCAATCGTTAAGAGTAACCATTGCACTATGTTTTTGGCTAATGGAAACCATTGCAATCAACAGTTACTACACACTCTTAAATTTAAATGACTGCATGCTGTAATGATCACGGCTGTTAAGAGTTAGTAAAGAGCACATGGTAAGGAGCAAAAGCAGCAAGAGAGGTGGGGCGACCATTCAAAAGGGGTTCACTGGTTTCCCTATTCTTGAACGTTGACACAGTCTGAAATTACAGAGACCTGCCTCAGTCATCCCGTGGGAGGATTTTAAAAATTTCAATAGCAGGAAATCTCTGTGTATCAGTGCGCAATGAGAATTATCACAGTCGGGGGAAGCAGCTCTTCTCATCTTTATTTTTTAAATTAATTAATTATTTATTTTACATGTGTGTTCATGTGCGTGCGTGTGTGTGTGCGCGTGCTTGTGTGTGTGTGTGTGTTCTTGTGGAGGACCAAGGGGTATCATCTTGGATTTCTTCTACCTTCATTTTGCTTTGCTCTGGGATTTCCCAGGTTCTTCTCACCAGGGCCTGAAGTGCAGGTCGCTGCCATTTCAGTTTTACATGGGACCTGGGATCTGAACTCAGGCCTTTGTGCTTTTGAACAGTTTTAAACCCTGAGACCATCTCTCCAGCCCTCTTCTCATCTTCAAGTCAGAGTATATTCTTCCTGCTTTTCAGAAAGTCACGATATAATTATAATTAATTTCTGGGTGAATATGGGATCAGACAGATCAGGGAATTTTTGTTTTGTTTTGTTTTGTTTTCTATGATGCAAACACTAAAAGGTGACGGTAATGAATGCATTTCTTTTCATTTTTGGGGTGGAAATGTCTTAGTTTGAATCTTTGGGTTTGCATATGAAATGGCCAGTATACTCTGCCCTGGATAGAATTTGTCCCAAGAAATTTTTAGATTAGTGACAGAAAAGTCCAAATTGAGGGAGAGGTTTAGTTTTGACTTAAGTTAAAGTCCGGGTGCAGGACTGTGATACCTGCACAGCGTCCCATCTTGTGGGAAGTGTAGGCTCCTAGCGATCTTGTTTCTTTGCTCAGTATGGCTTCAAACCTTATGGCCCAAGGTAGTGGTGCCTATGAGTTGGAAAAGAAGCTGGAGAATGAGTAATTGAACAGAAACCATGGGCAGGGGTTAGGAAGATGGCCTAGATGATAAGTGTTTGCCAATGAGTTCAAGATCCAAAACCCACATGTAAACACTGGGCATGGTAGGCACAGTTGTAATTCCAGGACTACGGAGGCAGAGATGGGCAGGAGCAAGTTCCAGGCCAGTGAAAGGCATTGTCTCCAAAGAACCAGGTGAGCGTTCCTGGAGAACAGCCCTCGAGGTTGGCCTTTGACCGCCACATGCACGCACACACACCTGCACCAGCTTTGAACACACACACACACCAAATAAACATTTTGTATGTGAAAAATAAAAAGTAGGCCAAGGCGCTCATGAAAAAGCTTGTGGCAAAGGGAGCCGGAAAAAAAAAACAAAACAAAAGTCGGTTCTGAATCTCCCCTGCACTGCACTCACCCTGTGGAAGATGGAATAACGGATGCTGCCAATCTCCAGCAGTTCCTCCAGGAGAGAATCAAAGTGAGTGGAAAAGCTGGAAATCTAGCAGACGTGTCGGGACCATCCAAAGGAGCCATGGTGAGATCGCTGTAACTTTCAAGGTGCCTTTTTCCAAAAGTATTTGAAGTATCTTACCAAAAAAAATTTTTTGAAGAATAATCTACATGATTGGTTATGTGTAGTTGCTAATAGTAAAGAAAGTTACAAATTGCATTCCTTAACAAATTAACCGGGATAAAGAAGAAGAAGAAGATCAAAATACATTGGTCTGGAATATTTTGTATGAATTCATAATAAAGTTTAGGAACCAAAAAAAAGTATATGCATATTTATTTGAGCCAGGACTCTGGAAGCTGTCACAAGATACGATAGCGTATATGCACCCCATAACGAAGATGCAGAATGCAATCCCAAGGCTCCTTGCAAGAAAGCGTGGAAAATGCTGCCTGTATCATGCACAGCTATGCGTTGTGCCCAATATAAGGGTCTTCATTCTTCCCTGAGAAACTATTGACATAATGTTGGCTGGGAAAAGCGGCACCGCTTTCTTCAGTGGTGTAGCCACTGACAAGCTGCTTGTTCTCCAGTCAACAAACTTCTGGACGTGCTAATGCAGGTGGCCCTAATTAACCTCACTGGGAACCATATACACACACATGATGCAAAAACAGAAAGAAGGAGGTTTTCAGTAGGGGAAGGGAAAGGAGATAAGTTGGGTTTTCAGGGTACAAATGACTAAAATTCATTAGATACGTGTAAGAAATCATGAAAGAATAAAAAAAATCTAATAAAAAAGGAAAAATATTAGTGCTGCATCAGCATGCAGTACTGCAGGAGAGGTAGAGCGTCATCTTTTAAGACTCACGCAAGGCATCACTGTGCCCAGGAGCAGTGGCAAGCACTCCACTTGCAAGGATGTGTAGCATATCCTGCTGGTACATCATGCAGTACAATTCTATCACTTATGAGTTATTTCCCAAACAACTAAACCCTAAAGCTCAGCTTCAGTGGGGCGCATATTCTGCCATCTCATACCGCTTCTTACCCTGATCCCTGAACTAGTAAGAAGAGGTGAGATGCTCCTCATGTAGCTTAAAGGCTCCCAGTCCGAAAATCGAGGTGTCCAATCTGGAGGCTCACATTCAGTCTTTCTAGGTGCCTATGTGTCACCCCGAAATATGACGGGCAAGAAAGTCTTTCATGACCAGCTCCTGTCCTCAGTATTCCCCAGAGCGGTGCTTCTAGCACATCTGCATGTGGATTTCGGAGCCGTCTGGCTTGATTTGCAGGACACAGGCTGCCTCCTGGGCCCCATTTCCTTAACCCTGGATTAATTTATAGTCCTTCCGGATTTTCTTTCCACACACTGTTAGTTCATCTTCTCTGTATAGAATAAGTCTCTAGCTTCTGATCACTTGCATTTCAGTCTTGCTGACATATACACACTCACTCCATTGACTCGCCACCCATTTGACAGATTATTGCGAATCTCCCTCCGAGCCAGCCAGGGGGCAGGAGAGGGAAACAGCGAGGACTCGGGGCTGAAGGCGAGTGGTGCAAACCGGTGACAGGGTCACCACCAGACCCCGGGAATTAGGTGAGAAGCAGCAGTGGACGAGATACCCAGGATTCAGTCATTAAAGGCGTTTGGGCTTATGTAGGGTCAGGGTCCAGTCATGTTGCCATCCCTCCTTGCGGGAGCAGCCACCAGTCATTTAACTGTTTCCTAGGTGTCCTTTGCAGGGGCAGGTTAGATGGCTGCTTCCCATTGGTTGTTCATCCCTCCGCCTGCGTGGTCCTCTGTTGGGACATGTCCGGGGCATGTCTGTACGTCCAGGCTTGTCCTGAATTCAGGAGCCGGGCTAGGGCCTCCCTGAATCGGTAGTGCCGCAGTGCTGTTCATATAACCATATAATCATAATGATACTTGTTGCAGTTACCTTTCTTTTTGTTGTTGTAGAAATTAAGGCTCGACCTAAGGAAGAAAGACAGATTTATTTAGCTTATGATTGCAGAGCGGATATAGTCCATAATGGCAGAAATCATATAAAATAAGGTTTGAATTCAAGGCAGATACACGAGGCTGGTTCAGGTTACCGCAGACATCATGGAGGCAGAAAGAGCAAGAGCAAACTGAGGAAACCAAATCCCAGGGTCCTCCCCTGCGACTGACATACCTTCCTCCAGCAAGAATCCACCTCCTAAATATACCACGACCTTCCCAGACATTAGCATCAGCTAAAGACACAAAGACATGAGCCTGTTGGGAGAAACTCACATCCAAACCTTTACAGCAATATTAAAAATGACTATTTGAGAAAGTACCATTTGTATTTTATGGCTTAGAAGCGAGATGGCCAAGTATTTCCACTTTTTTTTTAATTACCTTTACTTAATGCTGTGCAGAATGTTTGTCTCCAGCAATCTATTAGCCTCACTGTGTTCTGGGACACAGCAGTACACAAGAAACCAATTCAGCTTTGCTTATGTGACCGAGCAGGGCTCAGTTGCCCTTTGATTTTCAAGTATTTCTGTGTCCAGATGAAAGCTGTTTATATTCAACCAAGTCCCTTATGCATCATGGCAGGAAATGAAAGGTACTTGAAAAGATGTGAGTGGGAAGAATAAATATTAGCCCATCCACCTTTCCCCAGGTTCCATGATTGGCTTCAGAAATGTTGTTCTTCCCTCAGAGCCCCCACCTTAGGGTCGTCAACCAGAAAAGCAAATGGCAGCAGTTTGAGAGAGGAAGAGTAAGAAGAACTTGAATCCAAATGTCGTGGTAACAACACAGACAGTGCTCAGCCATTCTGTACCCGGCTTTGGAGTTCATTCTCACAGAAATCTACCTTTGATGGAAAAATACAAGCACTGCTTCAAAGCTAACCACATTTATGTCTTCTGTAAAAAATATACAGCATCAGGGTCATCTTCATAATCTAACTAGAAATATCAAAGCAAAATATAACATTGGGTCACAATTTGATATGGTTAAAAAGAATTTCTAATGAGGTTTCTGATCTTGAGGATTTTAGACTTCTTTTAAAAAACAAAATCAAATTTAGCTATAATTCAGGTTCCTTATTAGTGAAATAGACACCATTTATGTTCATTTCTGCCTGTTCTTTCATAGTTATCTTTCTTAGATGTGTTGAGTGCCTTCTTCAGTCTTTGTTTGATTTGCTTTTTCTGTTGAGTCAGTTCTGTCTTCATCTTCTAGGTGAGTTACACTGGACTTGTGGCCTCTCACTTTAGCATAGGCTCATTCTTGCATCCCTGTCACTGCAGGCACGCAGTGCAGAATGGTCCTCTTCAAGTTCTGGGCTTTCCATGTTATTGTCTGAAGCAAGTTTCCTTGCCATCCCTTCCTATCTCTGCTCACCCTGGTCCCTGAGACCACTGATATCAACTTTCTCAAATATACTCTCATCCCTGTCTGGGGCACTGGTGATCCCAGATTGAAATACTTTGCATCCTGTGGTTCCAAAGACACATTCTGTCTTCCTTTAGAGTAGAGATACTAGACCCACCTTTAACTTGCTGCAACAGACACACAGCTCCCTCTCTCCCTCCCTCCCCTTTTTGCTTCCTCCTTCTCTTCCTTTCTTCAGCCCTTCCTTTGTTCCTTCCTTTCTTTGTTCCATTCCCTCCCTCCCTGGATTGCTCCCACCTCCTTCTTGCTTCACTCTGGCATTTCCCAGGCTCCATCCACCAGGGCTGGAAATGCAGCCCACTGCGGTTTCCACCTGGTGTTTTTATCCAAACACAAGACCTTCCATTTGTGAGACAGAGTCTTAACCCCTGAGCCAGCCCCTCCTTTGTCTTCTTCCCTTCCTCCCTTCCTCCCTCCCTCCCTCCCTCCCTCCCTCCTTCCCTCCCTCCCTCCCTCCCTCTTTGCCTCTCTCCCTCCCTTCTTCCCTCCTTCCCTGCCCACTCTCTCTCTCTCTTTCTTTCTTCAGCATCTTACTCTGTAGTCTACAACACTCTGGAACTCACTGTGTAGCACACAGGATAGCTTTGAGCTCTTAAACATCCTTTTACCTCAGCCTTCAAAGCACTTCCTAATTTCTTTTTCTATTGCTTATATAGAAATATATATTTAATATATATTAATATATATTTTGAATCTTCTTCAAGTTGAATTTATAAGCTCAGGCAAATCAAGATACCATTCCTGCCTTTTCTCTGGGGATGCATTCAAACCATGCCCCTCATATGGCTTTTACAGAGTCAAAGCAAATGACCAAGGAAATGTGTTCTTGGTCATTGTTTGTCCTCTTTGACTTCCACTTGAAGCCCACTGCTTTCTCCATTTCTGCGGTTGTTGGACCAGATGGCTTTCTACGACAACGCTCTCGATAACATCTTAGATGGACTCACAGATTCAGCAAAACCCCCTGTCTTCTTGTTGCCCTTCTTGGACACAGAAGCTGTGTTGGGGAATGAGGAAGTTCGAGATCCTAAGAACTGATAGTTTCTGGTTGCTCTTAGGAACATGAGCTCATTCCATTCCCTCAGGGGAGTTCCCTAAGTCCCCCCCACACACACACACACCACACAGGGTATGCTGGTATTTCTTCCCTCCGATAAGAGGCTGTTCCTGGTCTGAGTGGCAAGACTCCATTGTTGCTGCTTGACATCTGTGGGGGAGGGGAGGTCTGGTGCTTTCTCTGCCATTCACAGACCCTTCTTACAGAACTGGCTGCATCAGGTGTTTACACAGCTCTGCCGGTCCTTGCTCCTTACACTTCGAGCAAACGATATTTGGTGAGATGAGGCTGGGAGGAGACCGCATGGGAAGCCTTGCTCTAACCCCATCCTGTTGTTTCTGACTTCCTTTGAGGGCTTTTGAAACTAATAGGACTTTGCATGACCTGCGCAATTACCAACATATCATTGAACCCCCAAAATCTAGCATGTATCACAGGCAGTAGGATCCTTAGAGGCAAGGGATTAACAGCCACAATAGTGTTCCTATACTAAAGGAGAACACAAAAAAGAGCTCTAGGCAATGCCACTGAGTCCTTACACCTCATCAGAGAAGAGGACCCAGAGGGAAGTTTGACATGCACACTAAAGGATGCTCCAGGAATGGGGGGGGGCACTGGGAGAAAGGGAGGGAGGGGGGAAGGAAAGGGAAAAGGGGAGAGTGAGCAAGGGAATCCAGGGAGGGGTGGAGGGAGGGAGGGGAATGAGGTACTTATCAACTTTGTATGAGTGGAAGAAATAAATAAATAACGAAAATTGAAATTTAAAACAAGAAAACTCACAGCTTCCATTGAATTTGTTCTTTGACAATTTTGAAGGTGGGCACACATGTTCTGTTTGCTGTAACCCTCGTTCCTCTCTAATCTCTCTCCCTCCACCATTACATTTTTCTCTAATCCACATTCATGAAATTTTACCATGCAGTTTGCTGAAGCATCCTTTTGGCAAAGAATCCCCACAATAGATATTGAAATAGGACAAAAAAAGAATTCTAAATAAGAATGGTACTGATGCTTCAAAATATCCCGCGGTGGTAGTGCTTTCTCTTTCAACTAAGCTATCCTACAACAACTTTATTTTATTACCTTTCTAAATAATGAAATAATCCTGTAAAAAAGAAAAGGACAAAAGAATGACCCCGATTTACCTGAATTTAAGTTGTTACCAACATGCACGGTGAAGGCTTGGACTATAAATCAAATAACAGACCATCATGAACAGACCTATGTACCTATGGTGTTCACTAAGCACGCCCAGTGTTCGTGTTCTCAGGTTCAGAGAGGAGAGTAGCACCTCCCTGTCTGGTGGCTAATTAATCACTTACAGCATTAATGCTGACAGCTTCATTTCCACAGTGCCTACTGCGCGCCAATTGAAAGTCTCTTCCCAATCACCTTACAAGGGAGGCTTTGTCTCTTCCATTTATTTTTTAAGAAAGCAACAGGGGCTCCAGGAGGCAGCATCCTTTGTCTCAAGTCCAACAGCTGGTTAGTTGTAAACACATAATTCTAGCTCAGATTACAGGTCTGCTTGATCTCAGACTCTTAGTGCTCCCTTCTGGCCCTTTCTATGTAATCAATTTCAGTGAACTTATTAGGTGCTTGTTATGACGTGGGATCCAGTGAGGTGTGTGTGCATGTAAGCGTGTGTGTGATATGTCTGTATTTGTGTGTACATGCATTTTTATGTACTCAAAAACACACGTGTGTGTGTGTGTGTGTGTGTGTGTGTGTGAGACAGATTCTTTTCTTGTTATGCCCAAAACAAGACAGTATAACAAATATTTACATAGCTCTTTCATTATGTTGGGTATTATCAGTATTCCAGAGGTGACTTGAAGTACATACAGGACATGCCTAGGTGATATGCAAATGTTATATTAGTAAAAGGACTTGAGCATCTTCTGATTTTTTTATCATTAGGCATTTTTTTTGTCTTTGTGTGTGTGTGTGTGTGTGTGTGTGTGTGTGTGTGTGTAAGTATAATCAATTCTTTTGCTTTCTAGGGGATTAAATGTGTTTTTCAACCAATCAAAAGGAAAGATTAAATGTACTGTTTTGCTCTGCTGTTCTTAGAATTTCGGTGTGGTCTTTTTCATCTAACGTTTCTTACCTCACTTGTTAATAAACACAGGCTCCGATCTCACCAATTTTTCATTTGGAAATCTTGGCGTATTTCAGTCAAACATCGAATATATTAGACTGTTTAGACATGGGGGAGAAAAAGAAAGAATGTTTGTGTACATTACTGGGGATAAATGTTTGCTTTCCGCACTGCCTGGCAAGATGGTGGCAGTATTTTTTACAAATAAGATATGTAATTGTGTGTATATTTCAAGCAGCTTGTTTATATTTCCCTCAAGGGTTTAACTTTCTTAGATGTCTAAAATACTCTGAGGGGAGGGAGGGAATGCCATAAATCTTTACAATCAGGCATTGTCCTTGTTTCCCAGGCAAACTCAATGCACCTTCTGTTGGGTAATTGCAATCCAAGAAGTAACATGGGGTGTTTTAGCAAAATGTGAATGAGCTGTATTTATAACGGAGCATAGCAGAGATCTGGAAACCCAAATTATTTACATGAGAAAAAGTGACTAAAAAGAAAAAGGGCATAACCAAGAGATAAGAATATGTGGGCTCAGTTACAAACACTGGCGTTCCACACCTTATGCACAGGTTAACATGAGTAAATGTTTCAGCAGACTGGTCCACACCTTATTTTTTTCAGTAAAGTCCCATGGAATTTTGCTGGTGACACACTCTGTTCTTTGGGGGAGGAGTGTTTGTGGTGAAGAGCTTACTTACCATACAGGAAGTCTTGGTTTCCATCCCCAGAACTGCAAAAACAAAAATAAAGAAAGCTTAATATGTATTGCAAAAGCTTTTGTTTAAAAAAGTTCTTTAAAAAAAGTGTACTTTAGAGTGATGTCTATTTTTTCTCCTTCTTTTCCCCCTTTTTCCTTTCTATTTTCAGTTAGTTTGTTAGGCAAAAGGGCATTTGAAGAGATGTGAGCCAGATTCACTGTGTGTGTGTGTGTGTGTGTGTGTGTGTGTGTGTGTGTGTGTGTATAAATATCCTCTATAAGTGCCTTTTGAACTCCTGATCTAGTGTTTTATAAATGAGTACCTCTGTATTTGAGACCACTGAAAGCAAAGACTACAAACCATGTGAGGACCAGCTGGGTGAGACCAGGCAGCACCGAGAGTAGAAGGAAGAGAAAAATGGAGCTCATGGTTTACAAAGCCCTGTGACCTCTCCAAGTCTTCTCTGGGTCACTCTTTTTTCTTTCAATTCTTTGAAGCTTTCATATACAAGTATAGTGAATCTATATGTTTTCATTCCCTCCCACCTACCCTCCCGCCCCCTCTCATCCCATCCCACTCTTTTTTCCAGTAATCCCCTCCCACTCCCTTGTCCCTCATATTTGATCTGAATGAACGAACGTTTGCTCATATGAAAACATAAAAATATTAGACCTCTTACCAGTCATTCAGCTTAATTTCTATTTTATTCCATAAAATTCCATTTTATTGTTTGTAATTTCTCTAAAAACTTCATGTCACTTTTCCTTCTAGGTAGGAACTTTTTTTTTTTATCTTTTTGGAAATCTTATAAATTTTAGACTCTTCCTCCTAAAAGAAATTCACAAGTGCTCACTATGTTGAGGTTTTGTCATTGGAATCTGGTTAAAAATGACCATATTCAATATTTTCCCCATTTCTCTGATCTCATTACTTTTTTGTCATCTTATGAAATGTTTTTCTAACACTTGGGATTTTAACTTCTGTTGCTAACATCAATTATCAAGATGTTTTCTTAGTTCACTCTTCTGTTGTTAAAACGAATTACCTGACCCTGAGAAACTTAAGAAGTATGCACATTTATTTGGCAGGCAGTTCTGATGGCGATAATCGGTAAGATCATGATGTCAATATCTAGAGGGGGTCTCTTCCTGCATCTTAACATGGTATAACAGGGAGGCATGCTGTCTTTGGTCTGTTGGTGAGGTTTTTGTTTCTGTGACAAAATATCTGTATCTTAGTCTCAACTTCCTGCTGCAGCGATGAACACATGACCCAGTCTCTTTAGAAGGGACAAGGGTTTAGTCATGTTTGTTGTTTCAGGTTATAGCCATTGTGGCAGGAGAGTTATAGGAGAAACCAAGGGAACTGGTCATACCATATCCTCACGAGAGCTGAGACAGGGTCACACCTTCTAGCTTGCCAGCCTGCTGAAGCCAAATAGTTCTCTCTCCATCTTATCCATTTGTCCCATCTGTGGGCTAGATCTTCCCGCCTCAATTAAATAGCCTCCTACAGGCCTCCTCAAAGACTTAGCCAAATAATCCCTCATAGGTCTGCCAAAAGGCTTGCATCTTGCCCAGCAGGTTGACATTTAAAACTAACTCCATAGCCTGATAAAACTAACGGAGACAGTCGACTTCTCAGGAAGAGGCATTTCTTTCGGCTCACAGGTTCAGAGTGCAGTCCGTGGTCACACAGTTTTGTTACTGTGAGTCTGGAGTCAGGCAGAGCATTGGACAGAAACAAAGCAGCTCACCTTCTGGCTGCCAGAGGAAAGGAATAGAGTCCTCATGATGCCACATGGGCTTTCCTCTAATGTGGCACTCCTCAAACTATGGGGGGGAATAGGTGAGACAGAGTTAGGGTATGGGAGAGGGAGACCCCCACCTTCGAGAACTCATCAGACCTCAATTGCTTCCAAAACGGGCCTATCACCTAGCGCTATTAGCACGTGAATTTGGGATCAAGGTTTCAACTCATACACTTTGAGAGGACACATGAACCCCAGCAGATGGTTCGTCTTCTGTGTAATGTGGCCCAGGGACAAGAGCAGGTAGTATGAAGTCCTCTAGGCACAGTGATTCTTAGTTAAACGGTTCTGTGACTAATGTCCAGCAGACTCTTTCTATCAGAGTGACGGCGGTGTTGGAACAGTAGGGCAGAACATAACCAATACACTGGTTTTGTAGGAAGGTAAATACATCCTGGTAACTGACCCTCTCTTCTTTAACAAGGACCTTCTTGAATCCAAAGCACATATTTGAGAGATGGCCTTTCTAATGGATGGGGTCTTTGCTGTCAGAGTTGAATAAAGTTAACCGGATCTCATAGAGATCCTGTCTGTGGTTTCACCAAAGGTCTTCAACTTATAGGGAAAAAAATGCTAGGAGTCTGGGGAGATGGTTCCGTCAGTAAAGTTTTTGTTACATGAGCACCAGGATCCAACTTGGATCGCTAACACCCGAGTGAAAAGCAAACTACAGTGCCATGTGCTTGGGATCTCAACACTGCGGAAGCACAGACAGGAGGATCCCTGCGGGCTGCTGGATAGCCAGGGAACTGAAGCCGGCAAGCATGAGAGCAGAGGAAGACCTTGACTCAAAAAATAAGGTAGAAGAAGACACCTGACCCCACCCTCTGCCCTGAACATGTATGCATACACATGTGTATCAGCACACACACACGCACGCACACGCGCACACACGCGCACACACATACACACACACACACACACACACACAGAGGCTAAATATCTGTTTTTTTTTTTAGGGGGGGCAGGGTCTCTTGATGGACTCAGAGCTCTGTGCTGTGGCTGGACTTGCTGACCGTGAGCCTCCAGAATCTGCTGGTCCGTCCCGCTGCTTCCCAGCACTGGGGCTCTAGGCACGCACCACCGTGGCCAGCTTTTACGTGCACACCGGGGCCATGACCCAGAACCTCATGCTTGTACAAAAAGCTCTTTGTCGCTGATCGATCTCTCCAGTGTCCCATATTTCTGAACAATTTTATGCATAGTGGATTTTATGTCTATTCCAATTTGAAAAATTATATCTTATGAAGTAAAAATCTGTGCTGGGGAGATAGATGGTTTAGGGGTTAAAACCTTTGCCTCACAAGAAAAAGGACCTGAGTTTGAATCCTCAAATCCTATGTAAAAATGCAGGTGAAAATAGCAGTGGTCTGCTCTTCTGGTCATGGAAAGCAGAGCCTAGAGAACTCCATAGACAGCAATAAGGTGGTAGAGCAATGAACCCTTTTGTCACCTTGAGGCCTCCATAAGTACATGCTCTCACATGCCTTCTGGTATACACTCATATATACGCATACAATATTTTTAAAAATGAAGCTCAAATCTCGCCTTAAGACACTGGTTTTCATTTTCAAATGTCCCTTCTTCCATGTGTCCACATCTGGATTCCTGCAGTCTGTGCATGTGAGTCTATTCAGTCCTCATAAGACGTGATTATCGAGGGGACCTTGACAATGATGATCGCTCAGGCGAGTGCAGTGTAAAAATCAGAATCCTTATCTTAGAGAAACTTTCCAGATCACCTGAAGACCGAAAGGTGTGGACAGATGTAGGGCTAGGGAGATGCTGCACCACTGGCTTTGAAGATGGAGGCTGGATGCACGGCTGGGAAGGTAAGAAATTCCAGAGGGTGAAAGGGAGAAAGAAGGAAAGAAAAGAAAGAGAGAAAGAAAGAAAGAAAGAAAGAGAAATAAGGAAGGAAAGACAAAGAAAGAAAGAGAAAGAAAGAAAGAAGAAAGAAAGAAAGAAAGAAGAGAAAGAAAGAAGAAAGAAAGAAAGAAAGAGAAGAAAGAAAGAAGAGAAATAAGGAATGAAAGACAAAGAAAGAAAGAAAGAAAGAAAAAGAAAGAAAGAAAGAAAGAAGAAAGAAAGAAAGAAAGAAAGAAAGAAAGAAAGAAAAAGAAAGATGGATGGTCCTTTGGACTTTGCCTTAATGTGATTAAGTTCTGCAGCAATTTGAAACATTCTGTCTTGGAGAGAGATTCATTGAGTCTCAAAAGAGTCCTGAAACTAGCAAGATTCAGGAGGTCCCTGCCCCAAGGTAAAGAAAAACAGTGTCCAGCTGTCTAGCCTGACAAGCAGTCTCCAACCAGCCTACTAGCCAAGCACAGGAGGATTGCTGTGGGCAGAGCAGGGCTGTTGTTTCCATGAATCTCACCCAGGCTGGGCAGGGGTTTTTGATGACATAGCTGTCTTTGAGTCGTCCCTGTTCCTGTAACACTCACCCAGACTTCTCTAAATAACTCCAATAAGTTCATTGGTTCCCCAAGATGGACGTTGGTGTACTTGATACTTCAGTTCATTCCCTATTTGGGGTGACAGGGATTGCTGAGACATCTTCCCAGGAAAAGTGTTCACACGCAACTCTTTAAAGCTGCTGATGTAGGAAGGGTGGAAAGAGGGTCGTATGGGAGTGTGAACCAAAGCAAGGCACAGTGAATGGCATCTAAATGTGAAATGCTATCAAGAAACTCATCATTGTGCACTAAAACCATTAATGATAGAAAATGAATAGAAATAGATATATTAGAAATATATAATTAGAAATAATAATAGAAATAATAGAAAAAGGAAGATGTCATGTGACTCTTCATTGATTCCCAGAATGGGAAATATTGGTACATTTAAATATTAAAGAAGATACAGACAGAAGGATCCTGGAGCTCTTTTCATCCATGATTTGGTAGGTGGGTTTATGTATTTCTTAGGCTCTTGACAATTAGTCCCCTCTATATGATGCATCTGTGATGTTTGGTAATGCTTTCTAAAACAGAAGCACTTTTTTACACAATTTAGGGTTTTCTTATTTAGGATTAAAATAATAGGTTTATTTTGCAGTGACATTTTTCTTGAAACAAAACTATAGGTAGTTTTTTTCTTTGGGGGAATATTTTGAGCTGTGTGTTATCTTTTAGACTATTTCATTTGAATCATATGGGAAACATGTATCGCATTCAGATAATATTGCTATATTTCCTCTAATTTTGTTGATGAATTGTTTATAAACAAAAACTTCCCCAGCTATTATTTATCTATTTATCTTCTATCTGTAATCTATCTGTCAGTTTATCATCTACTTATCAATATATCATCTTTCAACTATCTACCTCTCTTCTATCTATATCTATCTTCATATCCTCAATCTCCTTATTTCTCTATCCTCTATCTATATGTATCTTCATATCTTCTATCACTTTTCTTTTTTTAATTTTTATTTATTTATTTATTCAATTATGCGTGTGTGTGTGTGTGTGTGTGTGTGTGTGTGTGTGTTTGTAGAACCATGGGCGAATTCGGGAACCACCATGGACGCCTCCACCTCCTCCTTGTTTACTCTGCCCTGGGATTCACAGGCTCCGCCCTACCAGGACCACAAACGCAGGCCGCCTCCACTTCTGCCCGGCATCTATACGTGGGGTCTAGGATCCGAACTCAGGACATTCCGCCTGCAAGGCAGAGGCTTAACCCCTGAGCCACCTCTCCAGCCCCCTATCTCTTTTCTTATGTCTATCATATATTTGCTTATTGTCTATCTCTACCTTCTATCTATAATCTGTTAACCTATCTACCTATCATCTATGTATCTGTTCTCCTCATCCATCCATCCATCCATACATCCATCCATACATACATACATACGTCCACCATCTATCAAGAGAATACAAGTCAAGGAAGGACGTTCAGAGGTGACCTCTTTGTTTGAACAGGCTTCATCTAAAATATTCTCACAGATAAATGTATGTGCTGGGATGAAAATGGAACTTCCTCCTCTGAGGGACCCTTAAGTATCTACACACTATTCGCTCAGTGTCATTCATTCAGGTACCTCTCCTGGGATAGTTTAGGTATTATCAGCATCTCAAAGAAATTAAGTTAACAATTTCCAAAGAAATGGCAGCGTGAGCCTAAGGAAAGATTAGATGACATGCAGAAGTGTTTAGAAGACTCCACACAATGAAGGGCTAATGAAGGCTAATAACTGATAATTGTGAGTGTTGTTGACAGCAGAATGGGCAGTTGTCAGGTAACTTCTGTAGTCTGACCTCTTGTCTGTTTTGTCTTTTTCAATCTTTAACAAGCTTCTGAAAGAGACATTTTTATCCTCCTTTTTTGCAATTACATTATAGCTTCTTTCTGACTGAATGCTCAGTGAAGTGATAAAGACCCCCGATAATGTCTTGACTTTAAGACTGCTCTCACATGAATCAGAGAAACTTTCGCTAGAAGCAGTTCTGGAAGATTCCCTGGAGCTCTGGCAATGGTATGTTTCACTCTAGATGCTGGGGGAGCTCCCAAGCCACGTGGAAATCAGGGACCTTTCAACTATTTCTCAAGGCTGGAGTTACAGTCCACTGTCATTTCTACCTGAGGTTTTTATGTGGAATCTGAGATCTGAACTCAAGTCCTTTTACTTATGAGGCAAGAACTTAACCCCAAGCCATCTTCCTAGCCCTCAAAGCACATTTTAAATGACTTATGTTTATTTTACCAATTTTAATTCACAAAGACATGAGATATGACTCTTTTGATATTTCTTTGACATCTGCACCTCTAGTTAACATGTGCTTTCTGGACTGCATACACATGCAACTTGAATTAAAAAAAAAAAAGAGGATTTCAGGCTTTAAAACTGTCGAACTTGGGGGGTATAATTGTGTCCACGTGTTCCCACTGATGAATCAACCTGTAGACATTTCATAATTTCATTAAATGAATGTTTCTGTCTTTTCACAGTTTGCTTTTGTATTACAGTTGTGTTTCTCCCTGCCCCGCATTCCTCAGGAGAGTTCCGGAATGAAAAGATGACAGAGCAGCTAAGTGCTGAGTAGCGTCAGGTGGACAAAGTGCCAAGACGTTTCCCCTAGGAATGAATGGCAGTGGTGGAGTATTCAGTGGGAGCAGCAAGTCTATGTCTCTTGTAGGACTAGTGCATCCACATTGGAATAGGACCAGACTGGCAGAGACCAGAGAGGGAGTCTACAGATATTTTCTGGGGTTGCTAGGTTGTCTAGACCACTCACTATAGGCACACAACAGTAGGACAGCTGCCAATTCAAATCCTAAGATACTTTCCTTGGACTCATGAATGAAGTTTGTGTGATGGTTGAGGAAAGACACACAAAGTTTGCCAAATGGTAGGTTCTGGGATGAGTGAATTCGCTGAACACATTTATTGAGTATTGATCAGAATCATTAAGTTTTTTAAATTTTAGGAATTAGGGATAGGATTTTTAGATCATTATTCCATAGAGCATACTTGCTAGTGGAGAAGACAGACATTCATCAGAGAAATCAAAGTATGAGCATGACAATTTCTGACAGTATTACCAAGGAAGTAGAACTAGGGGTCAGGACGGAAAGAGAGGAAAATAAAGTGAAGGTAGGACATTCCAACAGAGGAGATAGAATGTGCAGAAACATGAAGTAGCAGACAAGGTTGGCTCTTTTTAAATAGGTGTTATTTATTTGAGTGAGAGAGAGAGAGAGAGGGAAAGAGAGGGGGGCAGAGAGAGAGAGAGGAGTCAACTGGGTCTTTGCTGGAGAGACTGTCCTGAACACCATGACATCAGTAGACTCCTCACTGAATTTGAGACACTCGAATTTGTCTCTAGGCATTGCTCACCTTCTCACAGGAGAGAGCAGAAGGAACAAAACGACCTCAGGAAAGAATGACTAATCTAATGCACTTGAATTCATGGCTCTACATATAACATTTTTCACTGTGTTTACTGTGATTATGATATCATGTAGAAGTTTCTCAGATACTTCTGCTCAGCATGTCCATGGGAACAGTGACTACAACTGATCCCAAAGAGGAGATTATTCTAGAAATGGGTTGAAACCGAGAAGAGAGGTAAGAGTATAAAGACAACAAAGGAATACGCAAGATGAGCTGCCGTTAGCTCAGCTTCCCTCTTGTCCTTAATTAATAGCAAGCTGCCTTTGCACGTGCAGGTGAGGTTAGAGGACAGCTTTCACAAGTCACTTCTCTCCTTCTACCTCATAGGCTTCTGAGGATGGAGCCCAGTTTGCGAGGAGGCAGACATTACCTGACGAGCTATCTTTCTGGCTTTGCAAAAGGAAAGCAATGGCAGTTGTATTATCTTGAAGAAAATGTGACAAAGTATATTACACAATTGCCAATGCCTGGCGAAAGATGATCAGTCCAACACTTACTATTTTCTCTTTTTTCCTGCAGTGACCTGTTTTCTATAAGTGTGACTGTCAAATAGTAGAACTGTTAGGTGAGATCACCTGAATTTGCATCTCCTGTACCACATATTTAGGGTTCTCTCCATTGAGTAGTTGGTCCCATGGGCATGAAGATGGATGACAGACAAGAAGTAGAGAGACATTGTGGAAATTTGCTCCTCAAGAAGATCAAGTTGAGGATCTCAGAGAGCTACAATGAACACGTGTGCCTTTTGATCAAAAACAGAGCTGATGTCTTCAAGCACAAAAACCATTTTGACTCTTTGAAATGTGCATGTGTCATAGTTCCCTGATCTGCCACAGCTGATTCTTGAAGCACCATTCAAACTGAGCTTAAATCATCTTTGGTATTTGCTAGAAGGCTTATGAGGCAGCCAGAGATTCTAAGGGATTAAGGTCAGTGTGACCTATTCCTGGGCTGGAGGGGTATGCATTGGAAGCAGAGGCTGCCTGCCTGAAGCCAGCCAAACGACAAGCCCCCCTTTCAATAGCACACATGGCGTGCACAGCAGACCTTTGTCACAAGGAGCAACAGCTTCCAGAGACTTTTTCCAGAATGCTCTAAAGAATCTAGCTTTATTATGGATAAATCATGATCACCCATTTATTAACTCTGTGCCGTGTGATAATTTTTTTCTGTGATTTCATCACAGCTAGAAAGAAATGGATCTCTGTGTTTGGATGATTTCCTTACATTCCTGCCTTCTGTTCAAAGTTATCAATACACTGATCCATTATCATAATTGAACCTCTTACTCACCAGTCATCACGATTTAGGAATTCTCGGTATCAAACTGAGTTTTAAACAATAAATGGTTATTTGTTTGAAAGTCACTTCTCTTTCTACATCGTGTATTGAAAGCTGCTAAACATAATCTTGGCTTCTCGTTCCTTCTGTGATGGGGACAGAAACGCATCCCATTCATCCACAATTTCTCATGACAGATTTTTTGCCAGGCATGCGTTTAAGTGTTTTCCTTGGTAAACCAATGCATTGTTATCTCCGTATTTTCTCAGAATGGAGGCATTCCTCTCTGGGAGGAGGAAGATGAGGAAGAGGAGGACGCTCCTAAGATTGAGGAATCTCAAGGGTCATGAAGATCCTGAAATTCACAAGACTCAGGAAACTCAGAGGGTTCCAGGATTCGCTAGGCCCTTCCCTGTTTACTGTTTGTATAAACAGTTGCTGGGGAAGAGGAGACCATCAGTGGAGCTGCCTGTGAGTTGGGCAGGCAAGCCCTGATGCAGCCCTTTTGAGTTTTAACCCGTGTTGGGGTAGGATTTATGGTGAGGCAACTGAGAGTCACCCATGCTCCTGTAAGTGATCCAATTATTCTCATTGGTTCAGTATTGAAAGCTGCTAAACATAATCTTGGCTTCCCGTTCCTTCTGTGACGGGGACAGAAACGCATCCCACTGTAAATATATGATGTGCTCATACAATAAAGCCTAGGAAACCAATTGATATTATTGCTCAAGCTCTTCCTACATATCCGAAAGGTTCTTTTTTTTCCTGAATAGTATGTTACAATATGAGAAATAATGCCAAATCCTGGTAGAATAAGAATATATACTTCAGGATGGCCAAAGAATCAAAATAAGTGTTGATAGAGAATAGGGTCTCCTCCTCCTGCCGGGTCAAAGAAAGTAGTATTTAGATTTCGGTCAGTGAGTAGTATTGTGATTCCTGCGGCTAATACAGGTAGAGAGAGCAGTAAGAGTACAGCTGTAATTAATACAGATCATACGAATAGTGGTGTTTGGTATTATGTAATAGCTGGTGGTTTTATGTTAATAATAGTTGTAATAAAGTTGATAGCCCCTAGAATAGAAGATACACCTGCTAGGTGTAAGGAGAAGATGGCTAGGTCAACAGAAGCTCCGGCGTGTGCTAGGTTTCCTGCTAAGGGTGGGTATACGGTTCAGCCTGTACCGGCACCAGCTTCTACTATTGATGATGCCAGGAGTAAGAGAAATGAGGGTGGAAGAAGTCAAAAACTTATGTTGTTTATTCGAGGAAATGCTATGTCAGGTGCGCCGATTATTAGAGGTACAAGTCAGTTTCCGAAGCCGCCAATTATTATAGGCATAACTATAAAAAATATTATAACGAAAGCATGGGCAGTAATGATAACATTGTAGATTTGGTCGTCTCCTAGCAATGCACCGGGTTGGCCGAGCTCTGCTCGAATTAACATGCTTAAAGCGGTTCCTACTATGCCTGCTCAAGCACCAAAATTATGTAAAGGGTTCCAATATCTTTGTGGTTAGTTGAAAATAGTCAACGGTTGATGAACATAGATAAAATGGCCGAGTAAGTAGTTAGACTGTAAATCTAAAGACAGAGAGTAATCTCTTTTTACCAAGCCTTGAGGTGAGTTTTCATGTTGAATTGCAAATTCAAAGAAGCAGGCTAGAGCCTGCCGGGGCTTCTCCCGCCTTTTTTTTTTTCTAAGGCGGGAGAAGTAGATTGAAGCCAGTTGAATTAGGGTTCTTAGCTGTTAACTAAGGTTTCGTGGGTTAGGATCCCACCAGTCTAGGAGGATTTAGCTTAATTAAAGTGTTTGATTTGCGTTCAGAAGATGTGAGATAAATTCTTGCAGTCCTTATTTTCAGAAGTTAAGTTGTTGTAACTTACTTAGGGCTTTGAAGGCTCTTGGACTGCGATATCCTAAACTTCTATATTAGTGTGGATAGTAGGGGAGCCAAGGGTAGGGATAAGGAAGTTGTGATGGTTAAAGGGGCTATGAGGGTAGTGTTTTGGGGATTTACTTGATATCATGTTAATTTTGAGTTGTTAAAGGATGGAAATATGGTTAGGGATATTGAGTATACAATACGTATATAAAAATAGGTTGATTAAGGTGGTGATTGCTATAACTATTGAAATAATGGGGTTGTTGTTGGAGATAAGGTCATTGATGATTACTCATTTGGGGAGAAAGCCTGTGAGGGGAGGAAGGCCTCGTAGGGATAGTAAGGAGATTAATAGTGTTAGGATTATTATTGGTGTTTTGTTTCATAGAATGGATATAGATAGTGTGGTTGTTATGGAGTTAAATATTATTATTGTAAATATACAGAGGGTTAGTATGATGTAAATTGTTAGATTGAGTAATATAATGTGGGGGCTGAAGGTTATGATAGCGAGTGTTGGTGGAATAGTGCTTTGATCTGTGTTGGGTGCCTTACCTGGTGTGACAGACTTTGGTCCCAAGGGGGAGGGGAGCGTTCAACTTACATCTTTTCAGTTCCTGACCTCGTGGTGTCATTTAGACAACTGCTAACTGCTACTTCTGGGTGTCTAAATCATCCTCTGTTCCCTAAGAGGAAGCAACTGCAAAATGAGGAAATTAAGTCTGCCTAAATGTATAGCTTACATTGACTGCTTAGAACCTATGTGGCAGGACTGGGAGATGATGGCCAAGTGAGTAGGAGTGTCTGACGCACAAACATAAGGAGCTGGGGTCGAACATCCAGCACTCTCATAAAAAGCCAGGTGTAGCCGCGTGAAACTGTAAGCCATTGCTTCTGGGTAGAGGAGACAGAAGGATCGTTGAGGCTTGCTGGTCGCCAGCTTGGCTCCAGGTTCAGCAAGAGACTCTGACTCATGGGAACAAGGGGAGAGTGATAGAACAGGACCTCAGACATCCTCCTCTGCCTTCATCTGTGCGTGTTAGCATGTGAATCTCCAGACATGTGTGCAGCCACATACAACACACACACACACACACACACACACACACACAGTATTTCTGGCAGCAGAATATCCAAATGTACTTTGTTTTTCTGACACTAGATTTGAACTGAAGGGTCCCTTAGACCCTTTCTTCTCTCTTCTTCAACTGCCGTGGATTTTTCAGGTAGAACATTCAACTTGAGCCCTTTAATAAAATAGTCCTCACATCAATACAGTGGATTCTTTTTCCTTTTCTTTGTCTTTCTCAGGGAGAATTAGTCCCTTATTTATTATTGTTGTTATTTATCTTGGAAACTTCTTGTGAACACTCCTTTAAAAATCACAAATGTCAGGATTGGAGGAGAGGAACATAGAGGGAAAACCCAACCCTCCTTAAATATTTCTTTTTGCTTCCACAGGCGAAAAGGCAAGAGGACGGATGTGTGGGCATAGTAGCCGAATTTGTGGAAACCCGAGTGCGTGAGCTTCCTGGGGCTGTGTCACAAAGAACCACAACGGGATGGGTTTGCTAACAGGAGTGGATTGCAGTCATGGTCTGGAGACCAGCTCTCGAAGCTCAGGGCGTCCACAGCACTGCTCCCTCCTAAAGCCACGATGCACCTCTCCCTTCTAGCCATTCACTCTTATCAGGGGCTTTCTTTGGCCCTCAGTTCTGTTACCCCTTTGTCTGCATCCATGGCTTTCTCCTTATACATGCATAAGTAGATGTCTACCTGTCTGTCCCCATTCTCCTTGAGGGGAATGTGGCAGAACTGGGAGATATGGCCAAGTGAGTAGGAGTGTCTGACGTACAAACATAAGGACCTGGGGTCAAACATCCAGCACCCTCATAAAAAGCGAGGTGTAGCCGCATGAGACTGTAAGCCAGTCTTATGCACAGCATTCATGAGGAATGGTTCCACCCGGGTCTAGCCTAATAACCTCATCTCCTTCCACTCATCCGTACAAACTGTATTTCCAAATAAAGCTCATTTCATGGGCGCTAAAGCTAAGTCCATCAACATATTTTAGGCAAGAACACCACTGACACTGGCTGTACTTGAATTTTAGTGTAGAGAAGGCTTCAGGTGGGTTAGGAGTTTAGGTCACAGTATGAAGTTTTATGCTGCTTTTCTTTTTTTAAAATTTTTTATTATTTATTCAATTGTGCGTGTGTTCGTGTGTGTGTGTGTGTGTGTGTGTGTGTGTGTGTGTGTGTAGAACCACCATGGACAAATTCGGGAACCACCATGGACCGCCTCCACCTCCTCCTTGTTTACTCTGCCCCGGGATTCACGGGCTCCATCCTACCAGGGCCAGAAAATGCAGGCCGCTCCCGCTTCCACCTGGGTCTATATGTGGGGTCTAAGATCCGAACTCAGGACCTTCTGCCTGCAAGGCAGAGGCTTAACCCCTGAGCCACCTCTCCAGCCCCTATGCTGCTTTTCATCCTCATCCGTGGACCTGCTCCCACTAAGCTCTTCGCATGTCTGCAGTGTGCTGTCTCTCTCTATTATTTTGCTACTTTAAGTTTAATTAATAATTATTTTGTGTGTGTGTGTGTGTGTGTGTGTGTGTGTGTGTGTGTGGTTAGTGTGGGCACCTGCCGCTAGAGCATTCATGTGCAGATCAGAAGGATAACTTGGCAGAGATGGTCCTTTCCAACTACCTTTACGTGGTTTAGGAATTGAATTCAGGTCATTGAGCTTGTTCAGCAAGAGACTTTTACCCACTGAACCATCTCAGTAGCTCCAGTTTAATTTTCTAAATGTGACTATCTGCACATGAGACTTGCAAAAGAACAACAAAGTGAAACTTTCAAATTCAGTTACAAGAAATCGATTTGAATCTTACAATGCACGTGAGTTTAGAAAATTGGAGTTGCTTTAGGTCCTCACTGGATATTTTTCCAGGACCCTTACACTCAGTTCTCTCTTCTGCTCTTATACTCACATGCACACAGTGCTAAAACTCATGCATGAACATGCATGCATGAACACAGACATATAAAGACCCACATACACACACGCATACTGTTGCAGTTAGCCTGCATGGTTGCTGATAAATCACCACTCAATGGCTTAAGGGAACAAGGAGTTTATTTTCTCTTATGATTACTGGTTACAGTTGTTTGTCCATCTTAGCAGGAGAGCTCGCACCAGTACCAGGTGCTAGGGAACTAGCCACACCATCTGTACAAAACAGCTCAGAGAAGGGCGATCCTTACTTGCAGCATGTCTGGCCAAGTGTACACAACGATGCCAACTTTCTCAACCAGCTCTCTGTATTTTATTCCAAGGCTTAGTCCCACCCACCATGGGCTGGGCCTTCCCCACCAGCTAGACAATCTCCTGCAGGTTTGCTCTGGGCTAAACTCAACTACTAATTCTCTACAAATGTGCCCACAGCTCAAACCCTCAACATTAAGTTGACACCTGTGCTTAACTATCACACACACACACAGACACAGACACACACACACATATAGAAACAAACACACAGGCACGAACATATGTATTTGTATGCACAGACATGGCACACATACACATACACACACATATATATATACGTATGCACACACACACACACACACACACATATATATATATATATACATATGCACACATACAGACACACATTCACACATATACAGACACATTTACATACACTCCCACAGACACACAGATATCCAGACACACACACACACAGTGTTTTGCCAAAGAAGTCCTTACATTGGTCCTACAAGGCTCACTGGGTACTAACTTTCATTCCTCTTAGGTGGCAGCAACCTTCCTTATGTTCCACTATTTTTCATTTTCAATTTTAAAAAATTGCCTCCTTTTGTCCGATGATTCTGTATCATGTGCCAGCTGTCTGTCCTCCAGCGACAGAGCAAGAAGATAAACTGTTCCTGGTGTCCCCTGAGGAAATCTCATTGCTATCAGAGCCGGGCTGCCAGGTGGAGTTGAGTAAACTCCGGAGTTACAACATGAGTGAGGCTCGAAGTTCACCCCAACATCAAACAGCCAGCGGGGTTCTGCTTTTCAATGCCTTCTGAACTGAGCATAGTAAACCAGGGTGAAGCGGCAGCTACAGTCGCCACTAAGGAGCCAAAGGCTGCTTTATTATCTCAGGGTGTAGAACACAATTTCAGTTATGTGTCCCCAGGTTTACCACGACATACAGGCCAAGAAGAGAAAAGGCCACATGGGGACTGCGAGAAGGGAAACTAACTGCTTATTTCTTGCTAGGTCCGGTGAAGTCACAGGCTCACAGAACTAAGAAACATTTTTGAGAGCAACAGGTTGAGCCTCTTTGTTTGCTTAGGCAAAGGCATTCAAATACTGTACGGGTTCATGCACAGTTGGAAGGCTTTGGGGTTCAAGTTTGATTTTGTAAACTGGCAAAAAAGATACCTAAGTTCTCTGTTGTGATGAAGGTGAAGCATGGGGTTCCTAACTTGCCCCTTTGTCAATGACCTTCCCTCCTTTGACCCGGGTCCGCGCAGCCAGTCAGTCACCAAGGAGGAATTAGGTCTCAGTCCTAGTGCTGAGCTGTGTTCACTGTTATCTGAGTGTGGCTACGATAAGATTCCTGAAATCCCCAAGCAGTTGAACTCTGAGAAGTCTTTTTATTTATTTATTTATGTTGTCCAGTGAGCCATTTCCAACAGCTTTTACCATGGCTGCTAATCATTAACCAAAGGGACTGACTCCATGGAATCTTTCAGCGCTGTCTGCAGTGAAGCGCGCCAGGAGGGGCGCGGGCAGCGGGGACGAGAGGGGAGAGCCAGGAGCTTGCAAAAACACCCCTGTGCTGCGGGACGTCTTGGCTCCCGGACAGGCTGAGTTGCAAGACATTGAAGCTCTGTCTTCATCTGAGTTGCAAGACATTGAAGCTCTGTCTTCATCTGTGTATTCCGGATCTCACTGGGGATCTAGACTCACAACAGCTGCCCATGCTCCGGGTTTACTCAGCGATGTATATGCTTAATAATCTCTCTGGTGACCTTCAGTCTTTACTTGACTCTCCATCACAGGCAGACTCTTACAGAAGCAGATTTTTGGGAGACAACAAAGGGAAACGGGCTGGGGAACAGGGCACGTGGTGGCAGATGCTCTTGCTTGACATCTCTCTACAGATGCTGGCCGTCAAAGAATGCTTCGTTAGTGATGAAGACAGAAGAGAAAACGAGTGACCTGTGGCTTCTGTTTACAACCCCGGGAGAGGGAAGATATTGACTTCATCCTGGTCAGGGGCTGCTAAGACAGGGCTGTTTTTGTGGTTCTTTCATGCCTCCTCTCCCTTAATGAGGTTGGCTCAGGCTGAATTGCTGAGTCTCTGATAGCTCCTCCTTCCTAAGAAGGGACCAGAATCCTCTGCCTCAGGGTTGTTATTAAAAGGTCACACAAATGAATGATGGAGTGTCCCCTTTGAGGGAAGCTGCCCTCAGTTAGATAACTGGTACCCACTTGGGCTAGAGGTTTTGTCCATGGTTGCTTGACCTGTGTGCTTAGGAAGAACATGGTGGGGACATAGGATGGAGACTCTTCTTATGTCTTGGCAGCCGGGAAGGGAGAGAAATAGAGACAGATAGAGCTAGAATGAGAATCCCCAAGGATCCGTCTCTAGATCTTGCAACTAAGCACCTCGTCCCTCTTTCAAACCACTCATTAGGTCAGAGCCTTCCAGATCGAGTTGTCTCTAAAATGCCGTCATGGGCTCCTCAGAGTTGGTTTCCTTCATCTCCTAGGGTTTTCTCAACCCAAGTTGTAAAGTTAACTGTTGTAGGGGAGGGAGAGACATTTTCTTCAGTGGTGTAGCCACTGGTAAGATGCCTATGCCCCTCTAAGTAACCCTAATGAAATATACAGTCATTTAAAAAGGAGGACAGAAGAGAGGGTTGTTGGGAAGAAGGAAGAAATCAGCAACAGGACAAAGAGGAGTGGATTTGATCGAAATGTATTATGTATAATCTATACAAATAAAAAGATGAGCTATTGTAGTATCTTAAAGTTATCTTCCATATGCACACACTAAAGAAATCAAGATCACCAAAGAAGCAAATAAAATGATTGATTTCATTTTAATTTTCAAATGTTCTGCTCCAAAGTAACGGAAGTGTAAGTTAGATTCTCCTGTGATTGAGAATAAGAACATTAGTATCTTTCTTATTGGGCTGTTTTGAGGAATAATGAAATGGTACATATTTGAAATCATCCCTGCCAAGAGTCAGGGCTCAATAAATAAATTTATAAATATAAATATAAATATATATATAAATATATAATATATAATAATATATAAATATATATTTATATATAAATATAAATATAAATTTATAAATAAATATTATAAATATAAAATAAATTTATAAATATTAATGTTGTCATGACTTGAGCTTGCCTTAAGAAGAGCTCTTCAGACTTTTTGTAATTTTCCATCCACACAACATATATACAATTTGCATAAATGCATGCATGCATGCTGCTGCACCTACATATTTTCATAAAACTCAGAAGTCTTTTTTGAAATCTTTTCTCACCTTCCATTGCCTCCCTTTCCTTTTCTATACTTCTCTGTTTCCCTCCCATGTGGGGGACCCATAATGTACTTTCTTACTTTCCCTTGCTTGCTTGGGTCATTATGAATGCTCATTTCACTTGTGTGTGTGTGTGTGTGTGTGTGTGTGTGTGTGTGTGTGTGTGTGGTTAGGACTGTTACTTTTTATTATCAGTTAGTAATGTATATTTTCTGTGTGTCTTTTCTTTTTTCTTTTTTTTTTTTCCACTCAAAAGGAAACATAATACGAGTCTTTCAGAGCTCAGACACATCTGGGTCTTTCTCTGGAATAACTACCCACTAATCCACAGTGAGGGTGATTAGAACCTGGGCCCACATTCACCATGGACTGGCATTTCCTTTCACCCCCTACCCGCTCTTCTTGTCACTAAGTTAGTGACCTTTGATACTTGCCTTGCATACTTTTGATTTGTGAGAGGTGCCAAAGATAGAAACTGCAGGGTGGACTGGCCCACACATTCTCTAATTGTTGTATAAATACTGCAAAATGCCTTTCCAAAGCACGCTTAGCGGTGAGTGTTTCTTAGTAATTGGCGAGACTCCATTTTTCCACTTGTTTGCAGCTGTGCATCTAACAGGTCAGGAAGCACTGGGCACCTATGGCTACTTTTGAATCTACTTGGGCATATCTTTCCTTTCTGTGGCTGTTTATCTCCAGCCCATACATTAGAGTTAGGTGTGCCTCCACATGTACTGTAGCTGTGTAGACACATCATGCATTCAGGAACTTGTTTAGTTCTGTTGATACCTACTGCTGTCTAAAGGCTTCCAGTGCCACAGGATTCAGATGCAAGTTTGAATTGGTTATAGACAGGGAGAAAGCAACGTGCAGTTACAAGTATCGAACTAATCCCAGCAGACTCGGAATCCTTTCCCTCAAACATTTTGATCCTGTAACCACACTAGATGCTCCTTCCTCAGAAAGAACTATCTTCTCTTCCATGGCTGACTTTTGAACCACTTATCACTACTGGCCTGTAGGTAAATTTCTCTGAGTTGAGTTACACTTGAAAGATTCCGCATATCTCCCGACAAGGCACCCTTTCCATAAGTGGCTAGAGCAGGCCGCAGGGAGCCACATTGCTTATCAGAGAAGATCAAAAAGAACTGGTATCCTCATTCTTATCCATCCACCAACCCTAAATGCCTTTGCGCAGATATCCTGTATGGCATCTTGGCAAAAGGGAATTTTCCTGGGTATCACTTGAGGAAATTTGCCAGCAAAAATTACACCTCTGCATCCCCGCATGCCATAAAAGCTCTTTGGTCTCATCCAGAAACATTTCCTGTTTCCCCAGTTTATTTCACTGTCTAGGATCGTGGTGCGTGGGGCGGGGGCGGGGTGCAACCATTTCTTCCTTTTATGTGAAAAGATTCCTCCCCCTCTCAGGACCACGTGCTCCATCCTCCTCATGACGAAAGGGCCTTGCTTCTAATCGTGGGTTTGCCCTCTGGTGACCTTTCCAGACAGTTCAGGGGAAGCTCTCCTAGGTCCACCCCTTCCACCTGACCTCTTGCTCCTCTAAAAGAAGCCTGGGGAAAATGTCATTTCTAAACGTCAAGACCCAATTCAATGCCCTCTTCCCCCCTCCAAAAAAAATAAGGAATTGAATTTCCATATCATTCCACATGCAGCTTGCTCCACAGAAGGGAACTTTATAGCTTCCAGAATGTTCGTGGGGTGTGGTGGCGGGGGAGGGGGAGGAGAAGGGAATTTCACAGTGAGACAGCATCATCTTAGAAAGCAGATCCTTTCTCTTTCTCTTTCTGCACTTGTGAGCATGTATTCACGCCCTCTTATCACACACACAGCTATACTTGTAATACGGTGGTGGAGGGAGCAGGGCAAGCTACCTGTATCAGAAACCTGAAGCTTTCAACTTCTTCCTCAGGGCTTCCCCCACCCCTGAGCTACCAGTTGATTTAAGGGAAGGCCAGACTCTGCAAATGCCTTCAGTCTGTTTCAGGTCCCACTTCTGTGTTCCTCTGAACTTTGTCTAAATGGCTTTGCCAAGGGGACTTTCCAGGGTGGAGCCTTGAACCTGAGCCCTTGTGAAAATCCCTTTATGTTCTACATATTTTGGAGTGGGAGCTGATCACAGCCAGGGGATTTTTTTTTTTTTTTTTTTGCTTCAGGGAGGAGTGTGTGAATGCACTTTTTTCCCTCTGCTCACACAGCTGGTAGTTCCTGCTGACTGCTGTTTGCTTTGAAGTCACGTGGCTCAGGGGGTTTCTGTCAATGTTTACTCATTACACATTCAAATATGACACCCTGACACCCATTCAGGGAGAATGAGGTGCTGTTCTCCAGGTCTGCTGCCAGAGACAAGAAAGTTTATATCCCCGAAATGAAAGTTGCTTTTCATGTCTGCAAATGCAGAAATTTTAATGTTCTTTCTGCATCATTTAGAGTCGATCCTCTTTAACTAGTAAATTCCTTTAACTATTCAATGTTTATATTACTTAAGGTGACCTCTTGGCTGATCATGCCCAGGCCATTTGTTAATTCGTGCTATATTTATCAGAGAATTGCTCCAAGGAGCCAGGGAGGAAAGATCATATACAGGACAGAGTGGTATCAATTAAAATCCTTTGATTCCTCTGTGGGTGCCACCCTGTGGAAGGAGGATGCACCTAGACATACAGTATGTGGATGAGGCCATGTGTTTTGCTTTGGCCAATGAGCTGAAGGTGAAAGCTACTTTCTGTCAAAACTCACAGGAGCTGGGCTTGGGACCTGAGGGTATCTCCAATCATTGGCACTTCTTCGCTCTGCCACATGACTGGCATTACTCCAGGCTGGGAAATTAACTTGGTGGCAAACTTTACAAAGTAGGGCACAACCATAGCTCATATGGAACTTTACTTTTTTCCTCCTTTATTCTGTATTTTCAACACTTTTTTTTAGGCTAACATACAAAGCAGTGGGTTTATCCTGGCATCTTCACATATAAGTTTCTATTATACTCGACTCTCAAACACTCCTTTTCCCCTCTGCCAGAATTCAAGCCTCATTGTTATGAGCCTTGGGTTCTGAAGACCATTTGCTACTGCAACAGAATCTTGCTTCTTCCAACAGATGCAGATCACATACAGAAAAGAGCAGAAAGAACCCAAGTTCAAGTTGTGTTTCTGCCGTGCAATAATGAGATGGACATTGACTTAGAGCCTGTTGCTGAGACAAAGGCCACTGTAAGGAGAAAGGGTTTATCTTAGTTCACAATTTCGCTCATGATTCAAGATACAGTCCAATATGGCAAGGAAGTTAAGGCATCAGGAGCCTGAAGCAGTTGGTCATATTGCCATCAGAAAGCACAAAGCTTGAGGACACCAAGTCCAGGAAACCCACAGCAGGTGAGTCTTTCCTCATCAATTTACATAAATAAGGTAGTTAAGATCATCTTTCACAGACTTTCAAAGAGGCTAACTTTCATCAAGTGCATCCTGGAAGCCCACCTCCCAGGTTTCAAGCTGATAGCCAGCACTAGCCAGCACAGATTCTACATGTGTGTGTGTGTGTGGGGGGTGTTTTCTTGGCTGTAAAACCTTGGCTGGTATGATACTCACTATTCAGCTCTAGCGAGCTTCCAGCGGTGCAGCAATTCTGCTGAATGCTGGAATTGTAGGAATGCACCCATGCCCTGTTTCGAGCATTTCTTAAGTTTGAGGAGCGCTACAGTCTGCCACAGAAGTGAAGGAAGTATAAAAACTGCTGTGATTTCAATATGAATTATCCCCCACCGGTTCGTGTGGATCCCCAGTCTCTGATGGTGGCAGGGGTGGCATTTTTTTGGAGGGCAGAGAACCTCTAGGAAGTGGAGTCTTGCTTGAGGAAGTGAGTCACTGGAGGCAGGCCTTGAGGCTTGACAGACAGGCCCCGCTCCCTGTGCATGGCCTCCTGACTGCGGTTGCAGTGTGACAGCAGCTGCCTCCATTCCTGCTGCCGCGCCTTCCTGCCGCGATGGACTGCATCCCTTCTTAAACTGTGAAGCAAAGGCAATCCTGTGTTCCTCAAGTTGCCTCTTGTCAGACATTTGGTCATAGCGAAGGAGTGAAGTAATTGATTTTAATCGCCAAGTCTTTCTAGATTTCCCAGGCTGAGAGGGGCACCTTTAACTGGCAGCACACTGGAAGGCACCACACCCTACCTAAAGGTAAGGCACTATTAAAGTTGTTTTTTTCCTCATTTGGGGAGCTGCATGTGGTGAACCTTGCTCTCATTCAACTTTCTGATAAATAAATGGTTGGAGGCATATTAGTGTTGTAGAGTGTTATGAGTGACCATGCAGGTACTGCTTGAGAAAGGCATTTCTGACTGAAGCACAGACGTCTAACTTTGGGACCGCCACACGGGGAGCGATGCTGTCACACACGCTCCTAGGTGCCGTGCCAGCCAACCAGCCTCTTTACGGTGTCAGGAGCGTATCGTGTTTTATCCAAATAGCTTTCACGTTCTGAAAGAAGACTGTAAATGACAGAATATAGTCGCACGCTGCTCATTTTACTAGGAAGCACTAGGTGTGAGAAAGAACATTGGCTTTAGAATGAGATAAACCTGCATATAGTAGTCTAAATATTTCGTTGAATGATTAAATCCATTGAAATTCCCATCAACGTCTCTAGTTCTGTAACGTCACACCGGTGCTCAACTTCTGTGGGCTTCAGTCTCTTTCCTGTAACAACTTACAATCTCTACCATAAAGATTTTTTTTTTTGTAGTGCTGGGGAATCAAACACAACTTTGCGTACTCTACCACTGAGCTATATTCCAGTACTCAAAAGGTTTTCATGAAAGGATTAATGGAATTATAAGTGTACAAGATGGATCTAAATGTTTAGTAAAGATTGAATAGGGTTGGTGAGATAGCTCAGTAGATGGGGCGCCTGAATACAAACCTCGATCCCCGAGCCCCCGGGGTGGAAGGAAAGAACTGATTTCCAAAAGTTGTCTTTTGTCCTTCACTTGTGCATGCAACGATGCACATGTGCTCTTTCTTGCTCTCTCTAGTCTCTCTCTTATTTATAAGTAAATAGAATATTTTTCAAAAGATGCAACAAATTTGACCCTTTAGCTATTGGCCATGCTATTTCCTGAAGTAGGTGGTCACAAATGGAAGAAAAAATAGTGGGCTTTGGGGCTGGCTTGAGAGTTGGTTAATGAGATTTCTAGATTCCTTCTTGGAAAAAAAAAATCAATAGCATTTTGATAAGCCCACACTTCTCTGCCACAAAAGCAATTCCATATGAGTGCAGGGAGGTAAGCATTTAAAGTGCTTTTGATACACAAAAGCTTCCAGGGCTGTGGCTTGGAAAAGATTTCCTGACAAAAGGGACTACACCATGTCTCATCGCCTGGTTTCTAGATTGGTTTTCCATTTCCTCTCAATGGCGCACTACCTTTATCGCTCCGTGCAATGCCTGTGTCTGCCTTTTTAATATACTAGCAGGTGCTTGAAAAGACCCTTCTGCAGGTGTTTCTCAGCATCCAACTTAGGAATTTATATGAGCAACAGGAAGGTAGATGGCAAACTTTTCAGTGATCTGCATCAACAAAAGCAGGGAAGCAGCTTTGTTTGGCTGAAAGCCTATTATTCCCCCATGCTCTTCTGGGTATTTATCATTTCATTTAATCCTCACAGCCACCTTGGGAGATAAGTGGTTTCCTATATTTATTTTTGCAGCGCTGAGTTTCAAAGTGAGAATATTAAGGTACAAAGAAGTTTAGAAATTTGTCCAAGGTCACGCAAGCACGAAATGGCATTGCTGAGCACCGAATGCAGGCCTGTTTCATTTCAAAGCCAGGCACTGTGCTTCATTTTACCCTGCCTCGCTCTTCCCTGACTGACTGACTATTCATGAGCCCAGTGCCCCACGAGGCAAAGAATTCTGACAGTGCTTTGTGCTTTGAAGACAGCCTTCGGAGCAGGGGGACTTGCGTTCTCACGCCCATCGTCGTTTACTAATTACATGGCCTTGGGAAGGTTACTCATCATCTCAAACTTCAAGTGCTTCGTTAGCAAAAACAGGACACTCATCTCTTTGGAGGAAGAGGCCACTGTGAGAAGCAGAGACAAAAGAACGGCGTGCTTGGCACCGAGGACTCCTTCAAGGAGTGTTACGCTAACTCATGTGTTTATAATCGTTACTCTCTGTGTTAGTTGGGGTCCTGTAGAGGAACAGAATGGATAGAATGAATATATATATAAAGGGAATGTATTGGATTGTCTTGCAAGATAGGGTCTAGGTAGATCAACAATGGCTGAGATACCTGTAGCTGTTCCCGTCAGGAGTTGAATATCTTAACAGACCCAGTCTGGTGCTGAAGGCTGGAGGATTCCTGGAGCGTCTCTGGGCTTTGGTCATGTTAAAATGGTCCAAGAAGCTGGGTTTGGATGTCAGCAAAGAATGGCAGCAGCAGGGAAGACAAGTTTGCCAGCAGAGGGAAAGAGAGAGAAGGAATGCTTCTTTCTTGCGCTTCCTTTTGTCTCATCTATTGGTGGAAGGAAGGTGCCGCCCACATTTAGGGTTGGTCATTGTGTTTTAAGTATCTTTATCCAGATAATCTCTTCAGGTGGTCTGTTGGCTACTTTGTGGGTTAATCCCAGGCCCAGTCAGATGAGCACCATGATGAGATGAATACTGCCCTGAACAGGATGGAATTTGCAGAACTACACTTGGTGTCAGGTGGCCGGTCGTATCCATAGCCCACAGCGCGCAAACTCACATAGTAGCACAAGCGGAAGATGGATTTTTCTGATAGAGAAACTGGGGCAATTTATGCAGCCACATGAGCGAAAAGTCCACCGGGGAAGAGACTAAGTCTTCATCTTTTTTCCTTCCCATTGTCTTTCTAAGACTGAAAGAGACAATGGATGGTACGCAGAAGAGGGTGTTCTACAGACGTGAACTGGTAAAGTGAACAATTGCAAGGTCCTTAAAGGGCAGATTCAATGGAAGCGTGAGGGAGAGAGAAGGAGGAAGGAAGCAATGCATTTGTAGGAGATGGAAAAAGATATGATTAGAATATCATAGAAAATGGGAATTCAAACACGGCAAGAAAGTCAGAGGTCTCTAAGACTGCAGAGGACTTAGGAAAAGCTAATTTTGCTACTCAGGTAATTGAAAGGATCAATGATTGTCATTACAAGATTATAGCAGTGGCCCATCTTGTTGTAAGGATGAAAGAAAAGTCTATACATAAAGGGTTTGCACAGAACATGCCACATAGTAGGTACTTGGTGCGTCAGTTATTGCCCATATCTAATTATTATTTATTCCTTTGTGACATTTTGGTAAGAGATGACAGCAGAAGCCGCAATATGGAAGTTCTAGCAATAGACCAGTAAGAAAGTAGACACAGACACTTATGACAAACCTCGAGTTATAAATTGTTGCCCAGGTCTTCCAGAGAACATCAGACAAAATGTCCTGATGTGGACTGGAGTGATGGGTTAAGACCCTTCCTCGCAAGCAGAAGGTCCTGAGTTTGTATCCTAGGTCCCAGGTAAAAACACAGGGGGAAATGACAGCAGCCTACACTTCCTGCCCTGGTGGGCAGAGCCTGGGAAATCGCAGGGCGAAGCGCAAAGGAGGTAGAAGCAATCCAGGATGATTCCCGAAGTTACCTTGATCCTCCTGATACACACACACACACACACACACACACACACACACACACACTGAATAAATAAATAAATAAAGTTTAAAAAAAAAGTCCTGATGTGTTCCAAGTGCTTCAGGCAACCTGAAATAGTGTTTGAAGACCTTATTGCCAGCTAGCTGTATGGTCTGTATGACAAGGGGCAGTTTCGTAAGCGATTCTTGGAGACACCTTTTAATATACCTTGTACCTTGTTAGTGTGTCTCCTTCATCCTAAGCCTTCCCTGGGGATAAAGCGACAATAGGGCATCCGGATCCTGGTCTTCATCCAAATATGAGCAGGTTACCTAACATAGCTGCTGCAGTTTGCCGCATGGTTGCTGTCATAGTTAAGCACAGGTGTCAACTTGACTCTTGAGGGTTTGAGCTCTGGGCACAGGTGTAGAGAGTTGATGGTTGAGTTAAGCCCAGAGCAAACCTGAAGGAGATTGTCTAGCTGCTGGGGAAGACCCAGCCCATGGTGGGTGGGATTAGGCCCTGGATAAATCACAGAGAGCTGGTTGAGAGAGTTGGCATCCTTCTGTATACTTGGCCAGACATGCTGGTCTGGCAAGTAAGGATTGTCCATCTCTCAGCCGTTATGGTGGCCAGTTCCCTCGGCCCTGGTGTTGGTGTGTGCTCTCCCGTCAAGCTGGACTATGAACTGTAACCAGACTATCGTAAGAAAGTAAACACCTTGTTCCCTTAAGCTGTGTGATGGTCATTTATCAGCAACTATGTAGATGAACTGCTACAGAATTTGGTACCCAGGAAGTGGGGTGTTGCTGATAAATCTGACTATGTGGATTTTGTGGCTTTTGAACGGTTCTGCTGGACAAAGTTGGAAATTCTTGAAAATTTTCACTTTGTGGATTTACAAATACCGTTCTTCAGCATTTAGTGGGCCAATTGCTGAGAGACATTGTTTGGGCCCAATTTGTGATGAGGGAAACAAGGACTTTGGTAAAACTGAATATAAGGACGATGGACTGGTTTGCTTGACAGAGGAGAGCTGTGTTGGCAGCCTTGAAGGTTTGGATGTGCAAAGGGCAGGCAGCAGAATATCTGCTGCTGTTGGACAAATGAGTATCAGTGAAGGAAAACCTAGTGACTTGCACTGAGACGGTGGAGGACGTGAAAACCACCGTATGGCAAGTTCCTGGTTTGGAAACTCAATTTCCTTCAGGGGCGAAAGCCCAAGTTAAAGCTGTTTCTTGCCCTTTGCAAGTTTGGTTGCCTAGAAGAGAGGCTTTGCCAGCGTCAGCACGTTGAAGTTGGTGCAGCTGTGGCTCCAGTGGACTAAGCTGCGTTTCAACCTCGCTTCGGAATCTGGCAGCGTCCCTCAGGTGATACTGGTTTGGGCAAACTACTGAGGGGTTCATGGAAAGCAGCAAAAGCTTGGCACCGAGTGGCAGGCGTAGAGTTCCTGCAAGAGATGGTGAAGCTTAAAGCTGCAGAGGAGAACCCAGAATTGTGTTGGAGATGCCAGAACTGTGGGACTGCTGCTGAGGACAACTGCGAGTGGAGATTCAGCCTGGTTCAGAGGAACTCTGCTTTTACAACATTAAGCTGCAAACGGGGACTGGGAATGCCTTGAATCTTTGAGCCGCCTTGACTACGTGATGAGCAGCAGAAGATGGACATTGAAGTACAGGATGCAGTGATTTGCTGGACTTTGTTCTTTTTAATGTTTTCTTATTAAGATCCTTCTGTTTTAATGTTTTATCTGTTTTAAACTTTTAAAACATTGGAAATGAAGTTTTAATGAGAGAACATTTTAAATTTGTCCATGGAACGTATTTATATTTTAACATTTGTGGGGACAAGGAAAGGTTACAGTTTAAAAGTGCTATTGTTTTTGTGTCAAGTTGACAAGGGGTGGAGTGTCATAGTTAAGCACAGGTGTCAACTTGACTCTTGAGGGTTTGAGCTCTGGGCACAGGTGTAGAGAGTTGATGGTTGAGTTAAGCCCAGAGCAAACCTGAAGGAGATTGTCTAGCTGCTGGGGAAGACCCAGCCCATGGTGGGTGGGATTAGGCCCTGGATAAATCACAGAGAGCTGGTTGAGAGAGTTGGCATCCTTCTGTATACTTGGCCAGACATGCTGGTCTGGCAAGTAAGGATTGTCCATCTCTCAGCCGTTATGGTGGCCAGTTCCCTCGGCCCTGGTGTTGGTGTGTGCTCTCCCATCAAGCTGGACTATGAACTGTAACCAGACTATCGTAAGAAAGTAAACACCTTGTTCCCTTAAGCTGTGTGATGGTCATTTATCAGCAACTATGTAGATGAACTGCTACAGTTGCTGACAAATCAACATCAAACAGCTTAAGGGAAACAGCTCCGAGACCAGATAGCTGAAGCAAACTGCTAAGGGCCACATAGGCAGTTTGGACAGAAGTGGGACCAGAAACCACATTTCCTGATTCCTTCTGCTTCGCCCCCTACCACCCTCCTATTCCTGGCGTGGCCCTAAATTTAGACCATGACGCTCTTGGTTTTACTCAAGGGCATCTGGAAGTCAGGCTTAGTTTAGAAAATTGGTTGCATAGCACCTTTCCGTGTGACTTTCCAAGATGTTGCCAACCCAAATCCTGCCAGTTGTGTGAGATCAGGCTTTAGTAGGTGGGGGAGAAGAAGTCAGGATGACTAACTAGGTAAGTCATGGAAAAAACCAGGACAAACTTTCTGGGTCCCCGGGCGGAAGCAGTGCACCAACCGGAGCTGGCATCTACTTTCTTGCCTGGGTGCCCCTCCTCCCGTGCTCCGCTTCTCACAGCGAGAGAGGAGAAGCCAGAGGCTGGGGGGAGGGCTGATGGCTGGGTGTAAATCAGGCCCTTGCAGGTCGGCCTGTTTCCACTTCTGACCACCGCTGTGGCTTTAGACAGTGATTCCCACTCAGGGCCAACTTTGATGTCCAAGGTTGTCTGACCATGTCTGGGCACATCACAGGGTGTGTCCCCCATAGTGGCTGGGGGACAGGGATATTGCTAAGCATCTGGATTGTACGACACCCTCCACAAAACCCTCATAAAATGTAAAGATTAGGAGATGAAGACATTGGGTTTTGGGTGAGTCGTTCATATTCTTCTGGCTGTTATGTAGCTTTGATTTTCTTGGCTTTCTTTTTCTTGTTGCTGCTGCTGTTCTCTTGAGATAGGACCTCGCTTTGTAGCCCAGGCTGGCCCGTGACCTGTGCTCCTCTGCCTCAGCCCGAGTATCGCAGTACGGGCACCTATCGCCCTGCCTAGCTCCGGACGCTTGCTTTAAAATCAGGACATTTTGACTAGCTAGGAGGTTTTTGATCTTGAGAGTACATGCTTGGACACAGTACACGTTTTTGAGTCCATCTCTGAGGATTCCACCATCAGCATGTAGAGTACATTACCTTGGGCACTGTTGCTTTGGTGTTATAGGCCTGCCATTTTCCGGTGCTGAAAATACTCAAGCAGAATCAATGTCCCTTGTGTTTCCTGCCTGGCCACTGATGAATATTAAAACTGGAAATGATGATTCTCCTTGGAGCCCTCACATGCCCATGAACATGCGTGGCCAGCGGAATGGCTCTATGGACACATGGGAGACTTGATGTCTGGTTCTTTTGTGAGAAACTCACATGTCCAGTGACCCGGTGTGGTGCTCTACACGGGCGGCAGTGCTGTGTCTTCAACACCTGCTGTGACACAGCACCAGGGTACACCTGCATTCCTCAAAGTTAGGTGTCTCTACTCCAAATCTCTTCAGAAGCGTCTTGTAGCATGACTTCCTCATATGGTATGGATTAGCATATCTTGGAGTGCTATCAGTGAAGGTGGAGGCAGATAGGCTTGTTTGCTTGGTTAGGAAGGGAAAAGAAGGGATCTTTTTGAATCACATGTTATTTTGGAAGAAGGACGGGCTGGGTGTGTTGCTACTGTTGACACAAAGCATGACTCTGAGTCTACTCATTGCTCCTGTTCCCAAGCATCTCTATGAGTCAGACCTAGTATGTGACATCACAGAAATCTCTAAGAGCCCTTCCAGGAAGAAGTTACCGTTCAGTGAGGAGACCAAGGTTCAGAGACATTTGATAATCTGTGTACAATTATATTGTTTGGAAGAGGTGGAGAGAGTTTACGTATCAGCTCAGAGCCTGATTTTCCAGCCAGATGGACTGATTTGAAAACCCATTCTCTGTCATTTTTTTTATAAATTGCGTTTGCGTACGTGCATGCGTGCATTTGTCTCTCTCTCTCTCTCTGTGTGTGTGTGTGTGTGTGTGTGTGTGTGTGTGTGTGTGTAACAGAGATCAGAAGACAGTGTGTTTCTGTGGATGACTAAGGGTGACTTCAGGAATCATCCTGGATTGCTTTTTCCTCCTTTTTGTTTTCTGCTGGGATTTGCCAGGCTCTGCCCCCCCACCCCCATTTCTGCCTGGTGTTTTTACGTGGGACCCGGGATCCGCTATCAGGACCTTTCTGCTTATGAGACAGTCTTAATCCCCGGAACCGTCTCTCCAGCTCCTCTGCGATTATTTAGTTTCTCCTGTGAGGACTGAAGTTGACCTTGGGGCAGAGATGAGGGAAATGGAGGGCATTGGACCTAAGTAACTTCATATGTGATCTCTTCCCGAATACCTGTGTGCATAACATGCAGTTGGAGTAGATGTTTGTTTACAGTTTATTGGGATATACTGGAGTGAGACGCCAGTTTATTAATTAAATATTCAAACTTCTTCTCTGTATTAGTGTTTTCTGAGAAAGGATTATAATTGTGAGTGTGTGTGTGTGTGTGTGTGTGTGTGTGTGTGTGTGTTCTAAGGTCTCACATCAGAATCACTGAATAAGAATTGTTTTGGTCTGATGTTAATGTTTGGAAAAGTGTCGCCCAGCTTTGGAAAGTACAGCCCTGCTGGAGGAAGGCACGTCACGGGGGGCGGGGCTTGAGGTCGACTAGCCTGGCCCTGCGTCCTCTTATTTTTTATTTTTTTTTTAAATAATTTTTACTTGCATTTTTTATATAATACATTTATTATTATTATTTCAGCTCATACAAACTTAATAGGTACACCAGTTCCCTCCCTCCCTCCTCCTCCCCCCCCGAACCCCCTGCTCCCCCCCCTCTCACCCCTCCCTGCCTCATCCCCCCATGCCTCCCGCCCCGATTCCCAGAGTCCTTTCTTGTGCATGCCTGACTCTCCTCTGGGCCCTCCTCTCTGATGATGTACAAGGACCCAGTGGCATTTCCCTGAACCCCTTCCTGTGTTCCTTAAGCATAGGAACACTACTGTGGCTGTCAATCCCTTGCCTCCAAGGATCTTGGTGCCTTTAACAGATGCTAGACTTTGTGAGGTCAATAGTGTGTTGGACATTGCGCCGGGCATACAATGTCCAATTATGATTGCTTCGGCCCTAACTTGTGTGGAGTATCTTGCAAATCATTGCTCCTCCCATCCTTTTGTTCTTACACTCTTACCGCCCTCTCTTCCGCAAATTTCCCTGAGCTTCAGGATGGGGAGAGATTAGTCTGGCCTAGTTCTAGGTGGTTGATATAGAGTCTCTGAAGTTCTGGACTGTGGTTCGTTGATTTTCTTTTGCAGTTTTGTTGCTCCTGTAATGCTGTATGTCACCCCCTGGCCAGAGACAGAAAGCTGTTAAACTGGAGTCTTATTATAAGAGCACATTCAAGGGTAGATGTAATACTTATACCCAAAATTGGAATTGCAGGGTCATATGGCCTGCGTCCTCTTAGATTGCTGCTCTTGCTGTCTCTGCCATCTTGATGCCTGTGGTGACCTGAACTGGCCTTCTGCTTCTGCCTGCGGCCATGTTCTCTGCTATGCAATTCCCACCATAATGGACTATGTTCCCTCTGGAACTGCAAGCCAAATACATTTCCTTTTTTCTCTCAAGTTACTTAAGGCTGAGCATTGTCTTGCAGCTGCAAAAGAATAACTAGCAGAAATCAATACGGAGAAGAGAGGTGATGCTATAAAACTAGCAGGAGAGTCTTTGGTGTAAGGCGGGAAGAGTTTCACTTGTTAAATCAGTGTCCCAGTTCTCCACCAGTATGACCATTATTCTTTTGATGGGTGACACTATTTTATCTAGAACACATCAGTTTCAGAGGAAGCATGTTAGGTGTAGCAGTGACACTGTATGTCTCTACTTCTGCCAGTGTACTGATGTGACCAGCTGTTAGATCATGACTTTTGGTAAAGAAAGCCACTGTGGCATGAAATGCTGTGAAGACATTTGGCAGAGATCCATCCACTTCCCCAAGATGTCTTGCAAACACAGATCTGATAGGTCCTTTGGGAAAAATTATAACATCTCTCTTTAAGAGAGATCAAGCCTCACACTCTATCCTGGCTTCTTGTAGTCAAACTTGTTTCGGATGGATACCTTTTAATACTGTTTTAGAACTAAATCTTTAATTTTATTTCTCAATTTTACATATATATATAGAGAGAGAAGGAGAAAGAGAGAATACTATATATATTCTATTACTTGTAGAGTACAAAGACAAAACATTTACTGTAGAAAAATGAAACATAGGTATATGCTACTTATATGGCCTTGGTCAACCTTCAATGGGGGGATGCTTTCCTCAAGGGTCTGTGTGCTGATAGGTAATCCAAATGAAACCCAGTGGGCCACTCATGAAGAAGAGGAAGAGGAAGAAGAAGAAGAAGAAGAAGAAGAAGAAGAAAAAGAAGAAGAAGAAGGGAGGACAAGAAGAAAGAGGAGGAGGAAGAGGAGGAGGAAGAAGAGGAGGGAAGATGAAAGGAAGAGAAAGAGGAAAGAAAGGAAGGAGACTGGCAATAAGAAGAGTTGTAGTGGGTAGGGAAGGGAAGATAAGACTAGGGATTAAGGTATGAGACTATCATAAATTCACCATAATCATGTATGAAGCAATAAAAATAAATTAAAAACAGAACCCAGCAAGAGATATTTTAGCCAAAAAAGAAAATTTCTTGAAAAGACAGAAGGAAATGTCCCAAATGGACAGGAAGGCAGGAAACTCATGGAAAGAGGGACAGATCTGGGGATGATGTGGGAGGAACCAGACTGTACTGTGCAGGGGTTACTCGGTGACTGAATGAGAACTGACTTTCTTCCATCCTAATATGACTTGACTGAAGTGCCTTCTGAGGTCACTAGTTCCTCTGTAAAAGCAAGAAGCTCCTTCGTATCTACTGAGCTGGTGAGCAAAAGAACCTGGCTAAGCTTCAGCTTCCCGATGGGGGGCAAAAACACCTATCAAGGGTGCAGAGCAGGCTTCTCCATGAGGAAATTGAGGTTCTTACTGGACAACAGAAATGGAGGCTATCACGGGAGCATGGAAGCAATTACTCAAACTATAGTCACGTCTCCATATAACAATAACATTTGGTGTTTTTTATTTTCTTTCCAGACCTTATTCAAACTGCGAAGATTAGATTGGGCTCTTGCTATATATAGTTTTATGTCTCATTTGAAAAATTAACATATGTCATAAGCATTTCACTATTAAACACACTTCAAAAATATCCCAATTACAGCATAAAATTTCACCATTTGACCATTCTGTAGTTCCATGGAATTAATTCATAGAAATACATTTGGTTTATTTTTGTCCATTTTCAGAACTCTGCTCTACAGCACAAGATGGACTGACCGCGGAGTAAAGCATATTCTCTGCCCTCCTCAGGGTTGATGTTCATCAGTTTCTCAGGAAGGTGTGGGGTTCCTTGAGTTCTCTGTCCATCCACAATAACATGTTGATAGGACAAATCCTGTGCAGGTCTTATGGAAATAAATTAGCTGTTGTATGTTCATGGATGCAACAGCCCTTTCATTCCAGATGTCTGACCACACTCCTTCCTCCATTCAAGCTCTTATAATTTCACCACTCTGTTCCCTGAGCCTTGGGGTGGGTGAGTGGTTTGGAGGTCCTGTTCAGGCCTGAGTCACCTGCCATTTTTTATTTCCTGCATGTTTACCAGCTATGATTTTCTTTAATGAAACACCTTCCATTGTAAAGGAAACTCCTTGGCTAAATGCTGAGTGCTCCTCCAATGGAAGGTATAACGTCAAACATTTAGAAGGCAGCTTGATGCAGTGTTGTTATGGCTAAACCCTAGTGGTTTGCATCCCTCAAGGGCATTTTTCTTCCCCTTTAGTAGGATCTTGTTCTGGTTTATGATACCAGGAATGTGATCCCTGCTGAAAAGTGGGTCTTAAATCCAATCAGAAAGCTGTTGGTTGTTCCTCTTGGCTTTCATGCCACTGTTACACTCATGGTCACTTCTTGCCAGAGTGATTGTCAATTGCAGCTTGCAGACTTCACAGAATAATGACACTTGATTGCTTTTCTCTTCCAGAAGCTTACATAGTACTTTCTGGTACTATGAAAGCTGAGAATGACTCTACTTCAAGTTCCTTTCTGACATCCATTCAGCTAATTCTAACCACTGAATCCTTGTGGTAAAATGTGTCTTAGTCACTTAGTCTGTTGCTGTAAGAATATGTGGCTCAATAATTTAGGGGAACAAGGAAATTTTATTTGTGCTGATGGTTCTGAGTTACAATTTACTATGGCAGGAGAGGTCATACTAGTGTCAGAAACAGAGGGTTCTAGCTGTAACACATCCACAGGAAGAGTTGAGCAAGGGGTCCCTTTCTGTCTTGCCAGTCTGTTAAAGCCAGGAAGCTCTCTTCATACAAGATCTCTGTCATAGTTAGATACAGGTGTTAACCTAATGGTTTGAGCTCTGGGCACATTTGTAGAGAATTAGTAGTTGAGTTAAGCCCAGAGTGAATCTGCAGGAGATTGTTTAGCTGATGGGAAAGACCCAGCCCATGGTGGGTGGGACTAATCCATGGACAGATGAATAAATACAGAGAGCTGGTTGAGAAAATTGATATCCCCCTGTATATTTGGCCAGGCATACTGGTCTGATAAGTAAGGATCGTCCCTCTCTTAGTTGTTAAGTGGCTGTGGTGAGGCCAGTTTCCTCAGCCCCTTGGTGATGGTGTGAGCTTTCTTGCCAAGCTGGACACGCAACTGTAACCAGGAATCTTAAGAGAAAATAAGCTCCTTGTTCCTTTAAGCCATTTGATGTGATTTTTATCAGCAACCAATCTGGTGAACTGCTAAGATCTCTTTGAAGCATCTTTTTCTGAACCTTAGCAGCTGTTGCTGGCACGAACTTGCTGGTTCTTCTGATCCTCGGTTCTGATTCTGTCACATCACTTGATTGTTGGAAATGATGATCCTTTTTGTTACTGCCCAGCTTCCTATTGCATTGTGAGCACTGCATATTTCTTCCTTGATCTCAACATCAGGACATTCCACAAAGTAACACTGGAATTTCTTATTCTGTTTCACCATTCCACAGACCAGCTCCAGGAACCTTAACTACCCAGAGCCTGCATTTCCTGATTCATGGGAGGAAATTCACCTGTTTTAATGTTAAACACCATAGTGAATTTGAGTCAATTGTTAAAACATTACACAACTGTTAATTCCTAATTAATATCCTCCTTTGTCCCAAGTACTAGTTTAAACCAGTCACGTGTTATGGTTCCTACGCAAGTATCAGGATTTAGATTTTGTTTAATATGTTGTCATCACCTTATTTTCAAGGGACCATTACACTGGAGCTCTTGAGAAACTTCCTAACTGGTCTTCCTTTGCCCAATCAATGCACTTCTTGCAATTTAGGCAGGGTAATTTTGCAGTACTGGAGATTGAGCCCAAGGTTTTGTACATGCTAGCAAGTACTCTACCACTGAGCCACATCCCTAGTGAGAAGCCAGAGCCAGTTTTACAATACAAACTTGACCTCCTACCTCCCACCCCCAGTCGTCAGCTTGTGGCTCTCCATTACGTATTAGTTACTCTTCCATAGCTGTAACCAAGTATTTGGAAGAAGCTATCTAAAAGGAAAGATCTCTTTGAGTTCACTGTTTTATAAGGTTCAGTCCATCATGGCAGGAAAGACACAGAAGCGCAGCTTAGTTCACGGAGGACAGAAGCTAGGGAAAGGCGCTAACAGGAAGAGATGAGGTCCAAAACAAGACCAACAATTCGTTCAAGCTGTGAGAGTGTAAGAGTTGAAATACTTTTTTAAAAATTTATTTTTCTAGTTTCACAAGCATATTGAGTATTCCTCCCTGCTTACCTCCATCACCCCCTTCCACCCATTCCCCTTCCCTTCCCTCTTCAGTCCATCCCATTCCCTCTACTCTCCCAGCCATCCACCTTCATGGATCCCAGGGATCCCTCTGGCCTGGCTACTCTTTTTTTTAAATTTTTCTACTTTTACAAGCATATTGAGTATTTATCCCTGCTTCCATCCATCGTCTCTCCCTCCTATACCTCTATCAATCCCACCTTTCTACCTTCCTGTCTGCTTCTATGGATCCCAAAGTTGCCCCTTGTCCATCTACTCCTATGGGGGTTCAGGCCTTTGTGGCACACCAGGTTGCCTCTTCTCAGGCCACCCCACTGATAGAGGCATTTCCCTTCACTCATCCAGCTTCAGTCCCCAAGCTTTCCACTGTATGTTCTTATCTCTCTTGAGTTCCTCAATATTCTTTGGGGGTGTGTTGGTGTGGCAGTCATTCTGTAGGTCTGTTAAGGACACGCCTCACTATAGTGACTTCCTGGATGATGCAGTCCTGCCTTGAGTGGAATGGGAGGTGAACCTTCCCATCTTTAGGTTCTTACATTCTTACTGCCCCCTCTTCAGTGAGGTTCCCAAAGCCTTAGGATAGGGAGATTGGGTTGGTCTGACTTTAGGTGAGCCCTGCTAAGTCACTTGCCTCTGCATTATGGCTGTCCACTGCTGTCCACTTCACTGCTCCTCTACTGCCCTGGACTGCATCCTGTCAGGTCAGGGTGTTGAGATTTTCTACCTTTCTTGTAGAAGTAGGTTTCTAGGCTGCATGGTAAGTGCTCTTCAAATCTATTAGTATAATAGTAGCTATTTACAGAACAGTTTGGTGTACTGTCTTCCCACTTTGTTTTCCCCTATTGATCTATTTCCTTCCCTTTTTAAGGTTCTTGTTCTAGTTAACAGTAATAGGAATGTGTTCCATTCTGACAAGTGGATCTTGAGTCCAATCAGATGGCTGTTGGTTGTCTCGTTTATACTCATGCCACTATTACACTAATAATACACTAGTTGCCATGGTAATTTTTATTCTAAGGCGATTCTTAATCCAATCAAACTTAACCATCACAACTACCCTTAGAATAAAGACTGATTATCTTTGTATGCCTTCAGAGAGACATTGATGATTCTCAAATCATCTGTGTGCAATCCACTTATTTTTTTTTTAACCTCTTCTACAACAGAAGGTAAGTGTACTACTTTGTGGCTGAAGCATGTAAGTAGGTACCACCTCCACATTCTCTCTTCACCTGTTGTGGTGAGCTCCCCCAAATCACATATTGAAAAGAGGTGTGTGTTGTGGTTATTCCATAGAGAAGAATGTCTCTGAAATACAACCTAATCTGTATTAGAATTTGTTTGCAGAGAAATAAATCTTTGCTGGTTAACCACCAAACCTTAGCGTTTTGTTTCTATAGCACAGGCTGGCCTGTTTACTCCATCCACATGGTTGCCTGTGACCTCTGTTCCTGCCTGTCTCCAGTCTCTTTCACTCTGTTGGAGTGTGAGCAGTTCTCACTTCCTCTGAGGCTCGTTTTTTCTCTTGTCTTGAGTTATTTCCCACTTGCCAGACAGTATCTATCTCTTCCTCTTCCTACTTCCAATGTACATGTTCTGGGAAAACTTTACTCATCCTTTAGGTCACAACCTAACCGCGAGGAAGATCCCATAACTGCTTCCTTCCATAACTTTCTGATCGTTTTGTTTAATTCACATCATTGTGATTATGTTTAATTGTCAACCCTGCCAGACCAAGAGCTTTATCAGAGTCTGGATGCCCTGCTGTGTGCCACTGTGTGCCTCTATCTGAGTACTGACATTTAGTAAGATCTCAGTAATTATTTACTTAATGATAGAATGATGGATTGAATGAAAGAGGTAATAAAGGAACATGGGATGGAAATTAGCAAAAAGGAGAGAGGTAGTAAGTAATGTGTAGAGTCCAGCTTGCATAGCAGCCATGGGTGGCCTGGATGGAGGCCTCTGGATGCAAAATATTGCTGGTTAACTAATATGCTCTCTTCACCTCTGTGATAGCACCTCAATTAGTTGATGAAAAATAAAATCATTCCTCAAAAATCTTCTCTGGCTTTTGGAGTAAATTTCATGCATGTGGAGTAAATTTCAAATATGTTGAAATGCCACTCTAATTGAGAAGTGAGCTCTTCACAGGAGGTGGGTACTATGAGTAACTTACTCAGATTTTCTTCTTATTACAGTGCATCTCCCAAAGAGAAGGAAGCTCTGTGAATGCTTGTCCAGTGAATGCATGCATGCATGCATGCGTGTATGAATAAATGGATAAACAGTCTCCCTTAAAATAGTGCTGAACTGTCATGCCTTTTCCAGTTTTGCTCTTTGTTTTTAAATGTTTGTTTCCTACGGTGGTGGAGGGAGAAGGGAACAGATCCACGTCTTTGCTGTTTCGTGGGACCAGCTAGAATTCAAAGAATTTCATAATCTGAACAACAGTTTTTATATGCCAGGGCCACTTATGGTTTGGTAGCGAAATCTTGATCTGTACACTTTTGATTTCTGACAATTAGAAATTAGCTTTTCCTAATTTCATGAAGGAAAATTCATGTTCTAGACTTTTAAAAAAATCTGATTTTTTTCTTCTAAAAGTTTCTTTTCTATTGGAGACATATTTATGAGATCAATGCTACACCTTATGTTAAGAATGGGAGGAGTTTCAAGCCTGCTAATCTTTCCTTTTCATTTTAAGGTTTTGTGAATTGCTTTTTAATCTTTTTGTTTTCAGACATTTGGCCTTCAGTACCAGGTGAGCTGCATTCCTCCTTCCTCACTGAGGGCGTTGTGACCAGTTATTAGTCTTGATAATTCTCCAAGATTGTGTCACTGATCCAGGATGTCCGGTTAATGAACGTCTACACGCCTCAGAAGGAGTGGGCAGGTTCTTAGAATCCATGGAGACGCTGACCTAAGTGTCTGGTCCTGGATTGTTCACAGCATGTGTCCATTTCGTGCTCCCATAGCAGGAAAGGACTTGAAAGTTAGCTTCTGCAGCCTTGTAATAAACAGCCTGGGCGAGGGACGCTATAGGCAGCTTAGAATCTCCCGCTGGGGATGTTCACAGGGGATTCTGGTTCCTTTCAAGTCAGTTCAGGGGGTCGTTAGGATCATTGTAGAATAGACTCAAGATGCCACTGGCAGCAGGAGGTTGCTGGATTCTATTATGTGTATTCTAGAACTGTCAACCCTGACACATTCCACTTTAAGGTGGCTAATGGATTCCTAAGGAAATCTACAGAACCGTCAAAGGTGATGTGTGTGTGTGTGTGTGTGTGTGTGTGTGTGTGTGTGTGTGTGTGTGTTTGGGGGGTGGGAGGCATGCTTCTACACACATTTTCTTACCCAGCAAGTTCACCTAACAAGGACAACTGAATCTTGGCTTCCTGGTTCTGCTATTCCCTGTTAGGTGACTCTAGGTTTTGTTGGGCTCAGCAGACCCTTTGTCTAACGCATTGACACCTTAATGAAAAACAAAAGGGAGATTCATCAAAAGAGACAACACTAGTGGAATCATAAATGGGGACCATCAGGGAGGCTAGCAACAATAATAATAACAAATTGCAGCTCTTGTCCACAGAAACTTGCTTTTCTAAGGTGCTTTTGATAATTGTCTGTCAATGCTTCAGTTTCTACACCCACTCCTTGAATGGATGGCGTCTATTTATAGCACACAAAATTCTCGTGTGTGCCTCTGGAAGTGCATTCCATCTGCAGGCACGAGGGAGCAGGGATAATTCTATTTTTCCAGAAGGGGAAAGTGACATTGCTGAATTTGATACATGGAAACATTGCTCTTCAGTGGGAGCTGAGCAAAGCAAAACAACAAAGAGGCCGCCTCCACAGGGAAGCAAAAGTATTGTAGCTTGGATGGATCTCAGGTAAGGCATGTTTGCAGCTCCGGCAGAAAGACACCTGTTCTCTCTGAAGTTGTTTAGCTAAGGGGATGTCTAACATGTTCTATCTGTCAGGTGGCGTGGTAAAACTTAAGATAAAATACCGGTGCTAGCAACAGCGGGGGATATGGGAAAAATGGAGTGAGTGAAAATCTATGTCGAGGCCTTGAAGTTTCAGCGACTGTTTAGGATCCAGCACTATTGTTGTGGGGTGCACGCCCAAAGGTCATGAAACCAGTACATCAAGGAGACATCTGTAATCCCAAGTTTTATGGCATTATTATTCGCAGTAGCCAAGGACTGGAACGAGGCTAAGTGTCCGCCAACGATGAGTGGCAGCCAGAGAGCACATCTTGCCTATAATGGGATATTATTCAACCATTACACAGAAAGAAATTCTGTTTTGTTGTTTCATTTTGCTTTGTCAGCATAGGAAAAGCAGAAAGACATTGTGTCCAATGAAATAAACCAGGCCCAAGAAGACAAATGTCAAGGGGTCTCCCACAGACATAGAACAATCTGGAAGAAGAGAACAGAATGGGGATTACTAGAGGTTGCGGAGATTTAGGACACAGCATGGAAGGTGTCAGTGAAAGGATTTATAACTGCAGCTGTATACAAGAAAGCAAGTTAAAGTGATTGAATGCACATGGACTGTAGTAATGACCATCTGACAGTATACAGTCTGCAATCTGACAATTGTGCCTGAGAGATGCAGACTGAAAATGTAACATGTTCTCATCACAAAAACAAACAAACAAAAAACAGCGATGCAATAGCTGGACGCTGCCCTTATTATTGATTAATTTATTTTTACTGTGAAACAGCAAAAGTAGACCTCACGAGGCCCTACTTATTTGAGATGCCACAACCTTCCACCCAGCTAAGGATTCAAACACACGAGCCCAAGGTGGGGGGGCACTGACATGCAAACCACGACACCAGCTGAAATCTTCCTTTGGTATATGTGTGTCAAAGCGTCATGTTACAACATGCCGCTGCATGCAATTTTATAGGCCAGTGAAAACTCAAAAGCAAGAGCTTTGTCTCTGCAGTGGATTTCTGCCCACCTCTTTCCTATGAACCCCAGCTTAGCCGTCGTCGATGGTGGTGGGCGGTAGTGGAGGGAGAGAAGCTCAGCCTTGGTGACCTGTGCTCAGAGCCTATTTGTGGTTCATTCACAGCCCGCCCACCACCTGCCCGTGGTTAGCAGCCTCCTACTCTCCTGTGTTCTCTCCTACATCCGGCAGTCTCCCTATACTGTGGACCAAATAGCCATTGAATTGATTTACTGTTTGTTAAATTAAGAAATGCGTGACTGTGGCTTTAAGAAAAGACAAGTTCAAAAGTGCACGTAATGAAAAACAAGTCTTTTATATCAGCGGGTGAGACCCTAAGGACTACTTTTCAGAAACAGCCTGTGGAGATACATATAGATTACCAGATTTGTCTTCTATACCTTGACGCTTTATATATATATATATATATATATATGCATGTGTATGTATCTATATCTATATATTTATCATACCATAAGACATTAGCTTAGGTTCAGAGTGCACCTTTTAAGAATTATTTCTGATCATTCCATAACAGCTTTGTACATACATATGTTGTATCTTGGTCACATCTGTCCCCACTCCCTGAGATTCCTGCAACGTGTCTGCCTCCAACTCTCATGTCCTCTTCATTTTTATTGTTATTATTTCTTATCGCCCACTGGGTCCAGTGTCTGCTACCTGCACGAGTGTGGGTGTAGGGCCATCCACTGGAGCAGGAGCCTACCCGTGGACAGCTGTTAGAAAAACGTCTTTCACTCCTCCAGTGGTCATCAGACATCACTCGCTCCTCAGGTAGGGGTGGGTCCCCCCCCCATGTGTTCTTACATTCTTTCTGCCCTGTGTTCTGCGATGTTCCCTGGGCCTTGTGGGTGGAGAGTAGGTACCACCTGGGGCTAGTAGCCACCAGCATGACCTTCAGGCTCCAGCATGGCCCGTGAGCCTGTCTCAAGCCTGTCTTTCTTTGTCCTCCTCTGTGCACACAGGACCTATACTAGATCTGAGGCCATCTAATGTCACGGCCTTAAGGGAGTTTGTGTTTTCATCTCATTGGTCGAGAAGCTTTCTCTTTGATGTTAGAGTGGCGGTCGGCTGCTTCATGAATCCTGCTGTGCTTAGCAGCCAAAGGGGCCCCATCCTACAATGGAAGGGACACGAAGACATCCTTCTGACCACAGTGGGTAGATTCGGGCATCAAATGGTTAGAAGGAATGGTTTGAAGATTACTTAGCAGAAAAAAAATAAGACTTTCTCTTTCTAAATGTGAATAAGTAAACTATGGTTTTTGTGAGATGCTATCATGATAGAAACTAAGAAACTCAAACAAACCTATAAGTTGGAAGGACAAGTGGAGTCTGAGAAGCAAAGAGAGAGCCTTGATTAAAGTGTACCGAGGGTGTCAGCTCTCAGTGACCAGGTCTCTTTAAGTGTGGTTTTTTTGAAAATATTTTATTTATTTATTTTATGTGCATGCGTGCGTGCGTGTGTGTGTGTGTGGTGTGTGTGTGTAGTGTGTATGTGTATCAGAGGGCACCATGTGTTCCTGTGGAGGACCAAGAGTGGCTTCAGGAATCATCCTGGATGGTTTCTACCTCCTTCTTGCTTTGCTCTGGGATTTCCCAGGCTCTGCCTACCAGGGCCAGAAGTGCAAGCCACCTCTGTTTCCACCTGGAGTTTTTTATGTGGGATCTGGGATCTGGAACTCAGGACCTTCTGTTTGTGAGACAGAGTCTTAACTCCTGAGTCATCTTTCCAGCCCCATCTTTAAGTGCTGTAAGGGAAATTGCTTGGAGTTAGGAGTCATGACTTGAATACATGCTGACATACCCCCCGCCCCCTCCCACCTTCTGCCAGCCTTCCTGCCTCTGGCCAACTCTTACCCAGTCTCTAGTCCTCCTGACTGTCAACTGTTGCTTTCTCAGAGTGATTTTTAATGACTTTCCTAGAGTAGGTTGGGCTTTTTTTGTTTTGTTTTTGTTTTGCATGTTATGTTTTGTTTTGTTTTTTCCTGTTCTTCCTGAATATTTGTCACAGTTCTGGTGAATGATTATTTTTAATATCCTTCTTTCCAGTGTATTGTAAACTAAGTGAAGTTGGGGCCACATCTGTCTGCTTACTTGAGACGTAGGCTCTACCTTGTGCTTCACTGAATAATTGTTTGGTAAACATCAGACAGGATACATGCAAAAGTAAATGAATATTAGAATTTATTATGGATAATGTGATCCCCTCACATTTTTCATCTGTACATGTGCTGGTGTGTGTATGAGTATGTGCAGATGCATGCACTGACTGTGATAGTTAATCCTGGGTGTCAACTTGACACACCTGGCATTAACTAAGATCAGCTGTGACCACACTTGGCAAGATCAGCTGGGACCACCTGAAGAGATTATCTAGATATTACAAAGATCATCCCTAGATCCTATCGGAACTTCCATAGATTGTTTGACTTTGGGTGCTCTTTCCCAACAATAGTTAAGAATAATCGTTACAATGACCATTCATGAGTATGCAGGTACATATCTGGAGGCTTACATCAGGAGTAACTGTCTATTGATCTCTTACCATGCTCTTTTTGAGACAGAGTAATCTGATCTAGAACTTGCTGATAGGGCTAATCTTGCAAATTTCCAATTTCCACCTTCCAAGGCTGGAATTACAGGTAGGCTATCACATCCATCCAGCATTTACAAGATCCAAACTCTGGTCTTCTTGCATGCATGGTAAGGGCTTTAGCGTCGAGCCATTTCTTTAGCCCCTTTAATTTAATTTCCCTTTTTCCTTCTTCTTTCTTTTGTGAGACAGGGCCTCATAAACCCAGACTTGGCCTGCTTAGTTGCTGACAAATGACATCAAATGGCTTAAGGGAACAAGGGGTTTATTTCCAGTTACAGTCCGTAGTCCAGTTTGATGGGAGAGCATGCACCAACACCAGGCCAAGGGAACTGGCCACATCATCTCCACATAACCGTAGTCCAGCTTGATGGGAGAGCATGCACCAACACCAGCCAAGGGAACTGGCCACATCATCTCCACATAACAGTTGAGAGATGGACAATCCTTACTTGCCAGACCAGCATGTCTGACCAAGTGAACAGAAGGATGCTGAGTCTCTCAACCAGCTCTCTGTATTTTATTCCAGGGTCTAGTCCCACCCACCACAGGCTGGGCCTTCCCCATCAGCTAGACAATCTCCTGTAGGTTTGCTCTGGGCTCAACTCAACTACTAATTCTCTACAAATGTGCACAGAGCTCCAACTCTCAACAGTCAAGTTGACACCCATGCCTAACTATGACACTCCAGGATATAGAAGTCTGTCTTTTGCCCTTGAAAGGAATATGTGTGTAGGGGGAGGGGTGGAGAAGGCGTGGATGATTAAGAGTGCCATTCCAATGCAAACCCCTAGAGGAGAAACAGGGCTCTTCCATACACTGGGCTCTTGTTCAGAGCAAGTTACTAAGCTTCATGCTACAATTTCTTTCTTTCTTTTTCAATTTCTTTCTTTTTCAATTTCCTTCTTTCTTCTTTCCTTTCTTTCTTTCTTTCTTTCTTTCTTTCTTTCTTTCTTTCTTTCTTTCTTTCTTTCTTTCTTTCTTTCTTTCTTTCTTTCTTTCTTTCTTTCTTTTCTCTCTCTCTCTCTCTCTCTCTTTCTAATTTTTCCAAGCCTTCATGTACGTGTGTGTATCAGAGAACACTGTGTTCCCTTGTGAAAGCCCAAGGATGACTTTGGGAGTCATTCTGGATTGCTTCTGCCTCCTTTTTATTGCTTTGCTTTGGGATTTCCCAGATTCTGCCCTCCAGGGCCATAAGTTCAGGCCTCTGCCATTTCTACCTGGTGGTTTTTTACATGGGATCTGGGATCTGATCTCAGGTCCTTCTGTTTGCAAGCAGAATCTTAACCCCTGAGTCAGCCCGATGTCTTTATCTTTAAAATGGAAATTGCATCAGTATCTGCCTAACAGATTTATTGGGAGAATTAAATTACGTGTCCTATGCAATCTGCCTTTCTCTCGTGTGTGTGTGTGTGTGTTATAAGTGTATGATGCATGCACATGCACGTGTGTGGATACAGGAACCCACACATGTCTTGAGGAGCCCAGGACATCCTACTGTTGTGCTCTGCTCTCTATCTTATTCCTTTGAGGCAGGGCCTCTCGTTAAAATCACGTGTTAGGTTGGATACCTATAAGCACTAGCAATTTTCTTCTCTCCTCTCCGGACAATATTAAGAATTAAAAGTGTGTGTGACTTTACTTGGCATTTTACCTTGATACTGTGAATTTGAACTCAGGTCCTCATGTGTACCCAGCAAGTATTCTTACACACTAAGACACCTCTCCAGCTCAATGATATACTTTCTATTACATGGTAAATAGCAAACATGTTACATGTAACTGTTAAGTGACATGCTAAATGCAATATACCAATCTCAATATTATTGTCTTCTATCACATAGTAAATAATAGTTATACTATTTGGTGATATTACATGTAGTATACTACATATACTAAGCCAATGGTGTGTCTGTTTCTCAGGGTGGAAAGTGGAGTTTCTCTTCACTGCACAGCTTTCCTTAGGATTGATGTAACTATTTATACAGATTTGACTAAGTGCTGGAATTGTGATTATTTTGCCTCAATTCAGAAACTCATTCTCGCGTAACCCCGTGATTGTGAGCAGCTATTGTTCTTCAAAGACGAAAGTAGATCTGAAGGAGTATTTATATTGACTCATTGTTGGTTGTTAGTTGGAGTGTAAATAGCCCTGAATGTGCCACTCACTGGGCAAGGCCCGCGCTGTTCACTAGCGACAAGCTAGCCTTGTCTCACTTTAATAACCTGCCTGTGGTGCGGCTGGTCATGGGATTCCTTAAACACAGCAGAATGTCTGCTGTTGTCATTTATTTGCCTGTCAATAAGCAATCGGTGCTGAGCTTGCTAGAGCACAGGCAGCCCTGTCTCCACTTGGGGTCTGCCCAGTAGGAACCGCACATCTCATGCGTAGGCACGCGCGTGCACACACACACACTCACACACACACACACTCACACACACTCACACTCACACACACACTATATTGTGGCACATCTCAAGCACTGACAGCTCTGGCTGAGGCAGACATAGCACCGTTCTGTATGTTTGTAGAGGTTACAGGGTCAGAAATAAATTGTTCCACCCCTACCATGTGGTATGGATGGATGTGTATACATTTCTTCCACAGCAGCATGCTAAGAAGATCATTTCGAGCTTCTGAGGTTGGCTGTATTACATGAGACAGGCTTAAGAAATACAAGCAATAGCATTGTCTAGATAGGAACTTCAGACTTTAAAAATTCAGGTGAAAACAGCGGAACCTCCCCCCCCCACTTGTCTTCACTGAAACCTCTTTTCTGCCAGTGTCTTTTCTTAGCTTTGCTAACAGCTCATCTGTATCCACGGCTGCTCCTCTCTCCCCTAAGGACCACTGAGGGAGGGGAAGCTGAATACAGTCTCGTGATTCTATGGAGATGCCCAGAACTTCACAGAAAGTGGCTTGTCCAATTAGTGCTCATTATCTTCTTTTGCAAATCCTGAGCAATTCCTTTCATCTTCTATTCAGGTATCCTTAACCATGGCGGCAGTGTTTACCAGCTTCTGTCACGCAGCTGCAATCTGGGGTACTCCATCACTATTCCTAGCAATTCAGTACAAATGCCAAATGCAATCTGGTCACGAAGTCCACAGCTGAAGGGTGTGCTGTGGGAGAAGTCCCTGGTCAAAATCAAGACCATTTTGGTTTTATAGCGCTGGTGAAGCAACCCAGAGCAAGAATCCACTGAACTGCATCTCTGGCACCATTCAAATAGACCTTATTTTAGATGACTGTGCTTAAACATTGGTTATTGTTAAGTCTCTTGGTAAGTTTAAAATAGGTGAGGCCATGCTATGGTGTTTGGTGGAATAGATACATTGAACATTTTGAGGTATATAATATTTTCAACTTTTTTTTTTAAATCTGGGAATAATCCCATTCTAAGTTAAAGGGCATCTGTGATATCTTATCCAATCAGCGCAAGCCCAGAGAGAGTCATTATTCTTTTTATTTCAGAGCGATAGTACCTAAGGCAATGACATTAAAACATTAAAACACTACGCCCTGCATTTGGAAAGTAGGAGAGTAGGGATTTGAACTCCTGAACTTGGCTGATGAACCACTAATCAACAGAGCCTGTGGATGGGAGACTATTCCTCCTGGGCCCTGGGAGAATGGTTTGGGTCCCATGTCATGGTGGCTGCCAAGGACAGAGGGAGCCTATCAGATTTCCTCTGCCTTTGCCAAACCTCAGGAACTTTCCAGACCCCGGTTCTCATATTCCTTTGTCCCTATCCCACCCTGTTCCCGCATAACGTTTCTGGCTTGGGCTCATTGGCAAGGGGCCAATCTGAGAACCTACGTCAGGACCCCGTGTAGCAGGAGCAAATGAGTTAATGTGGTCCAGACACTCCCAGACTGCTGGCATCGGCGCTCCCAGTGTAATCACAAGTATTATCCTTCAAGGCAACAACCACGGCTTTTATTCATTCCATAAACATTGAGTGGCTGTGATGGCCTGGGCCCTGGTCCGGGTCTTCATGGGTATTGGTGACAAGAGAATTTTTGGAAACATGATGCCCATTCATAGCCTGAGCTTAATGGCGGAGGCCTTGGCAGGCTGGCTTTTTGGCCCTTCTCTCCTCTTGTCAGTTCAATGGTCACTGACAGCTTATCTGAACGGCTGGTCTGGCTGGCACCACCTTTGAAAAAAAAAGTGGCAGAATTTGATTCCATTGTGAAAAAGGAAGAAAGAAAATAGCTTGTATGGGGTGAGATGAATTCTCCCCCTCTCTCCACCCCAAAGCTAGAGAATGTTTTTTTTTTTTTTTTCCTGGCTGGAAAATTAAAATTCACACAGTAGAACTTAACTGCTGTGGAACTCAGCGCCAAAGGAAAGGCTTCCCTCGGTCTCTGAGAGGGGGTGGACACGGATGTCACTGTCCCTTTCTCTTTTTTTTCTCAGGTAGGTGACTTGGCTTTTTTTTTTTTTTTTGTCTGTTTGGAACCCTGAGCAGTACGGATCTCTGCATGGAACCAGTCCGCGGGATCCTGTGCTGTTTTGTCTTGTCTTGCTAACCTTGTGTCTGTCTCGCATGGGGTGGGTCATCTGCCAGCATGTTGTTGTCAGTCTGACTCCAAAACAACTAATGAATGGGATGGAAGCCATTAGAAGACACAGAGCTGCAGTGGGCAGGATTCTGAGCTCTAATGAAGACTGTGTCAGGCCCCATTTGAATCTCCTTAATGAGGGTCTGACTGAATTCACCATCTTCACCACAGTGCAGGGTCTTTGGGGCCATGAATAATTTCCTCCGTTCTTCTGCCCGGAGCAGGGTCAGGTCGCGCTGTCAGCAGGAGCACGAGAGGTCATGTCGTTCGGAGGATGGCTGACTAGGTCGTCTGAGAAGAGGCGCGTGGTGTTCGCTGCACTTCCATCTGCGAGCATGAGCGGAGACCTTAGGCTTTCTCAGGAACGTCCTGTTAAAGAAGGATCTACATGGTGCGTCATTCGAGGGGCTTTTCTAAAAGAAACGTGGGCCACTTCTCACTAGGGAGAATGTCATGTTGAGGTGGTCCAGCAAAGCCTGACACTCTGGGCTGGGCTGGGAATGTGGCACAGTTGGAAAAGTGCCCATTTAGCATTCACGAAGCTCTAGGTTGTGTTCCGAGCACTGAGCACGCCAGTCATGTCGGAAGCTCAGATGATCCATGCCTCCTCCCCGTATGTAGATCCACGGCCTACACAGACGACGTGAGACGTCTCTCTGGAATCTAGTGAACATTCTGTGTTAGCATAAATAAAAAAGCAGACTCACCAAGAGAAACACAAATTCTTTTTTCTTTTAATTATTTTTCTAGCTTTACAGCACGAGTGTTGTACCTGCCCCCCTCCTAACACCTTGTCTCCCTCTTCCCTTTGTTTCCCACCTTCCCCTCAGTTCATCAATCTACCTCTCTGCCTCCCACCCTGCTGCTGGTCTGCTTATAAGGGCCCAGGGTTCTTTTCCGATGGTCTCCCTTCATGCGGGCTCAGGCCTCTGTTGCAGATTATGTGGCCCTTCCTTGGGTAGACCTACTGATCTTAACTTGGCCTAGCTAAGGCCTCGAAGGTTCCATCTGCCTGTGACTACTGCTCCCGCGTTCCTCGCTAGTCTACAGGGAAATGATGATAGTCATAGTGCAGGTCTGTGCAGGGTAAGCCCCACTGCAGTCAAGTTCCTGGATGCAGCAGCCCTGTCTTGAGTGGAATGTCTTGGTCAGCAGTGGACCTCCCCACTTTTAGGCTCTCACAGTCTTACTGCTCCCTCTTCCACAAGATTCCCTGAACCTCAGGATAGGAAGAGAGCCGGTTGGCCCCATGCCAGCCGAGTGGTTGAGGGCCGTTGTTCCTGTCTATTTCACTGCTCTTCTATTGCACTAGGCCGCGTCTCCTTTGGGTGTGGAGATCTTTTCCTTTCTAAAGATAAAGAGACCTTTAGACAGAGGCTTACTCTCAGGTGTTTGTGGTTAGCACTGAGGCGAGTGATCCGTGTTCTGCCCCTCCACAGTTGTTTAAACGGATTTCCATTGCTGGGTGTGTGTGCTGGAGCTGGGGAGGGGTCAGGGGGAAAAACGCAGATTCTCAAGTGCTCTGTTTCAGATTACAAATGGAACACCCCTCTTGGCAGTTTTGATCTGGTGCTGTGGTGGAGGGCAATACAGAAGGTGACCACCTAGCTGCTTTGCACACTGGGCCTGTAAAAAGGGCACATTGCTTGTCCTTGGTCGTGGCAGAGATTGGACATGTGCATTGCTGATCCCTGAAGATGAAGATACCATGTTCTCATGATCTAGATTGCCCCTGCTCCCCCAAACCAGATATGCTTCCAGAAACAATCAGGTTTTTATTTTTGTTGGGGGAGTACCTAAACTGTCTCTGTAAATTCCTTCATGAGACTTCTGGATGCAACTACATCCATGTGGGAGAATGGATTTGCCCACTCAACTTCCAGCCCGTTTTGTCTTTTCATCTCCACAAATGAATCTCAATGGAACCCTTCTTTGCTGGCCCTTTTCTTCCTTCATCTGCCTCGCTCCGCCTTCTCTGAAACTTCCAGCGGGAGCACCCATGCCTTCATCTATGTGAATTTCCCATTAGCAGCGTGCCCCTCCCCCTCAGCATCACTGCTTCTCCCAAGACCATCATCAGCTGCTCAGTGAGTGACAGACTTGCATGAAGTTTCTGCGCTGAAACTCTGGCCTACAGTGGAGGACAGGACTTCCGGTCCCCACCCCCAGACGCACGGGAAACGCCGCTCTCCCTCAAGATTGCTGTGCGTGGGGGAGGGGTTAGCATACTTGCAGAGTTTTAAGGTGTGCTGTCTGAAGCAGGAGGGTTCTGGTGGGGAGTGGGGGGTAATGATTTGCCAACCAGTGTCATTGTAGCCCTCTAGAACTTTCAGCAACGTGGTTTCTATCAACACCGTCAACACCGTGGGGGAAATAGTTTTGTGGTTAAAAGTTAAATCAACAGGTCCAGGGTGCGCTGTTTATACTAGCTCAACCCTGGAGTCACCTAAGCGTCCACCAGAAAAACTTGATTAAATAGTCCATGGTGTCTAGCTACATCTCTTTTCTAGACACATCAATTTCTACCATTAAAAAAGAAAAGCATAAACAGCGACTTTCTAAATTTTTGATTGTAGCTACTTCTGGCGTGTTTATTTCTTCTAGCCTTTCTATGATTGCTTTTATAAGAAAAAAGTGTCATTCAAGCTTGAGTTATTTCTCTTACAGCTATAATCTTTGGCAAGTGTGCTGGAACACCTGGGTTTTTTTTTTTTTTTTTTTTTTTTTCTTTTCCACCCTTTACTCACAGGCTGATGAAGGGATCTTCAGATGGGCAGTGTTTCTGAGAGAGTTGTAATTAGGGCCAAACGAAGGGAACCACCTTGATGAACTTCTTTCTCACAGGAGTTCAGGAAACACACACACACACACACACACACGCGCACACACACCACACCCCCCCCCCAAAGTGCTCAGAAGACGAACAGATTTACACATGTCAAAGTCACATCATGCAACCAAAGACAAGCTAGTTCGTGGATAACCTTCAGTGTGATATGGAGAATGCATTTCCGGCAAGTGTCTTGTGGATGTATCTCAAGTGTCTTCAGGGATTGCGGGTCAGACATTTCCTCTTTCTGAAACAAAGCCGGATAAGAACACTATAGGAGAACCTGCTGCTTTCTAAGCTGATTAAAAAAAATAAATGAGTACAATGAAGACGAGGAGGTTTATCGGTTCTGCCCCAGTCCTCTCACAGGTGGGGTTTGGGTCCATATCACAGATCATGAGACATCTGTCTTGAAAGTGGGGGGAAAAAAAGCGGGTGAACAAGACTCTGGGAAATATGGTTTTGACTGTAGCACAGGGACGGGATCGCACCATAACATCCTGTTCTCGGCGGGCAGCGATGGGGTAGATAAAGTTGTCTGTCACCGCCCTGTTCAGCTCTCATTCACTTACTTCTCTACCAGACAGGAACTGGGCCACTTGCCCTCCCTGTCCTTGTCACTTTTACAGGTCCCTTGAGAATGCGCCTGACCTTTAATTCTATTGGGTCACTTGGTAGACTAAGAACTAATGGGTGGGAAACAAATTTAAAAACAAAATCTACTTGCTTAGGAGAGGAGTACGTTGTGCTGTGAACCTGGAGTCAGGAATGGAATGGTGGTTTTTGGGCAAACCATCTGACACTGAGAAAAAAGTGTAATTGATTCCGTCCGCCTTCCTAGACACTGGGCTTTCTGGCTTTTTTTTCTTGCCCATCAGAAGGGTGGTGGACTGAAAAATGGATCTTGTGGCCAGTGAACTGACCCCAGATGAGCTAATCGCATCTGGAAGATCTAAAATCATGTGTAGAATAGGAATCTGCTAGTCCAAGGGTCTTTTCTGTTTTCTTCACTGAGCTGCAAAGCCAGTTTTCCCATCTAAGACATGGGCATGTTTTCTGTACAGGAGTTCTTTTTTAAATTTTTGTTTAGAGAGCATAGCATGTATCTTATTGTGTGGTTCCTAGGTTTGCTTTATTGGTGCAAAAAAGTGTTTTGAAAAAAATCGTTCCAGAAAGTTCAAGAAGCTACTTTGGACAGAACAGGGAGATCCTTTGTCAATCTGAAGCTTCCCAAACCTCAGGATAAGAATTGGTCATGTACAGTTTTTCTGCCTGTGAATCAGATGTAGAAATTAGGCCCCGTGTATGTGGGGAGCACGGAGACATGCTAAAGTCAGGACTAACATGAGGTAAAAAGGAGCCCTGGGCTTCTGACCGGGTGCCCAATATTGGGCTGTTAAAAGAAAAGAGTGCCAAAGCCTACTTTACTTTCTTCAAGTTAAAAAAAAATCTTGTTTCTGTCTCTCCGTGTTCCTGCCACCCTGATGTCTCCATGGCGAGGAATGAGTAATCACAGTTGTGTAAAAAAACCTCATTTCTTTGAAAGCCATCAAGGAGAAGATGTGCACATGCAGACGCTTGAGTGCACCTTGCGTGTGGAGCTGGCATATTCTCCGTTTTCCATCCAAGAGACATCATGTGCCTATTTACTCATCCAGTCATTTAACTGACCTTATGTATTGAGCAGGCATGGTGTGAGTGGTAGGGGACAAATATACAGGGCAGAGCATCTTTCCTGGTCCTGGTTCCTTAAGCACCTGAGAAGCCACCTGAAAGGGAGTGACCAGATCTTTCAGGGTGTGGGAGGCGGGCAGTGTGCAGAAGTGCCTGGAAACCTTCCTGAAGAAGGTGTTTAGTAGAGAGAGGGATTCTCTCCCTTTCCTGTGGGCGATGCATTCTTCTTAGACCGAGGCAATACCTGAACCATATCCCAGTTTTGGCCTGCTGCATCTGGACGGACCTGTGTAATTGGCTAGTACAATGGGACATGGAGACCTGGTGAGGAGTGAGCTGGCGGTCAGGTGACATCCAGACTGCGGGGTCTTGAATGTCTGTGTTTTGGGGGTCAGGGAATATAACTGCGATTGGAAACATGCACAGAGCCCTGGGTTTGATCCTCAGCACCTCACAAACCAAGCATCATGATTCCAAAAGCCAGAGGCAGGAGGATCACAAGTTCAAGGTTGCCCTCTGCTATATTGAGAATGCATGATATGAGACTCTATATCAATATAACAAAACAACAAGACAACAACAAAACAAAGCAAAACACCCCAAAGCACAGCATGCTCAGTTAGATTCAGGGGAATGTGAGCAAACCATGACTTTTAATAGGTACCTACCTGGGGATTATAGTTGGAGGAATCTACTTCTTAAACTCTGTCGAATAATATCATATTTGCAAGTTTTAGAGCATCGCTCTGTGTTTTCCTCAGCTGTGGAATATTCTTTAAAAAACTGAAAAATCTCTTCTAGCTTCAGCTTTAAAATGCCTCAATTTTGAGAGCCCATTAGTCACGAAGGTGTTTCCATAGCAAATGTGTGTGGGATGTCACGGCTGTGCTAGCAGTGGTTCAAGGGAACTTATATCATTGCATTGGGGCAAGGCTTGGCACGCTGATGGCTGGCAACTTCAGGGCACTGTTCCCAAAGCAGGAGGCCTCCATTTAAGGACTAGATAAAAAGAAAGGCAAAGAGCAGGAGGAGAAGTGCCAGAATGAAAACAAGTAACAAAGGAAAGATAAAAATGGAAATCACGGTTCAGTGCGAATAATAGGAATGCAAATGGTGCCGCTAAAATAGGAAGGAACAGCGCTTTTTAAATAGGCAAAGCAGAGGCAAATTGTAGTAGTGAGAGCACTCCACATGGTGATTGTACACTGTGTGTGCCTCGCAGAGCAAAGCCACCCACTCTCCTTTCTCCCAGCACGATGCTGGAGGCTCCGTGAGTCATTTTAAGAAGGTTTACTACAAAGTCTCCATCTGCAGTTTTTAAAAATAATCCATTTCGATGAAATCCTTCATTTCTCCCTCCCAGCAGCAGGCTGCTAATGGTCCTGTTTTAAAGGCAAAATTTCTCATGGGGCCCTAGGAAGTAACACACTTAAAAAAGATGGTAAGTTTATGCAATGATGCCTAGGGTTGATTTTTAAGTAAAAAAAAAAAAAAAGCTGTCATAGGAAAAAGTGCATATAGTGCACCAGTATTTATCTGGTATGTATATATTATATCTATATTAACATGAATATGAATTTTGCTTAAATTGTAAAAGGTAGCAGGAAAAGCTTACTTATGGGAGAGTGAGGAAACGGGATGGAAGAGACAGAATCAGAAGCTAGATGTGTCTGTATGTGTTTTCATTTTGATTTCAAACCATATAGATGTTTAACATGATTTAAAAAATGAGGCATAACACAAAGCTGTCTGAATGACACAAACGAAACTGAATCTCAAGTTAGCATCATGGTCACAGAGAGGAAAGACAGCAAGAGACACAGCATGCACATCTTTCCTTAGACGTGAATATTCTTTGCTGTTGGATGAACACAAATTAGTATAATCAGTGTGGAAAACAACTTGGAAAGTCCTCACAACGTAATGGGGTTTCTTTCTTTGGGGTTCTTGTGAAAGGGGAACCTGGTGCCCTTCCAGATGGATCAAAGGGGAACACGTTGAGAGGTTAAAACAGACTTTATTGAAAATGAGAGAAAAGGGAAGAAACTCTTGGATGCTCCGTCCAAGGCAAGAGCAGAGGAAATAGCTCGAATCAGAGATATCAGGGAGAGCCCCCATGAGCAAATGGCTTATGGGGGTACAGCCACTATGGTATGAGGACAGGTCCATATCAGGAGGGCAGGAAGAAGAGAGCGCGATGGGCGGAGCTACGATCATTTATAATCTGGCATTGCTAATAGTGTCCCAGGAGTAAGTGAGGTAAAATTAAAGGGGAGGTGGTTCCTACGGAACAGGATATTCCTATCTGCTCTAGCTGTCCAATAAAAATTAAAATATTGCACTAGTAAGACAAGAAGTAGAAATATCATTTGACTAGCAACCTTTATTAGTGGATCAAAAGAGAGAAAAAGAGATGTCTATCAAATAGACAGCGTACTTCTACGTTTATCCCAGTGCCATTCAGAAGCCCAAGGTATTGCTGTCAGCCTGAGTGGTCATCATAGAAAAAAATGACGAAGAAGATGTGGTACATGTACACGATGGCTGGTTCTCAGTCGCGATGGCACAGGTCTGGGGCATTTGATTCATTTTCTCCATGAAATAAAGCAGCAAACAATAGGACCAGAGACTCTGGGGAGCAGCTGGCAGCCCAGGAGGAGGCCTGCTTGGAGACTGGCTAGTGGCACGTGATGAAGAAGCTAGTCTTTAAAGAAACAGAAAAGTCCTGAATATTTTAGATGAATGCATAGAAGACACTGAGGGAAAGACACTCTCTCTCTCTCTCTCTCTCTCTCTCTCTCTCTCTCTCTCACACACACACACACACACACAAATGAGAGAGAGAGAATCACCACATCTTGCAAGTTTCACAGCTTCTCCTTCCTTGTCTTGCTGAATGAGAAAGAGAAAGGAGGAGGACTCAGGCTTTTGGGAGAGCAAAGCAGGCTCCTTCCATCTCTTTGGTGCCCTTCCAGATGGATCAAATTCCCTGTGGGAGGTGGGACTCTGCCCAGGTGACAGGCCAGGATGATAACTTCAGGGTAGAGACTGAGATTTTAGCATTACCAGGGAGACAGGCAGTAGTAGTCTAGCTGAATCCCTAAGAATAATAGCAAAAACTACTGTCTTTTCTTGGAGGAGATACTAAGTGAAATAAACTGGGCTCAGAAAGACAACTATCTATGTTGTAAGTCATAAATGGAAGCTAATGGAAGTTGGTTCCTAGAAATAGAATTGTGGTTTCCTGAGCTTGGGTAAAGCAGAGGAAAAGACAAAAGAGAGAAACTGGTTAATAGTATAGAATTATGGTTACATGGGGAGGAATAATTACTTGTTTTCAGTAGGACACTACAGGTAGCAATCTTCTAAAATAACTGTAAGATTCATTTCATTTTTTTTGCAGTGGTATCCAAAGTACCCGGCTTCATTTGGCATTCCCATACCTGTGCATCATTCTAGTTAGTTCTCAGCGTTGTTCTCCTTTTCCTCTTTCTGCTCCCTTCCAACTAGCAGCTTCTTTTTAGAAGAGAGTTTGAATGAACTCATGATAAGAAACTTATAAATGTTAGCTTACCCCAATTTAATCACACCATTAGTTATTTGCACCCATTAATAATTGAAAAGAAACTAAACCAATATTAAATTAATTTTCCTAGTCTCACTGGTGGTGAGAATATTGTTAATTTCCCTTCCTCCCTCCCTCTCTCCCTCCCTCCCTCCCTCCCTCCCTCCCTCCTTCCCTCCCTCCTTCCTTTCCTGTCTTCTTTCCTTCTTCCAACTTTTCCTCTCCTTTTGAGACTATCATGTGTACTATGGATAAAGCAAGTTAGAATTTATGTTGTTGCTGGGAACTAGACTTTTCAGCATAAGTAATTCAGATGTAAGATTGAAGAGGTTGAGTAAAATCCTTGACATTTAGGATTTATATTGCAATTGTAGAGAGTAATTGTGACATCTTTTGATTCAGAAAAATACAGATTTCTTAGTTCCCCTTTTCCTAGAAAAGATTTAGAAATACTAACAGGGAAAGAAGCAAATGTTCTCAGTATTTAGTTAGCAGGTTCAAAGCCCAGTGGCTACATTAGGGTCTCCCAATACTGTCTCGCACTTCAGGAATCCAGAGCTTCTTGGGAGAGGTCTGTGCAGAATCCCTAGCAGGCATTATGTAACTCAGCCTATCAAAGGCCAGGGACGCAATGAAGGACAAATAGGGTCACATCTAAAATGCTCTTGAGCCAACTAGGAAGGTCTGTCTTTATTCAAAGATGGGACATTTGATCCTTAGCAAAATAATAACTGCAAAGAACTGAAACTTGTCAAATATGTTTGACTGATAGAGCTCTCTCTCTCTCTCTCTTACACACACACACACACACACACACACACACACACACACCAACAAAATCCTTCAAAAGGCTATTATGGCAGGTAAATAACTCACAGCTTTGAAAACTAACAAATGAAGGAGAAAAAAGTCAAACCTCTATTCCTTTTTTCTACACATACTTGATTACCTGGCAACCAAATGGGCAGATGATTTTGTATTCAATCAATTATGAAATTTTGAGACAATTAGGGGAACAAGGATGTGCACTAGTTACCAGTATTCTGTATTGTTAATTTTCTTTAGTTATCGTAATGAACTGTGATTACATTTAAGGAAAAGCTTTTCCCTGTCAAGTGTGTGTGCATGTATATGTACATGTGTATATGAGTGAGTGCATGTGTGTTTTTGAAAGACCACAATAACCTTTGTTTTACTTTCGGTAATCTAGTGGTGAACTGAAGAAAGGAGTTGGACAAGGTAAAAATAAAGCAGATTTGACCTGGGACTTATATGTATTGAAGTTGATGTGGGGGATTTGAGTCTTCATTATTTTTTCATTGGTGTAACTTTGAAAATTTTCTGTTAAAATGTTCTACACAAATCAATTGCGTTGCTCATCTTTCTGGCCTGTAGTCTGATAACACTATTTTCTGGTTAGGTTTTGAGCCTGAGTGGGAAATTCTCAGGAAAGGTTTGGAAACAAGCTGTTGCTATTGTGGACAGAGTCTCTCTAGCGGCATGGAAGGTCTCTGCCCGGGTATAAACTGGACAGAAGAGAGATGAATTCTTCCATTGTTCAGCCATTCAGTGTGGCGTTTCTCTCGGCAGTCATGAGCTCTCAGACATCCGATGTCTGGAGTTCCAGAAGAGACTGGAGTGTATGGAGCCCCTTATCTAACAGAAAGATGTATTAAACCACTAGAAAACAACACCTCAGCTCAGCTGTTTGCAAACAGTGTGGTGTGGTCTCATGACTGATTACGTCCCCAAATGCCGGAGACTGGTCACTAAGGCGGTTGGGCTTATGACTGTGTTCAGCCAGCACTTCTCATTTCTGTATCAACAGAACCCATGTTCCAGTTGGCTTCAGCCACTTCCACTCTGTGGATAATTGCTGCCATTCTGAAAGGTTTTATCTGTATCATCTTTAACCTATGAACATTTTCTTATGTGAATTCACTGATACGTTTCTGCTCAGTTTACTTTTTCATGGAGCAATAATTTAGGTTTCTGATCTCCTGAATTGGTTCTCCTTTCCTTCGATTTCTTTTCTACTTTTTCATTATTTTCATCAATTATTTTGTGTGCCTAAATACATGCTCAGTGTGTGAAGACCATAGGTCAATGGCTGGTATCTTCCTCTGCTGCTTTGCACTTTATTCTATCTATCTATCTATCTATCTATCTATCTATCTATCTATCTATCTATCTATCTATCTATCTATCTATCTATCTATCTATCTATCTCTATCTATCATCTATCTATCTATCATCTATCATCTATCTATCTATCTATCTATCTATCTATCTATCTATCTACCTACCTATCTATCTATCTGATTGATTTTATAAGTTGTTTACTCAGTTGGTGATCCCCTTAATACCATACAACTTTTATTTTTTTAAATATAAAATTGACTTAGTACTCTTTGATTGACACCTTGAATTTCCCTAACCTTCCCCCTCCAGAACATGCCTCTAACCACCACCTACAGTTCAACTCCTCTGATTTCACATCTAGGTGAGATCATGTGATGTTTATGATTGGCTTATTTCACTTAACATGCCAGTCTCCCAGGCTCATTCATGGTGTTGAAAATGACAGGATTCCTTTCGCCTTTAAAGCTGAATAGCACGTTTTCTTTATCCGTTCACCTGTCAAGGGACATCTAGGTTCTGCATCTCAGCCAAAGTGGATAATGCTATGAAGACAGTACACAGCCTTCATTAAAACAATCCAGATTTGTTTTCATTTATAATCCTTCTTACTATCGAACAAATGACTTGGTCATAGACTTATAAGACCATTTATGTTCTTATGTTAGAGCTTGGATCTGCTGAGATATTTTTACTTGACAAAGTCAAAGGATAGCTACTTATTTTTGAGACAGGGTCTCTCTCACTGAAACTGGAGCCTGCCTACTAACAGGACTAGTGAGCAGCCAAGCTCTGCAGATCCCTTAGCCTTTGCATACCAAGCTTAGGAATATAGGAACTGTCATGGTTTGAAATGTGTCCCCCGCAGTCTCATATATTTGACAAGGTCATGGCACCTTGAGAGGTGGAGTTTTGCTAGAGGAAGGCAGTCACAAGGGTTGGGCCTTGAGGTGGATTAGTCCTACCCTACCTCCAGGAGAAGTCTGCCTTTGCAGCAAGCAGTCTGCAGCTCTCAGTCTCCAAGATGTCTTCAGTGACATAGCCTCCTCCAGCTTTGGCCAGCCAGCCATGCCGCCTCTGCCATGAGAGACTGTACCTCTTCTCTGGAACCGTAAGCAGAATAAATCTCCCCTTTTCTCTTAAGTTGCTTGACTTTGGGTGCTCTCTCATAGCAATAGTTAAGAGTAATTGTTACAGTAATGTTCTACCATGCCCAGGTTTTTATATAGGTACTAATGATCTGAACTCAGGCCCTCATGATTGCATGGCAAGCCCTTTACTAACTGTGACATTTGCCTAGCCCCTCATCTAATCCTTGTACAATTTCTATAACCCATGAGTCTAATCTTATTTACCTAAAGATTCTCTTCATATATAATTTCTTCTTTTATTTCAAGTGATTTCTTTTTTCTTTCTTTTTTATTATAAAATGTTTTATTTATTTAATGTGTGTGTGTGTGTGTGTGTGTGTGTGTGTGTGTATCAGAGGGCACTCCTGGGAAGGACCAAGAGTAACTTCAGGAATCATCCTAGACTGCTTCTACATCCTTCTTGCTTCACTCTGGGATTTCTGGCTCTGCCCACCAAGGCCAGAAAGCGTAGGCCACCACTGTTTCCACTGTTTCTGTCTGGTATTTTTATGTGAGACCTGGGATCTGAACTCAGGACCTTTTGCTTGCAAAGCCCTGAGCCATGTTTCTAGCCTGTGATCTCTTTTTTCAAAGGTATATTATTCTTTTTTTATGGACACAGCATTGCTTGATAGTTTTCATTAAATGTCATTTTTTTGGTATTATTTTTATAGGGTTAGTGTTGGGACCTGAAGTTTTGTGCATTCTAGGCAAGCACTCCAGCTCTGAGCTACACATTTTGACTCTACAGAAGACTTCAAGAAAAGCTTTTCTACTTACTAAGTTACCTCATTCATCCATGTTTTGGTTATGTATTTTTGTCTTTGTTTTCCATTTTGATCGTTTCTTTTAAATACCTCATGCCCTGTGGACAGTTCCAGATAGCTGAGTGAACGTGGTGCTCATGACGTTGGGTCTTAAATTTCATTTTGAGATGGGGTTTTGTCTGTAGCCTACGTTGTCCTTGAACTCATTGTGTTCCTCTTGCTTCGCCTCCTGAGTGTGAGGCTGGGTCTTATTGACTGCTAGGTTTCCTTATAATATGGCAGAAAGAGTGATTTATTTCGGGCCTCCACGGGTGATGTTAAAAATATGTGAGCTGAGGAGATGACTCAGGAGTTAAAGCCTTTACCTCACATGCAAAAGGATCTGAGTTCAGAGTCCCAGATCCCAGGTAAAAATGCTAGGTGGAAAACTGTACTTCCGACCCTGGAAGGTGGAGCCTGAGAAACCCCAGAGCAAAGCAACAAGGAGTTAGAGCAATCCAAGATGATTCCCGAAGACACCCTTAGTCTTTCACAGGCACATATACTCAAGTGTCCTCAGCAATAAGAACACTGTGCATGTAGGCTGGACCCATCCTTATCTTGGTCTCTGGAGGGCGGAGTTGCTTGCTAAGACGGGACTTCTCCAGCCTTCCACACCCTTTCCTGTAGACTTCTCTGGAATCTGTCAGTGTGCTTCCGATCACAGAACTTTCCATATTCAACTTTGCAGAATCCTTGCTTTCCTCTCTTCTTTGAGTGGGTTGGAGGGTACGTACCCAGCTCTGAGTATGGGGAGGACTTTCAGGGCTGGATGCCATCTTATTCCTCCTGGGTTCATCCCTCACTGTCGCCTTGAGAGACCAACCGTCGGTGGAGTCCCCTTTCTCTTTGCTGTATGAAGTGTCTTCCACGCTGTGGGCACCCTCTCTTGGGGGTACATAGTTGAATCTTTTCTGATCTATTAAATCAACTGCTGTTTATCCAGTGGATCTCTGTTATCTTTTTATCTCCAAATCTCATTTGTCATTGTTTTTTCTATTGCTTCTTGCTTTTATTGTCTTAATCAGTCTCTGCGAGGTTGTGCGTGCACACGTGCACCTGTGTGTGCATTTGTCTTCGCGTGTGCAAGACCAAGTGGATGCTTAATTTCCTTCTGAGTTTTTGATAATATTTTAAAAGGACATCAAATAAATATGCATATTTGGCAGATCTTCCTTAACTGGGAATTTTACTTTCAACTTTGTAAGACTTTTGAGCATAATTAGTTTTGACTGCGGGGTTTGTCGGCATTTCCATATTTCCAGAAACACAACGCGGAGGGATAATGTATTTTCATTTTCTTACCCTTCATGACCTGCACACTAGGGATCGTTTGAAATTTTAATTCCAAATTATAATAAAGAGAATGACTTTATATATCAGGCATCAATGATTTAAAATGACTGAAGCCAACCGACGCATTTCCATTGCTTGTTTTCTGATGTTTGAATCATGCCTTGGCGTCTTAGTCTCCTCGGTGTATGGGCTTGCGATCATTCAGTGGATTCAGGCTGTAAGTGCTGCCCTGTGTGGCTGGAGGGGCAAGACAGAGCGCTGCTGGGAGGGGTGTGAGCTCTAGCTGGCACTGCCGGATGCACGGGGCAATGAATTTGCATCCTCTCTGGTCTGAGCCGTCCCCATCTGGTTAGACAGAGGGCAGTGCCGTTTTCTCAATATAGGACCCAGGGTGGAAGGGTTCCCTCAGGTTCCCCTAATGGCTAGCTCTCCACTCTGCTTTCTGCCTGCGCGTGTCTGACTTCTCCTGCTTTGCCAGGAGCACAATCCTGTGTGCCCTGTAGCTTTTATGAGTTTTGACATCTTTATTGTTGACACCCCTCCTTTTTATTTTCCAGGACTATTATGCATCTATTTTAGTTATTTCATCATATGGAAATACTCGGGATAGGAAAGAACATGTGGGCTTGGTCTTCTGGACATATACAATCATAATGTTCACTAATTTGTCTATTATTTTCTATTGCCAAAGTTAACTTGGTTTTCTTTGTGTTAATATTGCTTTCCTTCCTTCTTAGTGATGCATGCTTTATCTGAATTAATGAAATGTTCTAAGATCGAAGAAATGATGACTTCTTTCATCTCTGAAGAAATCTACAAACAGTTCCAATTTCATTGCTCAACCCAAAGAGCTTCACATGCTAATACTTCTAGGACTAGAAGTCTACTCATTGGGGCGACATTTGTACCAATCTCTCAAGACCCACATGACTTCAGTGCTGCCAGCGAGTCTAGTTTCCTCTTGCTCTGTGTGCGTGATTCATGTACTGATAAACCATGTGATTCATGCATGTGCTTACATTTGATTTGGAGCATCCTTTGCTGAGCCCATTACCACCCACCAGATCTTTCTGTCTCTGGGATACGGGCTGACTCTTGTTTAGAGTCAAGTAAACAAACAAATAAGTGAACCAAAAAAGCAATGAAATCACCCAGGGTCTTTTGTCACTGCAAGAAATGCACAAGATAATTCCTTTCAGGCTTTTCACTGTGCCAGAGAATGACGTGTAGAAAAGGGAATGCCCAGTTAGCGTTCCTGCGACTGATGATGATGCTCAATGCCCCAAAGTGGCAGGCGTGTCGTTGGTGGGTGGAGAAGGCCTTCAGGTATCTCCCTGTGCTATGGCTTGTATCAGATGATCAGGTGGAGATTTTGCCAGATCTTGGGAGAGCTAAGCAAGTGTTTAGCTCCAGAAGTGAAGATTATATATCAGATTTCTTAATCTCCTTCGTTCCTTCGTTCCTTCGTTCCTTCGTTCCTTCGTTCCTTCCTTCCTTCCTTCCTTCGTTCCTTCCTTCCTTCGTTCCTTCCTTCCTTCCTTCCTTCCTTCCTTCCTTCCTTCCTTCCTTCCTTCCTTCCTTCCTTCCTTCCTTCTTGCCTTCTTGCCTTCCTGCCTGCCTTCCTTTCTCTCTCTCTCTTTCTCTCTTTCTCTCTCTTTCTCTCTCTCCCTCCCTTCCTTCCTCTCTCCCTCCTTGCCTTCCTCTCTCCCTGCTTCCCTCTCTCCCTCTCCCTCCGTCCCTTCCTCCCTCCCTTACTTTTTCTCTCTCTCCCTCTTCCTTTCTTCCGCATGTGTCCTATGTACATGCGGAAGCCAGAGGCAGACATAGGGTCCTTCTCTATCACTCCAGGAAGACCGGGTCTGTCACTGAACCTGGAGTTAGGCTGGTAGCCAGCAAGCCCTGGGCAGTCTTGGCTCTCTTCCTATTCCTCCTCCACCCTCAGCTCCCCACAGTGCCTTCACAGGCCCACACCAGACTCTTTGCACGGGTTCTAGAGATTTCAACCTAGGGACTCATTCTTGCTTGGCAAGCCCTCTTACCTGCTGAGCTACCTCCCTGGCCCTCTGCATTACTTTTGAAGAAATTTATACCTAGATTTCATTTTTCTCCTTTTACCTTTTGCCTCAGTGATAGCTGAGCACATGCCATTTGAGAATCTCAAATAACACGTCTTACTAAGGCAAACCATGAATCTATACTGGATAAAGTGGACGTGAATATCACCTTGGAAAAAAATGCTTCTTGCCAAAGACCAAGTGTAATAACACAATATTTATTTTTGAGTCCTTGAAAGAGTCTGGCCTGTTCAGCCTGTGCTTTTACTGTTTAAACACTAAACTGTTTTCTTATAAAAATCAAACAGTCCCATGAGCACCAGCAAAGTGTCTTGAGTAATCAGCTGCGCTTTGTCTAAAAGCTGTTTGTCAGGTTTGCATTAACAAAGAGCAGATTTCTTTTTTCTGTTTGTCTTATACTACAGTAGTGGAAAGCTGGGGTACTCTACACAGTCAAGGGCCATATAATGACTGATTGATGACGACTGTCCCTGATATGGTATTACTGCCCAGTGACATCAGAATCATCTTAGTTCCTGCACTCTATGATGTTCACTTGATCAGATTTCCCAGAACACATTTCTCAGAGTGTGTCCTGTTATTGAGCAATGTAAGACTGTGCTTGATATATTTGTCTTAAAGATGTTCTCTGTATGGGCTGGGGAGATGGCTCAGTGGTTAAAGCTTTTGCCCCCAAAGTGAAAGGACCTGAGTTCAGATCTCTAGATCCCATGTAAAAAATACTGACAGGTATGTCAGTGATCTGTAATTCCAGCTCTTGAAGCTGGGGGATATGCCAGTTAAAGCAACAAAGTAGAAGAGCAATCCAGGATAATCCCAATGTCACCCTTGGGCTTCCTCAGGCTCACATACATTCATACACTCAAATACCCTCTTGTACACATGCCTGCATTTACATATATACCCACCCACGTGCAAACGCACCCATGTACAACAAAAAGATATTCTATGTGTGTGTATATGTGTGTGCACCTGATACATAAAAACTGTGTATATAGAGAGTTCAGTAGCAGTGTATGCCTGGCATGAGTGACGTTATGGATTCCATCTTCAGCACTGGGGAAAAAATTTGAAAGAAAATAAAAACACAATCAAGCAACAGCAGCAACTATCCAAAATCCTACTTTTTTTTCTTAAATTTTGCACTCTTAAGTGCTCACTGCAATTTGTTTTGGAGGAAAGAGGAATGAGTCAAGAAATTCAAGTTCTACCTTATGTATGCATGTGTGTGTGTGTGTGTGTGTGTGTGTGCGTGTGTGTGTATGTTCACATTTGTGTGTGCACAGGCAGATATGTGTACATATCTATACATGTGTGTACAGGTCAGAGGACAGCTTTCAGAAGTCAGTTTTCTCCTTTCATCATGTGGTCTTTGAGGGATTGAACTCAGGTCCCCAGATTTGCACACAGGCAAATCTTTGTGGATCTCCATTAGCTACAAGAAACGTCACCTAACTTTTTTGAAACAGGGATTCTCGCTGAATCTGGAGCTCACTGGTTGGCTGGACTTGGTCAGTGAAGCCCTGGGACCCTTATATTTTGGCTTTCCTAGAACTGTAACAGGATCCACCAACAGCCGCCCCCCTTTTTAAGTGGCTGCTGGGGATCTGAACTCAGGTCCTTACAGTTACATGGCAAGCCCCTGCTAACGAGTCATTTCCCCAGCTTCACTTCCAGCTTTTATGCGCCCTTGAGCATGATGCGAGCAAGTCTTATGCCTTTTCTGGGCCTTAGTTTCTCTTAACACAAGCGAGGATCTCACTACGATATCCCTTCCCAACTCTAAAGTTTCAAATTCTCTGACATAAAACCCGTGTCTCTATTCCACAGTTTCTCATGGAATCAATAATGTTTAGCAGCCACAACCATCAGAGTGATTTGTGACATCATTTTTTTCCTCAGAAATAGATGCATGTGAAAACAGCCTGTCTCACACGATCCAGAGAAATAATTCTATCAACTTGCAAGTTTTATCCTTGTTGGGAATTTTTTTGAAGAAGCTGGGTTGGAGAAAAGGTTCAGGGGGTAAAAACTCCACCTCATGAGGAGAAGGACCTGAGTTCATATCCCAGATCCTACATTAAAGATACCAGGCAGCAGCCTCCGCGTCCACCTCTGGAAGATGGAGCCTAGGAAACCCTAGAGGGAAGAAAAAAGGAGGTAGAAGCAATCCAGGATGATTCCTGAAGTCACCCTTGGTCCTCCACAGGGAGACATAGTGCCCTCTGATATACATACACACACATATGCACACACATATGCAAAAATACATAAATAAAAATTAAAAAAATAAAAAAGAAGCAGATAACTGGAGTCACATCCCATAATTGCAGTGAAGTTCAATTAACATGATAATATCAACCACTATTTGTTAAACACCAAACGTATGTGTTATCTAAGGCAGTGTTCATAATAACTTTCCAAGTAAAGTACATTTATACAGTATATATAACAAGATATCATTACTCACATCCCTCTCTCCACAGTTGCTGCTTCCAAAGTGAAATGACTTTCTTAATCTTTTTTTTATTTTTTTATTATTATTTATTCAATTGTGTGTGTGCGTATGTGTGTGTGCGCATGTGTGTATGTGCGTGTAGAACCACGGACGAATCGGGAACCACCATGGACGCCTCCACCTCCTTCTGCCCCGGGATTCACAGGCTCCGCCCTACCAGGACCAGAAAAGCAGGCCGCCCCCGCTTCCCCCTGGTGTCTCTATACGTGGGATCTGGGATCCGAACTCAGGACCTTCCGCCTGCAAGGCAGAGGCATAACTCCTGAGCCACCTCTCCAGCCCGACTTTCTTAATCTTGTAATTGCACTGCATGTGGTCCCCGAATATCTGGCATGTACTAAGTGTATGTGTGTGTGTGTGTGTGTGTGTGTGTGTGTGTGTGTTGTTGGGGGGAGGATGAAGGACAAAGAGAGACTCCTAGTTGCTGGCTTGAAGAGACTGAAGGTACAAGGTTTAGGGTGAGTGAACCGCATCCGCGCTGCCTGTGGGAGAGTCCTTGCCAGCAGACAGGGTGTTTGAGGAAAGGGGCCTGATTCCACTTTGGAGCGTCCAAGGAGGGCTCCGTGGGGGACGCACAGCATTGAGACATGACGTGATGGGCATGAGAGGATGGAGCGAGCGCCACAGAATGAATCTGCAGAGTCCTAAGAGGAGGCGCGGGCGGAGCTAGGACAGGAAGAGCAGCTAAAAGCTGTTCACTCCTGACTATGAAGCAGTGAACGTAAGCACTTGGGGCTCATTGGCCCAGGGCCTCTGGTCCCAAATTGGTTTGGGGGTCTGTCTAGCACGGGCTCAATCCTAGCTACCCTTTAGGGGATGATGAATTTTCTGTGCCTTGATTTGGAGAGGAGAGTCCCTTGGGTCTCTGATAGGAGTAGTCAGCGGGTTAGGTTGCTAGCCCCCATCTCTGTGTAATCTCTTGCTCTGTTCTTGGTGCTAAAAAGACAGGCTTATCTCGTAAGCAACAGGCCAGGCCATTTTTGGTCAGCTGGATGTTGCTATCACTCCGAGGCTAATCTGAGGGGTGTTGCACGATTGGGCAAGGAGGCTTTTATTAGAAGTTCTTCTGGCCAGCACTTAGTGGTCGGAAAGTCCTTTCCTCCCCCCCAAGGAGAAACTGCGAAGCGATAATCAACTCTCCTACCACTTGGCCTCTAGGGCCTCAAGGCCCCCAGAAAAGCGGAGCAAGCCAGGCTTCGCAATATGACAACGTAATTACCATTTCGCTTTTCGTGGGAGTGGGGAGAGAAATGACACGTGGATCAGTAAGCTGGGTGGAGGGCTGATCTGCTTATGGACTCCCAGATACTCCATCCCTGAGCTGGTGCCACGCCGAGCAGCGTCTGGCTCTGCGGAGAGCCGAGGAAAGTCTGAGTTGTGCCCACGGCTGAGATGGGAAAGCAGAGAGCGGGTTTCACACCACATGCCCCACGTTCACCTCGCTTTAGGGCAGGCGGCCCGGTGTTCAGTAAGGAGGGTCATGCACACGCTGTCCACGTGCGGATATTTTGCATCAGATACTGGAACACCACGCTGAAACTGGGGACATAGAAACTACCTTTACTGGGAAATTTCTGTTCTTCAGATGGACAGTTCTCTATTTCATGGCAGCTGGGCTTAAAGAAGAGAACACGGTGTCAAGATAATTCTGGATTTTTTTTTTTTTTTTGGCAGAAATTTTTCATGTTGCCCATAGTGATTTTTGGAACTTTCTTCATTTTGGGGAGGATCCTCCCAGGTCTGAGAGGTCAATTTTGGCCATTTAGGCTCAAGGCAATAGATGTGCTCTGAGGGTAGAATGATGGCCTCAAAGTGAACCCTTTGGCCTCACGGTCAGACTTCACAGCCTCCGCCCTTCCTTAGAAAGCAACTGCCCGTGGAGGATGTATGGTGTGCTTGATTCGATATCAAGCTTGGGTGATACGAAATGCCATGTTTTGTTGTTATTGTTTTGAGTTCCATCCCTAGAACCCCAATAAAGGTGGAAGGAGACACCCACCCCACAAAGTTGTTCTCTGATCTTCACCCTCACATTCACACCATGGCATGTACACACGACACACACACACACACACGCGCACACATGAGATACACGCACACACAACACACACATGCACACACACGACACACACAACACACATACGCACACACGCAACACACGACACACACGCACACACACCACACACACACACACACACACACACACACACACGAGACATACACACACGCACACACGAGACACACAACACACACACGCAAACACACGACACACACACGCACACACACACCACATACACACACACACACACGCACACACGCACACACACAGACCACTTCCTATCACAGGCTATTACTGTTCTCTTCTCCTCTCTAATTTGCTTTATTGTTCCATTTTAGTATTTTTGTGTCTTTTTCCTTTCCTTCCTCTTCCTTTTCCCCTTTCCTTCTTCTTTCTCTTTCTTTTTTCCTTCCTTTCTTTCTCTCTCTCTTTATTTCTTATTTCTTCTTTCTTTCATTTCTTTCTTCTTTATTTCTTAGGTTCTTTCTTCTCTCTCTATCTCTCCCTCCCTCCCTCCCTCCATCCCTCCCTCCCTCCCTCCCCTCCCTCCCTTCCTCCTTCTTCCTTCCTTTCCTCTCCCCTACCCTCCCCTTCCCCTCCCTCACCCCTCCCCTCCCTCTCCTCTCTTTTCCCCCATTCCCTGCTATTTTTATGTAGTGTAGGCTGTACTGAGATACAAGGTCCTTCTGCTTCAGCCCTCTGAATGCTGGGGTACAGGTGTGTGCCGCTTCATTTGCTCCGGAAGCTTACACAAGGGGAGCTGAACTCCCCTAGGAACTGCCTGCTGGCTCCCTTGGCCATCACTCCTCTGTCAACATGGTTGTCCCGGCCTGTTCCTTCCCTCTGTCTGACACGCTTTTCTTTCACTCCATCCTCCGAGCTCCAGAATTTCCTCCTTCACCTTTGCTTTCCTCCCAGACACCCTGCGCGACTGTTCTTCTTCCTCCTTCTGTTCACAGGGTTTGGACAGTCGCTCAGAATCCATGTTGTTGCATTCGCGGAAGTGAGCACCACAGTGAGGGTCCCCCTCCAAAACTGTCTTTTAACTCTCAGCACATTCTTCTTTCCAGAATGGGAGGCTGGACACGATCTGCTTCTAGCACCTTCATAGCTCATAATACAGCCCATTTCTACTTGAGAGTCTCCCATCTGCCTGGAACATCTTCTCAGCCCGCTCCTGCTCCAGCAAGCTGGCCCTGGGAAGTCTTCCTTGTTCCAGAAGGCTTGCTTTAAACATCACTGTCTCCTTTTGTTAATGTGTAGATGATAACTGTGCAAATATACGGGACACAGTCTAAAGTTTCAGGACAGATACATCTTACCTATCAATCAAGTATTTATTTAGATATCATTTGTGCCACTTGCCACATTTCTAGGAAAAGTTTCATCTCCAGTCAGTCCAGTTAGATCAGACATTCCTTTTGACATGGAGAGGAATACTCAAAAGCAAAACTTATGTTGCCAAGACAGCTGCTACATGTGACAGACTATCTACTGCTTTCCCACTTCACTGTACCTACTCTTTGGATTCCAGAGTTCAATATGTGTGATGCTATTTTGCCAAATGATCCTATATGATTTTACTTAATCTTGCTAAGTTTACAGTTCATTAGCCCAAATTCTGTCAAATAACATTCTCATTCTAATGCAAGAAAATGCATGCAATTGTTTGGAGGAGGTGAATATAAAAAAAACCCAAAGATTAAATAAACTGTCATTACTATAGGTTATATATAACGTCTTTTGTTGTTAAATTATTCTGCTTAGATTCCACAAGACATCTCATTAAAAGAAAATGGTTCTATTGAGCTTATTATTTGACACTTTTTATAGCAAAGCTTAGAATTTATCTTTTTTCTCCAATTTCTTTTTTAATGTAAAAAAAATCCTTAATCTTGGTTTTTGCTTTTTTATTCCCCAGTTTCCCTCACCTTATTAGTCGCTTTTCCTCTGATAAAATGCCCCGTAAAAAAGAAGTAACTATAGGGAGAAAGCAGTTATTCTGCTTTACTGCTTGGGGAAAGTGCATCGTGCTAGCAGACACATGAGGTTGTTTGCCACATGGCTTCTGCAGTTCAGGAAGCAGAGACAGAGGAATGCTGGCACTCGGCTCCCTTTCCTTTGCCTTCCCCTCCTCCTGTTCTTTCGTCTTCCTCCTTACAATATTCCATTTATTTATTTGAGAGAAATCAGGGTATGGGTGGGGGTTTGTGGACACCTCCTGAAAGTCGCTTCTCTCTCTTTCCACCATCTAGACTTCTATGGATTAAACTCAGGAGCCCAGATTTGAGTTACCCGGTTTGCAAGCAGGTGCTTTAGCTGCTGAGCAATTGCTTTACTTGCTGGGCTATCGCTCTGTAGCCCCTTTGTTTTCTCTATTCAATCCTGGACTTCAGTTCTTAGAACTGTGTCCCCCACAGTTGTTAGTAGGTCTTCTTCCTATCTCAGTTAACCTAATCTAGAAACTCCCTCATTGACATGTCCAGATGTTCATTACCATAGTGATTCTAAATCATGTCAAACTGATCTCAGCCATCGCACCCTCTAAAGCAGAAAATTTATGCTGGGAGAAGTCAGGAGACAGAGTTTGACATCATGTGATCCAAATCTTCCTTAAATTATCAGCAGTAGTTACTATCACAGCCTGAGAATAAACAACAGAGTGGAGAGGAAGAAGAAACTAAAAAGAAAGAGAGATGGATGCCAGCCATCTTCATTATTTCACATTGCAGAACTGACGTCATCTTTCACAAGGATTATATCGATGTGATAGGTTGATGGATGCCAAGGAACAATCCTAAGAGAAACCAACACAAGAATTTCAATCACAAGATTTTCCACTCACAACACTTTATCATTCTGAAGCATCCAGGCTTCACACAGGAAAAAGTGACGTTCAGATACGGATGATGAAGTGGGGAAGAAGAGAAAGAGGAAAAGAGGGCAAGAGCTTACAGAATTTTCTTCATTTGATTCCTAATTGCTATCAGAAGCATTTTTCATGTTAATCAAGCTACAGTTAGTGTGAAAAGAATGAAAATGGAAATCTCTGGTTTTCTTGGCACAGCACCACACCATGCATGGAAATTAGGTGTCCTGGCCTCAAGAGGTTTATAATCCACAAAAGAAGTGCAAAAGTCTGTGTAAAGGGCAGTGCTGGCATCACGTGGTTAGGCTTCAAGTACTGTAAAAATAACTCCATTCTCATGATCACAAGCATCTAGCCTCCCCAACAAAGGAGCACCATTTTGAATTGATAATCACACAGAATCAGAGAGGCCTTTTTTTTTTCCTGATATTTTTTATTCCCAGCAGACCATGCTGCATGTCATGAAGGAGGATTGGGGACTTACTGGGTCTCAACCCTTTCGCTCACTATGCACATCTGGTAAGAAAGTCGATGTCTGTCAGATGCAGTTTCTGCTTGAAACGCAGGACGCTGCTTACCTTGATGGGGTGACTGTAAGGATTAAAGAGATGCTTGCATCTTGCTTAGTCCGTAAATGAATGGCTGTGATTTGTTTGCCTGCGCCTAGATGCATCTTGGGGAGCTTGGACTAGAGGGGTGACGCTGAACCCTGGCACCGGTCAGCCTGGTGTGTCCACCAGAGAGCCAAAAGCTGGGGTATAAGAACGGTGATACTAGGGCAGGAGAGACACTTGGAGGGAAGCATCGAAGAGTTTCTCTGAAATTATAGCTCACCAGGGGAACTTCCTGGCAGATTCAGTATCATAGGATTCCACCAACTGTGCATGAAAAATATCCAATGAACGTTTCAGAGGTTTCCCATGCAGGCCTTTCCTCGTCATCATTCTTTGGATAACACAGCAGCAGTGAACAACCGCTCCCATCACATTTGTATTGGAATAAGAGTTCCAGGTGATCCCTGTGGGTTAAATACAAATTCTATGCCACTTTGCTTAAGGATTGAGCTGGCGGTCTGGGACTAGTTGTGCTGGGCAGGAACATTTATTTCTTCTCATCCCATGGCTCCAGGGCCAGGGGTCCCAGTCATTTCCTCTTTCTGCAGGACTGGCCTTTCAAACACAAATCACAAAATGATCACTGGTGTTTCTTTCCCTCCCCTTATTTCATTCTTTAATGTGATACATTAGAAAAAAAGTTATTTCCGTGTAAACCCGATTAACTCTGAAGAGAGTCATAATCCATCGAAACCAATCCAAATGGAGCGAAATGAATAATCAGGATCTCATTATGCAAAAGGGTACTCGGTTAATTTATCGCACAGCACTGAATAATAAGCCGTTAGACTCCATATTGCTTCTTTTGAGTTAGATTAAATAGCTTATTGCCACTGGAGCTTATTTCATATGACATAAAATTTGGACATATTATAATGGACTGGTTATTAGTCCGTTATAAGAGACAGATTTAAGCACTTCGTTTACAGAATTTGCATTTGGGAAGCTGGTAAGGGAGAGGAAGAAATGCAAACATGGAAAGGCAAAGATTTATAGTCTTTGCCATCTGGGCCAGCTCTGCTAGTGGATGACTGCTGGAGACCAGGCGCAAGACTCAGGAGCCCCCGAGAAAACCAACATTTCTACTGGGAAGAAAAATCTAAAGAGACTTTATGTTCTTTCTCAGGGAAGTGTTGACATTTTAATTACTCTCTGTTTGCTTTGGAGCTACATGTGAAGATTAGAAGCATGTTGGAAAAATAAGAATTGGCCTTATTAGTAATAAGACAAATGGACATGCAGGCAGGAGCTGGAAAGGGTCAAGGCGCAGCTCATCAACTCAGAGGACTCCACAGCAGGACCCAGAGCACCACGCAAGCACAGACGTTAAAAGTTAAGGGGTCCAGTTCTTTGGGGGAGCCTGCTTTGTCATCTCTGTGAGTGGGCTGTACCTCTGGGCAATCTAATCTTTTCTACCACCCCAGTGCCTTGCTTAAAAGTCTAGACTCCTCTCCATCCCCCATCCCCCTCCGGCACCCCAGCCCCCCCCTGCGCACACACACTTTAAACATAAACAGGAGTTTGTGAAGTGCAGCAGAGGCAGGAAGAGAAAAGAATGAGACAGGAAGAGAAAAGAATGAGCCAGGAAGGGTTGGGGGAAATTGGTGGGTGGGCTTAGAATTTGTTAGTTTTGAAGATCATCTGCTCTCTTTGGTATTTCCTGAAAGGAAGCTGTTTGAGATGAGGGTGTGGTTCTGAGTGATATGATATGTTTGCAGCTTTCTTCTCTGCACCTGGAGCTGCCTGGGCTAGAATAAATGTTTAACAAGACCAAGGTGCCCACATGTATGTTCTGGCACCAGTGAACCCCAAAATAGGAACAGAGGAAGAGAATGAAATGGAGAGAAATCTCCAACCAGTGTTGTTGCGATGCCTGTGACCTTGGCGAATGAAGACCCCTGGATGTCCCCGTCTTCACGTGCACTGCCCGGGCTTGTTAAACACCTAGGGAAGCACCTGTCCATCTACTTTGAAGTAAACTCAAATATCACTTGATTTTACCAGTGTATTTTTTAATATGGCTAAGGTATGATACTTGAAAATGAAATAAAAGCAGCATATTTTTGCATGTTTAGAATTCTTTCAGTGTTTCATATGATGAATTTATGAGTTTTGCTCCCTAATCCCCCCTTTCAATGCAATTGCTCTTCCCTGTCAGTCTTCCTCCTATCTTTCATGTCTTTTTGCATGTGTGGCCCACTGAGTTTCATCTGCCTTTGATGGCACGTGCCTCAGTACTTGCTGGAACATGAATCCTGAATCAGTGAGTAGACCACTGAGGAAAGCATCTTCCTTCTCCCCTCATCAGTCTCCAAGAAAGGTGCGGGGCCTTTCGAGATCTTCCCCTTCCATGGTAAATGTTGACTTGGATGAATCTTACTCAGATCTTGTGGGAATATGCATAGCTACAGTGAATTCATGGATGTAACAGGTCTATCCAGATGATAGTGTCTGGTCACACCCCTGTTCCCTTACAATCTTACTGCTCCTTCTTCAAGATGTTTCCAGAGCCTTTGAGTTGGGGGGGGGGTAGGTGACTTAGATGCCCTGTTTAGGGCTGAGCAGTTCATAGTTATCCATTTTCTGCATTCTGGCCAATTAAATCACAACAGGTCTTGAGACCTGTCCTTTAAGTAGCTGCATTTGGACCCCCCGCTGCGTGTGACCACTTGGCACGTCTCTAGGGTTTTCTCTGATTTGCATGTATCCTCTTCGTCTCCCATGTTTTCTTGAAGTTTTTGGTTGAAGAATTGGCATTGATTCCCCTGAACATGTCCTAAAAATCTGGATTTTTTTAATTCCAGTTCTTGAGAAATTTTCAAACATTGTCTTCATGTTCTCTCTGGTGCTTTCTGTGAATTCAGTGAGAACTGACACTTGCATCACAGTTTGGATCCACGCTTTTGGCAAAGCTAAGCCACGATATGCAAAATAGTGGCATTTTCATAAGTAGAAATGTGTGTGTACATGCATGTATGTAGGTGTGCATATGTGTGTGTGTACACATATCATTGTATGTACACACATATGATAGATCCAATGATTTTACCTGCATCTGTTGATTTCTTAAGTTATGGCAAGGTGATGATATCTTAATTTTATAATTTTTTAAGAGCACATTATTTTTCTTGGGATTGTTTCATATTCATAGCAAAATTGAGTGACAAGTACATGAAAGTCCCATCTATCTTCTGTCCAGCACATTTTCTCTAATAGCAACATCTTTTGCCAGAGTAGTGCATTCATACACCACAATCCATGGTCCACACATGACTGTCACCTAAAATTTTTGTGAGGGCTCACTCTCGTCATTGAACATTTAGTGGGTTTTCTTTTTTTAATTTTTTAATTATTATTTATTCAATTGTGTGTGTGTGTGCATGTGTGTGTGCATGTGTAGAACCACGGGCGAATTCGGGAACCACCATGGACGCCTCCACCTCCTCCTTGTTTACTCTGCCCCGGGGTTCACAAGCTCCGCCCTACCAGGACAAGAAATGCAGGCCACCCCAGCTTCCGCCCGGGCGTCTGTACGTGGGGTCTAGGATCCGAACTCAGGACCTTCCACCTGCAAGGCAGAGGCTTAACCCCTGAGCCACCTCTCCAGCCCCTGGGTTTTCACAAATACAGAAGAGTGCATACTCTTCCATAATTTCTTCTTCATTGACCAACAGGGTACATCTAGAAGGAAGCACAATCCCCACTTATTACTTCTTGGGTATGTGAAGTAATAGAAATCCCGGACAAGTCAATCATCAGTATTCATTATTTAGTTTGTGTGGTGGCTGGCAGAGGGAAGAGATTCCTTATACTTTTAATTTGCAAATCAAACGACCTTGTTAGGTGTAGCTGCTGGAAAGAATGTTTGGAAAAAGAAGGATGAGCTAGTGTTAGCAAAGAAGAGAATGTTGCAACTCTTCAAGAAAAGCTTGGAGGGAAAAATTCCAGGAAAAGTAGTCAGGTGCTAAAGTGTATGGCGAGGCCTCTGGGAGCCACCATTCCAGTGTGCTCCAGAGCAAAGTCGCATCAAAAGTCAGCCAAGGATTCTTCCCTCTACATAGGGAAAGACACAGAGAAAGAAAGAGGAAAAAGCAGAGAAAGAAAGACAGAAAGAGGAACCATTTCTGAACTGCCCCCTCCAACCATGGAAATGGTTTTAATTACCAGTTCATCTGTTGGCAGACTCTTCTGGCAGAGGTACCTGCAACTTGGAAAGATAACGAATGAACCTTCCTTCCTTCCTGCAGTGGTGACACTGATAGCGCGCTCTGAGTTCCCTCTCAGGAGCGGATCCTATGCATCTATCTGGCACTCTGCTCCAGGAACTTGTCATGTCGTTGACATGTTCAGCCTCCATTGTCCACACCACCCCGACAGCAGGTCCTTTATATTTCCATGAAATTGCAGTCTGAATTAATATAATTAGAATGTAACTGCTATTCACTGCACAAACTCCTTATTTCCAGGAGTACAGATCTCATAACATGTCGGTGTGTAAAATCTTCCCAGTAATGGCTGGAGGGGAGGAAGTTGATAATAAAATGATAGAGCATGCACTGGTTCATCAGCCTTTGAAAGCATTAACTAATGAAGTCAAGGACATAAAAAGGAAGCTGTCCGGTCCCTGGCACATCTAAATATAAATGCCTTTCAAACTTATGAGCTTAGATAGCACTTTTATAAAATACAGTTGGTTGAATTGAGAGAAAGAAAGCAAAAGAGGAAAGATGATACATCTTCCAAAAGACAGTCATGTGAAGTAAAATGAGTAATTCATGGGTAGAATTCTGGGATTGAGAAGTGAACGGACAGCAGCTTCATTCATTCATTCCTGTTTCATTTTGAACTGTTCATATCACTAACTGAGCCGCTTTCATCAAGTAAATAATAAATCTCACACTAGAGTCTTGAATTTTATTTTTTGTTTTTATGTTCTTACAGATTCTTGATTATTTATAGAATGGCAGATGATATTAACAGGTTTTTTTTTTTTTTGCTTTTGTTAAGCAAGATTGATTCATGCTCTCTGAATATATTAGCATCCTCACTTGGAATTACCCATTCGAGGTGAACAAAAACTATGCACATTATAGATTGAATCTTTGTGTCTGCCTCCCTCCATCCATATTTGGAAATCCTAATACCCAGTGTCTTCTGTGATAGTATTTTGAAGTGAGGCTTTGGGAAGATGATTAAATTTAGATAAGGCAATGAGGACACATTCCATGATGGGACTAGTGTTTATAAGAAGGGGAACTAAGACCAGAGTGCTCATTCTCTACCACGGAGAATCTCTCTTTTTTTTTATACATTTCTTATTATTTCTGCTCATACAAAATTAATAGGTAGACCAGTTCCCTCCCTCCCTCCTCCTCCCCCTGAACCCCTTGCTCTCCCTCCCCTCCCTCCCCATCCCCCAGTACCTCTCCCCCAATTCCCAGACAGTCCTTTATTGTGTATGCCTGACTCTCCTCTGGGTCCTCCTCTCCGATGATGTACAAGGACCCAGTGGCATTTCCTGAACCCTTTCTCGTGTTCCCCCTAAGCATAGGAACACTACTGTGGCTGTCAATCCCTTGCTTCCACGGAGAATCTCTATCCTTTCTTCTCTTTTTCCCTTTCCTTTTCCTCAGACTTCCCCTCCTTCCTCTTCCCTCTTCTCTCTTCTCTTACATTTTCTTCTTTCCTCCACTCCCCTCTCCTCTCTTAGTCTCTTCTCTGTCTCTCTGTTTCAGTCTCCTTCTCTCCCTCACTCCTTTTCTCCATCCATTCCTTCCTTCATACTTTGTAGGAAATAGAAGGAAGCTATCTGTGAGCCAGAACTAGACTTGTCATAGAAAAACTGAACTGGCAGGCACCACATAGAGAATTTTCTAGCCCTAAACACTATGGGAAATAAACACCTGCTATTTACACTACTATTTTGCTCTGGTAGCAGCTTGAATCAGCTAAAATAGTGCCTGCTATGGTTTAGACAGAATTTGACCATGTCTCTCAAAGGACCTTTGAGAGACTTGATCTGTGATATGGCAGCATTGAAAAAGCAGGTTCTGCAGAGGTGTGGTTCAATATAAGCTAATTAGGTCAGTAGTATTGCCTGGAGGAGGGATTGGTGCTGATTTTGTAGACCAAGTTGTTCTCCTGAGACTGAATTGTCATAAAAAGAGCAGGCGTGGCCTCTGGGCCCCATTGACTTCTTGTTTCAGCATGTGATATCGTCCACATGTGCTCTGCCATATACCAGGCTCTTACTAGAGGCTGATGTTTGCTTTCCCAAGATGTGAGTGAAATCACTTCTCTCTTTTTTTTTAATTATTATTATTTCGGCTCATGCAAACTTAACAGGTACACCGGTTCCCTCCCTCCCTCCACCTCCCTCCGAACCCCCTGCTCCCCCTCCCCTCCCCCCTCTCTCCCTATCCCCCAGTGCCTCCCCCTCAGTGCCTCCCCCCCATCCCCAGAGCATCCTTTAATGTGCATGCCAAACACTCCTCCCGGTCCTCCTCTCCAATGAGGTGCCAGGACCCAGGGGCATTTCCCAGAACCCTTTCTTATGTTCCCCTTAAGCTTAGAAATCACTTCTCTTACTGAAGTTTCCTTCACTGGTTTTTTGTTATAGCATCAGAAAATGGGCCACCACATTAGTTTAATAAGCATCTAAAAGAGATACTGCTTTTCATTTTCTATTTTACACAGAAGCATCTACTGATCTTTATCCAAAATTCTGTGCCAGAAACTGCAGTTGTAGAAATGCGGAGGTGGTCAGGTAGTACAAGAATAAGACCAAAGCTATGTGAAAGACAGGTATCATGGTTTGTGAGTACCTGCCCTGCGCCCCAGCCTGATGCGTTTGCATCCTTAGCAAATTGTAATGATTACTCTTAACTATTGCTGTGAGAGAACACCCAAAGGCAAATAACTTAAGGGAGAAAAGGAAATTTATTCATCTTAGGGTTGCAGAGGGGAGATACAGTCTTTCATGATGGAGGTGACATGGCTAGTGGCTAAAACTGGAAACAGGCTATGTCACATATATCATACCCATCCAAGAGGCTGAGAGCTACCAGACTGCTTGTTGCAAAGGCAGACTTGTGACCACCTCCTCCAGCAAGGCTCCATCTCTCAAAGGTGCCACGATCTTCCCAAGTACATGAAACCGTGGGGACACATTTCAAACCATGGCACGGATGTAAATGTTTTGGAAGTTTGTAGTGCCTTTAGAGGTAGGACCTTGCTGGAAGAAGGCATGTCACAGGGAACAGGCCTTGAAGTTTGATAGCTCAGCCCTGCTTCCTCTCAGTGTGTTTTTCCTTTCAGCCTTCCTGATAACTGTGGTGGGCTGCTTCTGCCTCCAGCTATGCTTTCTGATATGAGATGAAGGACTATGTTCTCTCTAGAGTCATAAACCAAATAAATCTCCTTTTCTTTCTTAATTTGTGTGCAAGTATTGTCTCATAGCAATAAAGGTAATGATAACAGATGACTTCAAGAGGAACTTCAGTGGTTTTAAACCAAATGGATTTTATAGATCAAATGCAGTGATCAGCTGTAGTCTTCACTTTGTCTTTGCTGGGCTTGATATATTTTGTCAACTATACTTTGAAAAGGTCAGGAGCGAATCCCCTTTTCCCAAGTTGTCTCGAGAAATATTTTCCTTGTCTCCTTCAACTAAAGAAAGCTATCATTTCCTGTTAACTAACCAGAGCTCTTTAGAAAGGTGTCCTTGAAAATCTGGTATGGGACCTGGCAAGACTGGGAGAAGACTTACAAAAATTCAGTGCTTGGGATTCTGTTAGATGTCAAATACGCTTTGTTGCCCAAATTATACTTGAAAACCACTCCCAGTGATTCTGATATCACCAAAAGATACCCACAGGCTTATATTCTTTCCCATGGCTACAAATACTGAAGCTCACTATGTAGAAAGGTATTTTTATGCATGATGACTATCATTTAAATACAAACATTGAGTTTATCTAAATAGAGATGCATTTCAGACATTCTGGGGTAGATACTTTGAAAGAGGCCGTCCATGATGTTTGAACTATACTGACCCTCTCCAATGAACATCTTTCTCCTTGACCATGCATACTTTCTCTCCCACTCTGCCTTTCTCCTTTGTGTTAGATAGAGAAATTTACTTCACTCAGTTTCAAACTATTTACTTTGTAGAGGAATGCAGTGCGGAATTATATTTTAATTTGAAAAATCCTTTAGTAGGCAAATAATTATCATCTTTTCTGCCACTAAGCATGTCTTGCTTACCTGGAGGCTTCCTAAGACAATAATGTATAATAAAGACCTCCATGGGCATCCAAACATGTACAGGGAAGAGTGAGAAGGGGATGTGCCTTTCCTCATCATGGACACTCAGTTTTGCCCTGTTTTCCTAAGAAGCATCCAAGCCAGAGTTCAGTGAAAGAGACTGGAAGGATTCTTATCCCTACTCTCCTAGATTTAAGCAAAAGCTGCCTTTGACTTTGCTATTTTGATTTTAATGGACTTGAGAGAATTCATTGAAAGGTAGAAAATGGATCAAAGCTGGGGTCCAGCTTTTAGCTGCTGCTAGATCAATGGACTGTTAATACCAGCCTGATTTTTGCAAGGACAGTGACATGGTAAACTTAACACCTGGATCTGGCCTGTCCCATAGCGCCCGTTCTAAGACTGGCAGAATAATTGATTAGAGTCAAAAAGGCTAGTTAGGGTTAGTTAGGGTTAGCTGGAGTTGGATAAGATCAGTTAGGGTCAGCAAGGCTTAGCTAGGATTAGTTAGAATCAGCAAGAATTAACTAGAATTACTTAGGGTCAGCAAAATTAGCTAGGCTCAGCTAGATGCAGTAGGTACATAACAACAATATTCTGTAGAAGAAATACTTTAGTGTAAGAGAAACACATACTTCTTAATATTATCCCTTAGGTATACAGGGGGAAGAGGAATACAGGAAAAATAAATAACTGGAAAGTATAGACTGGAGTCCTGAGTGTGGAGTCACAGACATATGGATGCGAGCCCTATCTTGAGCATTCTTTTCATTTGTTAGACAGGTTTGCTAAGAACATGCCAGCAAATCACTAAACAACATTCCTAGTGCAGAGCAACTATTAACTCAGCACATCTGAGGTATTGTTGCTGGTGGCAGAATGTGGGATTTGCTAACTGCATCCATTCTAGGCTGGCAGACTTGACTTTGAACCCTGTTCAGTTTCAGATAGAAGTATCGTCATCGGTATTCCTAATGGCAAAGTTGTGGCATGTGCTTAAAGACTTTGTGGAGGTCTCTCAAATTAATACTGATATTACTGAGAGATAGATTTCAGTTATGACTTTTTAAAATAATGCATTAACGAAAAGCCTCTAATCCTTTCCTTGAGCTTACAGTGTTTTCCTTAGCTTGTTAAGATGACTTAAAAAAAAAAGTCTCCAGAAACAATGTTTCACAGGAAATCATTTTATCAACGCTGAAAAACCAATGAAGTTTAGTAGTTTTAGATGTAAATGTAAATTAGTAGTTTTAGCATTTCCCTGAAAGCTTAGAAATAGTTCACATCTGAAGGCGAGCACTTGGTTCTCTTGGCTCTGATTGAAATTCAGGTCTGTGCCGACATCCCATTACTTTTTGAGGAACGTAAGCTTCGTGCGCAGTGAAGAGTGCCTGGAGTCTGCCAGTCCTGCTTTGGGACCCTGGAGGGCTGGGCTGCAGCTATGTTCCTGTTGAAGCAGCATCCTGTGATTGACAGCCCCACCTTTCCTTCCCACTCCCCACCCCCCACACCAGCCCTGCATTGTTCTAGCTGCCAGTCTCTCAGTATTTTTTGCTCAAGCAAGGGGAAGGGCAAACATGACTTTGAAAGAATAACATTTCCTTCTGGCCACCTAAATAGAACCTGACACAGAACACCCTATGATTCCTTTTGTGGGGACCATGCTCCTTGGAGTGACCAACAGCAGGCCGTGATGTTAGGGGAGGTGGTGATGCCGCGGCGTGCTTCAGATGCAGAGAATTGATGGGCTACTTACATTTTAGCCCCTCCCGTTCCTCTTGTTTGCACCCATCTCCCCGTGGGCTATGGATCTGTTCTTTACTCTGTTGTACCCAGCACCTTATGCATGTTGAAATGTTTAATATTTTTTCCTTCCACCCACGGCCGTACTGGATGCTCATGAGCAAGCTTGTCTGTTCCTCTGAATGGGAAAACCTGTTGTAAAATCACAGCCCAGAATAGGGTGGGCCTTAGTCAGTGCACTGCTTAGTCAGGAACGCATGCACTGGTTTCTTCCTCAATGACCTCTCCGCTACAGCTAGGGCGAGTCACTGGTAAATATCCTATAACTGTGTCCACAACTAGTAGATACACTGGGCACTTTAGGTCTATTTTCAATTTGCATATTTAATGGGTAAAGAAATGAACAGTTGGGGAAAAGAGGCATTAGGTTCTTCTGTTCTACTACCCTGTTTTATTTTTCTTTCCTCTCTGCCTCTTTCTCTCCCTCTTTTCCTTCTTCTCTTTATTCCTCTCCCTCCCTCTTTCCTTCTCTGCTTTCCTACCATTTCCTTCCTCCTTTCTTCATTTTGTTTTGTAGACCTAGTTGGCTTTGAACTCACAACCATTGTGCATAGCCTCCTAAGTACTGGTACTGCTGACGTGTCAGAATCCTCTCTGCTTAATTTTTCTTTCACTCCTGAGTAGCCATACTCAAATATATATACAAATGCTCATTGCATATTACTTCTTTGTATTTTTATTTTAATTTATTTTTTTGAGGCAGGGTTTCATTTCATATCCTAGTTGGCCTCAGACTCATGTTTCTCTTGTTTCGGCCTCCCAAGTGCTGGGGTTACGGTGTATGCCACCATGCTTAGTTACAGTATGAGCTTTTTAAAGGCAGGGATTTGTGTTTGTTTCCTGATGTATTACTGCTTAGACCAGTGTCTGACACAGAGTGAGCACTCAACACATCTGGTGAAGATGTGAATATTGGCTCTTCTGTCTATTTTCCAGTTTATCTGAAAAATACTAGAAGGAAAAAAAAGTACATTGCCAGTATTTTTGATGCACTTTTTTCACAGAGAATTAATACTCTCATAAGTCAATGTCTGTTAACTGGTATGTTTAAAGGACTTCCCACCCACACAAATATCTAATTACTGGTCAAATATGTGAATACTGGAATGAGTGTGTTTGTTATAGGTTGTGTCTGTACTGGCTTCATATGAACCCTATGTCTTGACTGGTCATAAAGACTGTGGTACTGCTGTGGTGGGTGAGGGGTGTGGAGATGAGAGGGAACAAGATGGCGAAGACTGATGGTCTTGCTTTTCATTATACAGAAATTTTAAAAGGCACCTCATTTACATCACACACATTTATACACACATGTATATACATATTTAACACACATACACACATGTAACATGCATGTATATGTAACATGCATTTACACATAAAATGCATATGTCACACATATGCACATCAACACAGACACACATATAATGACATACACATATATATCAAAACCATGCATCTCATATAGATACATACATGATGAGAGTCTAGAGTATATATTTTTGATTCAGGATCATCAACCAATTTTTGAGCTAAATTAAAATAATTTCTTAATTTTCTTCATACTACATTTGGGTCATTTGTCAGGTTCCAGCCATGTCATGTGACCTTGGCTGTAGAGGGAAAAGAGACAAGATTGACCCAGCAATGTTATCATCAGGATCAACATCATTTTTCAATAGTTGGAAAACCTCAACTGAGTCCAACTTGTGGCATGTTTATGCGTAATGAAGTTTTACTGGGCTTGGGAGATGGCTCAACGGATAAGGTGCTTGTCGCTGCACAAGCTCGAGGAGCAGCGTTCAGATCCCCTTAACTTACATAAAAGCTGGGCAGGTATTGTGACTGCCCGTAATTCCAACACTTGGGAGACAGCCCTACATCAGGCTGAATAGCTAGACTGGCCAATTGGCAGGTTCTGGGTTCAATTGAGCGATAAAATGAGGGGCAATTGAGGAAAATACCTGAGTTTAGCTTGAGACCTCCACACACACGCACCCACATGTGCCCCCACATGTGTGAATATGCAAACACACATGTATGCAAAAAAGAAAGTTTACTGAGCAGAACGCCTTTATTTCTGTCTATGTCTGCTTTCTTACTTCAGCAAGAACCAAGTAGTTGTGAGAGACCCTGTAGCCACTCAAAGTAGAAGTTCATTGAACCCTCACGTAGAATATGATTCTCCCTCCTAGTATAAGTAAGTTCAGGGTCCAGTGAAGTCTGCTGACCACAGTGATTCACGAACTGCTCATTATTAATCTTTATCACTAGGAAACTACAGAAACTAAGAAACATAAAACATTACCATTGAAGACCAGATTCATGATTTCTTTTTTGCAAAGGCATTGGTTTATTATGGATAAGAAAAAAAATTTAAACAAAACTCCAAACCTTTGTCTTTCCTGCTGGATGGGAATCTTATTTTGTAGCAAGATTTTGTAGTAAAAATAACTAGTAAGACATGTTGGTGTGGATTCTGATGGAAACGTCTGGAAGCCTAACAGGTGTGAATGACAAAAATGCCTTGAGATTGTACGTGACCTGGGAAGACTGATGAACATGCTTATTTGTCAGTTTGGGCAAATAAATGCCCTATGCAGATGGATGATTGACCACAAATTCACCCCCAGCTGACATACATGTTATGTGTCACTTCATATCTGAACGGAGTACTCACCTTTGGGGAAGTCATGCATACAAATAAATTCATCCCTTTTGGGGGGGGTAAATATTTTTTTATTTTGCTAACTCATCATCTTTGAGTAGTAAGCCACCAACTTTCCTGGAAATCTAGAAAAAATAACATTTCCATAACCAGCACATTAAAAAAAATAAAAGAAGAAGAAGAAGAAAGAGGAAAAAGCAGACTGACTTTTTCTTTTTCTGTTTTAGAATCTGTTCCAAGTAGTAAGCCTGCCAGAAAAAACAGACAAACTCTCAAGAACAACAATGCGTATTATGAGTGGGGTAGGAGCTGCCAGACTTTGATTACTGGCCAGACATTAACTCCTTTGGTGTCCTAGGGAAGAAAGACCAACTCTGAATCCAGACATTTCCCGAGTTCTACAGCCACAGCAAGGCGAAGGAAACGTCAACCAAAGGCCCCATCTTCCTATTTCCTGAAGCCCGTCATGACTCATTCTCCTGGCAAGCAGGCAAGACAGACCCCATCCCCTCCCTTCCCATTTGTGATTCTGTTGTTGTCTCTGTGTCAGAAGGAGGAATGTGGAATTCTGTACTCACAGGGCTAGCCCTTGTGGACTCCTCAATACTAGATAGTTGTACGGAAATGTTGCAGCAAGGAACCCCCCCAATACCCTTCCCCCCAACATCCTTTATAGGTTAGCAGATTCTTCTCTGAGATAAGCAGAGAACGGTGTCTTTTGCAGTGGAAAGATGAGCCTGTGTGTGAGTGACTGTCTGGTGTGGCTATATATATATATATATTTCACATGTCTGTGGATGTTTCATTGATTCTTTCCCTTTTTTCTTCAATATATATTTATTGAGAAACTACTGTGTGGTGGTTGGGAATATGGATAATGAACATAATATCTACCATGTACCCAGAGTTTTGTACATGCCAGCATCAGACTAACTTATTTCCACATGATTTAGGTCATTTAACCCTTAAAACAAAGATTTTTGTGGACAGCTTCACTTTGAATATTAGTAAATTCAGTCCCATGGCTGGGGTTCCCCCACCACACACCTTCAAGGGCTCCCATGCTGCGGCGATTGCACATGTGGGCAGCACTAGTGGGATTCAGAGTATTATAGAAAGAACAGAGACCATGAAGGTGTGCAGAGCCGTGCCATGTGTATCCAGGGGACGGGGAGAGGATGATCAATATACATCGAATACATGGATAAAACTGTCAAAGAATAAAGTATGCGAAAGAGACTTCAAAGGCAGATTGTCGACATCAGAGCTGGGGTTTACATTCAGACACGTCTGTTAAAACATGCGCCCTCTTCTTCACTTTGCTAAGTTTCTTGCCGAGGGTGAGTAAAAAGATAAAAAGACATGGGCCGGTTGGTGAGAAAGGTTTCCATGTGGAATGAAAAGGGGGGGGGTCTGGTGGGAGAGTACTGGGGAGAACGCACAGCTTGAGTTATAATACACCTTCCTGCTCAGAACCTCCACCCAGTAGGAGATGGAGGGAGGGGAGGAGCAGCCTTCATCTGGGGGTGCTCTTGCATGGGAAGACAACTGACCTTACTCCGAGGGAGGGCATTTCTGGCTCATGGAGGGAAGCCACCCCTCAGAATAGAGAAAGGCGTAGGTGGGCAATGCTTCAAGTTTGTTTCTCCATGTATCCTGTCTATCTCCTTTTTCTCCGTCCTCTGCATTTGGGTCATTGCCCTGCCTTGCTAGAAGAGTACCCAGGAAGAGAGTCTATGGTCCAACTGGAAGGGAGAAGAACGACTTCTACGGTGGCACGGCAGAGGCAGAAGCAACCCTAAACTGCTCCTTGTAGTGGCGGGAGACCCTGTGATGGCTTGAATCAGAACTATTCCTGATCCCCAGAGGGGCTGCTGTTTGGCAAGGTTGTAGAACCTTTAGGAGGTCCTTTATTGGAGAAAGGTACTTCACAGGAGTGGGACTTGAGGTTCGATGGCTGACCTCTGGCCCTAGGTCCTGTTCTCTCTGTCTCCCTCTGTCTCCTGACTGACTCAGTGGAAGCCAGCCACCCTTCCTTTCCCTGTCTGCAGCAGTGTCCTTCCTACCATGACGGACCGTGTCACCTCTGAGCCGTCGGCCAGAGTAATGGACTCTTTCTTCTTCAGGTTGCTGGGGTCAGAGTATTCAGACCCTTAGGGGTCTGACCATTCTGAAAATGAAGGTGCCTGCGCCCTGGAAGTGAAGGTTAGTTTCAGCCTTGCCTGGAGGAAAGAGAAAGATTGATCCCCTCCTTCCTCATCTCTTGTTTCCTATACCTTGAAGGACTGGGCTAGGTGGCTTAGTTCTTTCCCCCAGAGGCTGATCGCCAGATAAAGAAAGAAAAGTAGGACTCTCCTATAGTAAGGAGGTGATTACCCTGTGTGGCAAACAGACTTAGCTGGGGAACCCTTGGGCAGCCCACTGGACAATGAATAAGAAGGCCCCTTCCAGGCTGCTTCTCAGCTTGGGCTGCTCTGTTCAGGACAGATGAAGCTCAGCGGGTATGGGCCAGGAATATACTGTTGACTGCCGTGGTCTCTGTTGCAGTCAGCCTGCATGGTTGCTGATAAATGACCATCAAATGGCTTAAAGGAACAAGGGGTTTATTCTCTTATGATTTCTGGTTACAGTTCTTAGTCCAGCTTGATGGGAAAGCACACACCAACACTAGGGCCAAGGGAACTGGCCACACCATCACTGCATAACGGCTGAGAGATGTACAGTCCTTACTTGCCAGACCAGCATGTCTGACCAACTATACAGAAGGATGCCAACTCTCTCAACCAGCATTCTGTGATTTATCCAGGGACTAATCCCACCCACCATGGGCTGGGTCTTCCCCAGCAGCTAGACAATCTCCTTCAGGTTTGCTCTGGGCTTAATTCAACCATCAACTCTCTACAACTCAACAGTCAAGTTGATACCCGTGCCTAACCATGACAGTCTCTTAATTGTTTGGAGTTTCTGCATTGAGAAATTAGGACTTATCTTTGACATTCTGGGAGATTGGGTCTCAGATCAGAATGGTTACTGGGTTCTATCCGTGGGTTACATTTATGGGCTTTGTGCATGCTCGGCAGGGGAAGGATAGACTTTCTTCTGTTCATTACAAAGTCCTTCCAGACTCCACATAGTTTTGCACAATGTGTCTTCCCTAGTTTTTAAAGGATACACCGGAGGACCTACGCCTATGAGGTATTTGCCAGGATCTCTGTTGTTTCCAAAGATCATGAGCCAAACGCCCATCATTGAAGTCCCAAAGTGATTGGATGGGCAATGGGAAGGGGGAAGGGCTTGTCATGTGACTGGTATGTGACTGGGATTTCATGAAATCCCAAACAATGGGACAGCTGCTTTTCCCCCAAACAGATGATTATTATTATTTCTACCTAGACAGCTTGATAGCAGGCATTATCTTTTTTGGGGGTGTATCATCAACTTCTGGCTGCGTGAGGCGAGGGTGATAAGGAGGAAGAAATGTGGCCCATGGGATTGCCAAGGGTAATTGCCATGCAAGGCTGTTCAAAGCAACGAATTGCTCAGGACTGAAAAGGAGTCCCATTGCTCCTGCTGGGCAGAAGCTGCTCTCCCAAGCGGCGAGGATGTAGCTGCCATTGTGTGGAAGATTGAAATTTCCTCACTCTGAGCTGAAGTTCAAGCAGCCTTGATTTTGAAAAGCGAAATCATCACGGAATATCTCTGAAGACAGGAGAAGAAAGAACAAAATGACTTCAGAGCTTTTCAGAACTATGAAGGAGTGTGCAAGATGAAAAGTCTTAATACTTTCAAACATGGGACGTTAAGATCCCAGATATAGACGCCTCGGAGGGAAGTCGTGACATCGCAAAATCATGGCTGGTGATCCAATCAGCCTGTACCACTTATTAGAAAATAGTTAGACTAGATTTCTGTTCAATTGTCTCTGTCTTACACAATATCATGGAAGGAAATTAATCTGTCACTGAAAAATTTGCCTTTTCCCTCATTAAAAAATGTCCATTTGCAGACGAGCAGGCTCTAAGTATTTAAGGGAAAAAGTATATTTGCTTTCTGTTTTTCCTAAAGTATTTTAGTTTTCCAACCTTTGAGTTTTCTTCTTTGAGAAAAGGCTGCATTAGGAAGGAACAAGAAATAAAATGTCTCACTAGGTTGTGCCAAGCTTATATAGAATCTACACAAAGTATTCTGAAACCCTTAGTGTTCTTTCTACAGGTTCAGGGATCATGCTGGTATAATGCAAACTACCTGGAAGGGAGCCAAGTCAAATTTTTTATTCCAACATTTTAAGTCACTCTTCTGAAATTGGAATTTCAAATGAATAAAATGCTTTGCTCTTAAACCAGCAGAGATGATATCCTAATCCCAGAATCATTAAGGTGAGAACGGAGGCATGCTGGGAAAGAAAGGGCAAAGAGAGAGCACAGGGGAGCAGGGGAACATGGGAAAAGACCAGGGACTTCAACGCCCCGTGGCATGCGACTCCATCAGACACCGGTCACACCGCACAGCAATGAGCATTCAGGGGTGTTTGTTAATTTAGCTTGTAGTTGAAACCTGTGCTTCAGAGTCAACATCGGAAAGAATAATATCTCTTGGGCTGGAGAGATGGCTAAGGAATTAAGACTCTGCTTCGCAAGCAGAAAGTCCTGAGTTCTGATCCCAAGTCCTTTGTAAAAACACCAGGTGGAAACCGTGCAGGCCTGCACTTCTGGGTCTGGTGAGAGGAGCTGGGAAATCCCAAAAAGTGAAACAATCTAGGATCACTCCTGAAGTCACCTTGATCTTCCATAGAGACACACAGTTTCTTTCTCTCTCTCACTCTCTGTTTTTGTCTCTTTCACATTAAATAGTTTAGAAAGAAAAGAAATATAAGCACAATATTTGTTCATATTAAAAAAGAATAATATCTCAACTAAACAGATTATTTGTGTGTGTGTGTGTGTGTGTGTGTGTGTGTGTGTGTGTGTGTGTTTGTAATATGTCTCACTATGTAGCCCAGCCTTCGTATGGTGGGATCTACAAGTGCCACATCTGACTCAGTGAGTCTAGTTTTATGTCTTTAGGCATTGGAAGGAAGGAAGGAAGGAAGCCTGGATCTTTAACTTTTAGACACATCTGAGTTACCAATTTTGGAATCAGTAAACCTGGGCTAGAGACTGAGGTCCTTGTCAGTCCCTCCACCCTCAATCCCAGTCACTGAGATGTAATATAGGCAGCTATGTGTTAGAAGGATACATGGGGGAGGGCTGGGATGTAGCCACCTGCTATCTCTGGGCTCTAGTATTTCAAATTACAGAGATTTCAGGTCTTTGCTAGTTTCCCTTTTAACCGGCTGTGTCACGTGCAGATTGGAGCTGTGTAATTTCCAAAGTACTTATAGCCTTAATATTTTAAAATGAAGAAAAAGAGAACTTAGAAAAAAATCCAGTCTAACCGTCTCTTGAAAAACCTAGGGAGGCGGAACCCCTCCCTTCTGTAGCTGCATGAATAATTTGGCATAACTAAGCTGTGCCTCAGTCAATTCTCTGATTTCTAGTAGAGTAATTCCCACTCTCGTTACTCTTATCATCATTAATTATTTTTATAGAACACCTACAATTTGTGTGATGTAATTTCCAGTGCTGGGATAAAAGATGAATAAATTATTATAATTCATTACAGAACCAGTTGCTTGATTAGCTGGAAGATGACAACCAACTAATCCATGCCCATGCATAACTGCTAATATGCGAGGTGTTCCCGTGATACAACGTGTTAAGGACTACAGTAGGATCCTTGCAAACAGGAGCCAAGCTCCCCAATTTTCTACCTCAATCCACTCCTTTTATTTAGTAACATTTTTGCTTATATCCAAATGAGGCATTTGAATTCTCAGCCCTTGACTCTGGGCTTGTTTTGCAACTTGCTCGGTCCAGTGGGAATGGAGCAAATGGGACAAAATATCAGCAGTTAAGTTCTGGCTTCAAGGGACTCACTCCACTTTTCTCTCCTCTCTCAGGTAGTCTGAGAAAGGCACCCCCACAAGAACAAGCTGGGCATGGTTTTTTAATCACAAGTATCAACTGTCCCAACTGAAACCAAGTTAAGCCACCATACGGTTACTGAGTCATTGCCCAATGCACAGCTGACCACAGATGTGCAAGCAAGCTGGTTGGCATCAGAACTGCCAAGTTGACTATAGACTTGTGAGGAGTACAATAAATGTTCACTAAAGCCACTGCTTTTAAAGTACTCTGCAGCACAGCTAAGCGGTACAACAGCCTTCTGAACATGAAGCCCTAATCAGATAGTTTCAGTGTAGAGTTCTATTTAGCAGACAGGAGTTGAGTTATTATGGGATGTCGAAGGTCTTATAACTTCTTCCATGATTTTGAAAAAAGGCAAGGAGTTAGCTTGTATTATTTTTACCTTACTGGCAACAGAAAGATGAATTCAACAAAGGGAGGTATTCTTTTTTTTTTTTATTTCAGCTCATACAAACTTATTAGGTACACCAGTTCCCTCCCTCCCTCCTCCTCCCCCCGTACCCCCTGCTCTCCCTCCCCACCCCTCTCCCTCCCCATCCCCCAGTGCCTCCCATCCCAATTCCCAGAGAGCCCTTTCTTGTGCATGTCTGATTTTCCTCTGGGCCCTCCTCTCCGATGACGTACAAGGACCCAGTGGCCTTTCCCGAACCCTTTCCCGTGTTCCCCTTAGGTATAGGAACACTGCTGTGGCTGCCAATCCTTTGCCTCCAAGGATCTTGGTGCCTTTAGCAGATGCTAGACTTTGTGAGGTCAACAGTGTGTTGGACAATGCGCAGGGCATGCAAAGTCCAATTTTGATTGCTTCAGCCCTAACTAGTATAGAGTATCTTACATATCATTGCTTCTCCCATCCTTATGCTCTTACACTCTTACCGCCTCCTCTTCCGCAAATTTCCCTGAGCTTCAAGATGGGGAGAGACTAAGCTGGCCTAGTTCTAGGTGGTTGATATAGAGTCTCTGAAGTTCTGGATTGTGGTTTGTTGATTTTCTTTTGCAGTTTTGCTGCTCCTGCAATGCCCTTCACTCCATCCTGATGGGCATTGTATGTTACCCCCTGGCCAGAGACAAAAAGCTATTAGAGTCTTGTGATAAAAGCACATTCAAAGGTAGATGTAATAAAAGTGGGAAACCACAGTGAGGGAGGGGTCTATCACCCATTTGCAAAATGGTTACTTTTTATCTGCCAGACTATATGCCCTCCTCTTCTGGTGAGATCACTCCCCCTCAGTAGTAAATGATCAGGAACAAAAGTCTGTGAACTTAATCAGATGTCTCATTACTTATTTGGGTCCTTGGTGGAGGCCTATTTTCCCTGCTGTAACAGGTCCCTTCTCTCCTTGTTTCTGGTGTGGCCCTCCTACCCCATCCCTCCTGTTCATAATCCTTGGAATTACTGTCTCTAGGTGGGCTGGGTGGGTTTGGTACTAGGAGCCACCTATTAGGGAGTACATACGGCGCTTAATTTTCTGGGTCTGGGATACTTCACTTAATATAATTGTTTCTAATGACATCCATTTCCCGGCAAATTTCAGTAATTCATCATTTTTGATGGCTGAGTAGTACTCCATTGTATAGATGTACCACAGTCTCCTTATCCACTCGTCAACTGTTGGACATTTGGGTTGATTCCATGACTTTGCTATTGTAAACAGTGCTGCTATGAACATGGTCGTGCTTGTGCTATCGAGGTGAACCTCTGCTGTATGGGGGTTATACCCAAAAGTGGAATAGCAGGGTCATATGGCATTTCAATCTTTAATTTCTTTAAGAATCTCCAGACCGCTCGCCAGAGTGGCTGTATGAGCCTGCATTCCCACCAGCAATGTAGGAGAGTTCCCCTCTCTCCACATCCTCTCCAGCATTTGTCATTGTTAGTATTGTGGATTTTTGCCATCCTGACCGGGGTGAGATGATATCTCAGGGAAGTTTTGATTTGCATTTCCCTGATGGCTAAAGAAGTGGAGCATTTTTTAAGATATTTGTTAGACATTTTAATTTCATCCCTGGTAAAGTTTCTTTTAAGTTCCAGGGCCCATTTTTTAATTGGGCCATTGTTTTCCTTGGTGTTTGTTTTCTAAGTTCTTTGTGCACTCTGGACAATAGAGCTCTATCAGATATGTGGTTAGTGAAGATTTTCTCCCATTCTGTGGGTTGCCTTTGAGCTCGCATTACAATCTCTTTATCTGAACAGAAGCTCTTTAATTTCACAAGATCCCAACTGTTGAGAGTTGGTAGCAGTGACTGTGCCATTGGATGTCTGTTTAGGAAGTGTTGGCCTAGCCCAATCAGCTCGAGGGAGTTCCCTATCCTTTCAACTACGGTTTTTATAGTCTCTGGCCTGATATCAAGGTCCTTGATCCATTTGGAATTAAGTCTTGTACATGGTGACAAGTACGGGTCCAGCTTTAATCTTCTGCATGTGGAGATCCAGTTTTGCCAGCACCATTTGTTGAAGATGCTATTCTTTTTCCATTGGATTCTTTGGGCCCCTTAAAGACCAAATGGCTGTAACTTTGTGGGCTTATATCTGGGTCTTCAATCCTTATCCATTGATCTGTGTGTCTATTTTGGAGCCAGTACCAGGCTGTCTTTACAACTATGGATTTGTAGTATAGACCAAGGTTTGGTATGGTTATACCTCCAGCTGTGTTTTTGTTACTCAGGATTGTTTTTGCTATCCTGGGTCTTTTGTGCCTCCATATGAACTTTGAGATTGTTTGGTCAACTTCTTTGAAGAATTGCTTTGGGATTTTGATTGGTATAGCATTGAATCTGTATATTGCCTTTGGTAGGATGGTCATTTTCACGATGTTGATTCTGCCAATCCAGGAACAAGGGAGGTCTTTCCACCTTCTGGTGTCTTCTGCTATTTCTTTCTTTAGGTTTTTAAAGTTTTCATTGTAAAGGTCTTTTACCTCCTTAGTTAGGTTTATACCAAGGTATTTCATTTTTTTAGGGGCTATAATAAATGGTATTGTTTCTCTCAAGGCTTTTTCACTTCTTTCATTCTGGGCATTTAGGAAGGCCTCTGATTTTTGCACATTTATTTTGTATCCTGCCACCCTGCTGAACTTCTCAATTAGTTCCAGGAGCTTCCTGGTGGAGTTTTTGGGATCACTCAGGTATAAGATCATGTCATCTGCAAATAGGGATAGCTTGACTTCTTCCTTGCCGATTTGAATCCCTCTTATGTCCCTTTCTTGTCTTATGGCTTCAGCTAACACTTCAAGTACAATATTGAATAGAAGTGGTGAGAGTGGACAGCCTTGTCTAGTTCCTGATCGAAGTGGGAATGCTTCCAATTGTTCCCCATCGAGCATAATCCTTGCTGTGGGCTTGTTGTATATAGCTTTTATTATATTGATAAAGGTTCCTTCCATTCCTACTGTCTCTAGCGTTTTGATCATAAAAGGCTGTTGGATCTTGTCAAAAGCTTTTTCTGCATCTATCGAGAGTATCATGTGGTCTTGGACTTTGGACTGGTTTACATGATGAATTACATTTATTGATTTGCGTATGTTGAACCAACCTTGTGTGCCGGGGATGAAGCCTACTTGGTCCCCATGAATGATCTTTTTAATATGTTTTTGAATCCGATTTGCTAAGACTTTGTTGAGAATCTTTGCGTCTGTGTTCATGAGGGAGATCGGCCTATAGTTTTCTTTTTTAAGTGAATCTTTATTAGGTTTTGGGATTAAAACGATATTAGCTTCATAGAAGGAATTTGGTAGTGTTCCTTCCTTTGCTATTTGATGGAACAGTTTAAGGAGTATTGGTGTTATTAACTCCTTAAATGTCTGGTAGAACTCTGTGCTGAATCCATCTGGTCCAAGACATTTTTTGGTGGGAAGTTTCGAGATTACTTCCTCAATTTCCTTATATCTGATAGGACTATTTAAATAATTCACAACTTCCTGATTCAATTTAGGTAAGTTGTGTTTACTTAGAAATTCATCCATCTCTTTTGTGTTGTCAAACTTCACAGAGTATAAGTTTTTGAAATATGATGTTATAATTCTCTGGATTTCTTGGGTATCAGGAGTGATAACTCCATGTTCATTTCTAATTTTGTTAATTTGGGTTTTCTCTCTCTTGCTTTTGGTTAGTTTAGCTAGGGGTGTATCAAGCTTGTTGATTTTTTCAAAGAACCAGCTTTTTGATTGGTTGATTTTTTCTATCGTTTTCTTAATCTCGATTTCAGATATTTCTCTCCTTATTTTGCTAATCTCCTCTCTTCTACTGCTTTTGGGATCAGATTGCTCTAGTTTCTCTAAAGCTTGAAGCTGCATTGTTAAGTTGTTTATTTCTGATGTTTCCATTTTTTTGACGTAGGCATTAAGAGCTATGAACTTACCTCTTAGAACAGCTTTCATTGTGTCCCAGAGATTTTGGTAAGTTGTATTTTCGTTATCATTCACTTTCAGGAAATCTTGAATTTCCTTTTTAATTTCTTCCTGAATCCAGTTCTCATTCAGCATCATAGTGTTAAGTTTCCAGGAGTTAGTGTATTTTCTCTTGTTTGATGTGTTGTGGATGTCCAGCTTTAGGCCATGATGGTCTGATAGGGCACAGGTTAGAATTTCAACTTTCTTGTATATGTGTAGATTCATTTTGTGGCCCAATATGTGATCTATTTTGGAGAAAGTTCCGTGTGCTGCTGAGAAAAATGTGTATTCTTTGGTGTGTGGGTGAAAAGTCCGATAGAGATCTGTAAGGTCCATTTCTTTCAGGGTTTGATTAAGTTCCAAAGTGTCTCTGTTAAGCTTTTGACCTGTTGATCTATCCCATGTTGAGAGGGCGGTGTTGAAGTCCCCAAGAATTATCGTTTGGGGATTGATTTCTTGCTTTAGACGCTGTAGGGTTTTCTTAATGAATGTGGAGGGGCCCGTATTGGGTGCATATATGTTCAGTATTGTGAAGTCTTCCTGGTGAATGGTACCTGTGACTAAAATGTAGTATCCATCTGTGTCTCTTATAATTTTCTTTGGTTTGAAATCCACTTTGTCTGATAGCATAATGCCTACCCCTGCCTGTTTTCTGCTTCCATTTGCTTGTAGAATTGTTGACCAGCCTTTTATTTTTAGAGCGTGTCTATCTTTTGTGGTGAGATGGGTTTCCTGCAGGCAGCAGATTGATGGATTGTGATTTTTAATCCAAGTTTGTAATCTGTGTCTCTTGATCAGTGAATTAATTCCATTAACATTTAGTGTTGTAATGGAGAAACTATTTTTAATTCCAGACATTTATTATGTTTAGTAGCTTTTATAAGTATATTGCTTCGTTTTTAATGATGTTATACTTGCCTTCTGTTCTCCTGGATATGCCTGTTTTTTTCTTCACGCTTGAGTATCATTTCTAGCATTTTTTGAAGGCCTGGTTTGGTGGACATGTATCCCTTCAAGTTGTCTTTGTGCTGGAAAATTTTTCTTTCTCCCTCGATCATGACAGATAGTTTTGCAGGGTAAATCAGCCTGGGTTGACATTTTTGCTCATTCAATACTTGAAGTATGTCTCTCCAAGCTCTTCTTGCTTTTACTGTTTCGACTGAGAAGTCATTTGTTATTTTAATAGGTTTACCTTTAAAAGTGACTTGTTTTTTCTCCCTTGAAGCTCTCAGCACCAGTTCTTTATCTTGAATGTGGAGTGTTTTAACTATTATTTGCCATGGCGTGCTTCTATTTTGGTCGTATCTGTTTGGGGTGCCGAATGCCTCTTGTATATGGATGGGCCTCTCTTTTTTTAGGTGAGGAAAGTTTTCCTTGATGATCATTTGAAAAATTTCCTCAGGGGTGGTATTTTGAGATTCTTGCTCTAGTATTCCATGAATACGCATGTTAGGCTTTTTCAGGGTGTCCCATATCTCTTGGATATTTCTCTCAAGTATCTTTTTGGCTTTAACAACCTCTTCCATTGAGCTGGTTAGTACTCCCACTTTATCTTCAAGGTCTGAAATTCTGTTTTCTGCTTCATTAGTTCTGTTGATAAGACTCTCTGTGGCGTTCTGGGTTGAAGATAACTTGTCTTTTAGCTCAGTTTTAAACTCTGCTTGAGTTTGTTTTAACTGCTCTATGCCACTTTTTGTTTCTTGCACTGTTTTTCTCAACTCCTCCAGATGTCTGTTGTATTCCTCTTCAAAGCAATTGATTCGATTATGTAATTCCTCCCTGATTTCCTCTTTCATAGTATTGAACATGGTAATGATCATATTTTGAAAGTCTTTATCCTGGGTGGGGCTTTCTTAGCCTTTTTCCGTGGGTTTGTTCTTGTTGGAGTCTAACATTATGGGATTAATTTCTTCAGTGGGAAATTTGTTTACTTGATTGTTGCTTCTCATGGATTTGCACTTTGACTTTGGCATTGTCATTTTAACTCTTAAGATCTCTCAATTTCACTAAACTGAATTATTTGGCCTGGGGTCCTGGTGGGCGGGGCGTGCTGAGACTTACCTAGGTCATGGGGTGAGGCCCGGCTGGACCGTGCGCGCATCCCGACCTGGTGGAGCGGGGTGGGGTGCAAAGGGGGGCCAAAGGGAGGTATTCTAAGTTTGAAGACTAAGACATCATGATACACCCTTATTCCTTCCCCAGGAAGCGTGAGGATATGACAAGAGATGGAAAAGAAAGTGATGCTCTCATGTCTGTGTTACCTGTAGCTTCAGTTCCATTCTTAGTACACACACAAACAATAGCACTCTGCTCTCCCTCACAGGTGTTCATGAGGAAGAAAAGATGTGATAAACAGAAAAATTCTCCATGAACACCATGCGATATATTACTCCCATGCTGTGATGTTTGGAGGCTTTACTCAGTTTATTTATTTTTATGTTTTAATTTTCTCTTGCTGACTAGCTCAGGCTGGTCTTTAACTTGCAATATTCCTGCTTTGGCTCCTGAGTTTTGGGATTGCACATATGCATCAGAAAGTGCAAGTTCCAATGAAAAAAATTTCTGTGAAGTTATATGTCCTTTTGTGAATATACTCAAAACTTTTATATGTATATATGTGTGTGTGTGTGTTTATATATATATATATATATATATATATATATATATATATATATATATATATATATATATATTACAGTTTCCTGGGTGCTTTTGTACATATTATCTCATTTGCTTCTCTACTTATGCCCTGAACAACATTTTACTTTCTCATTTTGCACATGAACAATTTCTGTATTCTCTAAATGCAGGAATTTATAAAGCTAAACTCATGGGCAGATTTTCCTAAGAAACAACAGCATCATGTCGGAGTATTCTCCAGCAGATCTAAACTCGGGGGGACAAATCAGATCTTTGGCTTCTGCTATGTAGTATGAAAACAATCTAGTGCGACTATTTTTCATTTATTCCAATACTTTTCATAATGGTTATTGTTTATAAAGTGTCATTCTTTTTCTCAGTGAGACGTTTCTATCTTTGTTTGAGACAGTCTTGCCAGAAAGTCCAAAGTGGCCTCAAACGTGTCACCTTGCCACAGCTTCCCAATGCTGCCACTACCAGTGTGTGCCTGCACACCTGGCTCCAGGATACTTTCTTTTTTTTTTGGTGGTGAAGAGCGGAGAGAGAGGAGAACAGGGGGGAGATCTTATGTAGCCCATGATGGCCTTGAATTCAATACATAGCTGAGGATTGCCTTGAACTCTTGATCCTCCTATCTCCAACTCCCAAGTACTAGAATTACAGAAATACACCATCATGTAGGATTGCTAGAGACAGAGTCCAGGCATTCCCGATTAACATGCAAGCATATGCAACTGAACTATGCTGCCAGTATTCTAAGACATTTTTACAAATCTTTTTTGTTCATTATTTATTTAGTGCGTATGTATGTGTGTGTGTGTGTGTGTGTGTGTGTGTGTGTGTGTGTGTGTGTGCATATAGTGAGGTGGGAGAGACAGAAAGAAAGAGAGAAAAGTAGCTGTGTATATGCATGCATAGCACACAATTGTTAGAGAACAACTTTTTTTTTCTTCCAGATCTTACTGCTTTAAACCAAATCAAAGATAGCAAGCTGAACTTATTACTTAAAATATGCAGTGGCATCTGGAGGTAACCAGTGATGACACAGGTGATGTAGCCTAGCACCCTCCCTTGAGAACAACTTTTTTAGAAGTCACTTCTGTTCTTCTACCATGTGGTCTTCCAATGAGCCAACCCAGGGTGCCAGTTTTGCTAGTAGGTGCCTTACTGGTTGGATTATCTCACTGCCTTTCAACCTGAGGATTTATTTATTTATTTATTTATTTATTCACTCAAGTATGTATGTATATACCTAGCTATCTTTTAGCATTTCGAACATGAATACAGTGACTTTATGTTGTCTTCACCTTTTGTTCCAAATCCCACCCCCTTCTTTTCTCATCACAAACCTTCTTCCCTATTGGTCTCCCTCCTGCTTTCATGTCTTTTCCATGTGGCCCACTGAGTTTCATGTGGGTAGCCTTTGATGGCATGTGCTCCAGTACTTGCTGGAGCCGGAGACATTTTTTAAGAGGAGAAAAAGATGGTGGCTGCTCTGAAACTACGTCTTGGTTAGGCTTTATTTTCTTAAACCGCCCCTCTTGCGCCCCTCTTGCCTATGCAATGATATTAAGGGACTGCACTTAATTAGAGGTCCAAGTCAAGCATTTTTATTGAGGATCGTGTAGTTGGTTTGGCTGATGGTGTGGATACCAGATGTAGGAAGTTTCTCACTGGAACACATGCCTTGGATGTGATGGTTAATCCTGACGGTCAGCTTGAAACCTAGGAGCCATGCCTCTGGGCATCTCTGAGGGGCCTTTAAGTTGAGATTGGCTCTGATCTGTCTGTGAGAATTGTCTTGATCACATCAATTAATGTGGGAAAGACCTTGCATGGCATGTGGGATTATTCCCTACACTTTTAGGATCCTGGTTGGTGTAAGCAATTGAGCTGTGCACAAGCAAGCGTGCATGCACTCACTGATGCATTGCTGTGGATGTGAGCTCCTGTTGCTGTGATTTCCTTGCAGTGATGGATCTAGAAGTAAACTCTTTCCCTCTAAATTGCTTGAGTCAGCCAATTCGTTGCAGAGATGTGAAATGAAACTAAAACAAGGGGCTGAGTATCTGGCAAATGCCGTTTTTCCCGATCATTGAATTACATTTCATTTAGCAGTTCGCATGAGTTTTGCAAACAGAGCATTTCCTTTGCTCTACTTACTTTCAGATGCCACAGCTCATTTGAGTGGTTCTTCTAACTGTCCTGGTTGCATCACCTTTTAACAGTGTGCGAGGAACTTGCTCTACTGGACGTCTATAATAGCTGCTATTTATTGAGAACGTTATTATTTGAGAGCCAACATTCTAAGTGTTTTACTTGATTTAGCTCATTTAATTTTCACAAGGCCCATGAAGATGAGATCTATTATTATCCTGCTTTATAGATGTGGGAACAGAGGCTCAGAAAGATGAAATGGATTGCCCGGAGTCATAAAGCTACAAAGTGACTGAACCAGATGTATGGCTCAAGTCACCCGAACAGAAAATTTCTAAACTAGGTAACACTGTATTACGGGACCTGTCAGCCCTTCTTTAAGTCAGAGACTTTCTGGCCATGGCAGAGCTATATCCTTAAACCTGCATATGTTTGCAAAGGCTCTAGATAGTCGGTGTTTGACCAGTGGTTAGTAGGATATTTCTCTGAAATAGTTTGTCTTAATGGACTTGGAGAATTATAGGAGTGGATGAACTTTTCTCGGATAAGAGAAAGGCAGAAAGTGCTGTTTCTGCAAGGGCTTTGGGTCATGGTCAGGCAGCTGATAGTCAGCCTTGAATTGACATCATTTTAGGACACTGACATGTTTTGGGGACCTTCTGCCTCTTGAGACTTGAGTAGGCTTGCTTCTGAGCTCTCTGGCCTGTACCTTCCCTACTCGAGAAGACTCTGGGCCACTCGGAACTGTCTTCTCACAGTCCTGCTGTCCACACGCCTCAGACAATAAATGATTTCTGCGTCCAGGTCTGTGCGGTTGTGGCTCTCAACTGCTTCACAGACTTCTACCAAATACCCAATCAACACTAGCTATGGGTTGAACTATTTACTTCAAAAACATCATTTGGTGGCATCCTAAATTCCAGCATCCCAGAACGACACCTTATTTGGAAATAGGATGGTTTTCAACATAAATAGTTCAAATAATCTAGTAGGATTGTGGTCCTAACAAAGGGGGGAATTTTGTCACAGACATGGGGAGACCACCGTGTGAGATGAAGGCTGTGATCAGTGACACCGGATGAATGTCAGGATTGACAGAAAACTATCAGAAGTCAGAAAAGAAGGTCAGATAGAGTCTTCCCTCTGCCTGGTCAGAAGCAACCAACTCTTCCATAACCTTGACCTTAAATTTGTAGCCTTCAGAACCGTAGAAATAAATGTCTGTTACTTAAGCTACTCCGTTCCAGGTACTTTGTTACAAAGGTCATAACAAATGAATGCAATGCCAAAGATTTCCCAACTTGAGTAGATTTTTTCTAACTAGGAGCTGTACCTCAGGGAGGAATGCGCGATAGAGCTCTCAGCAGCCTCCAGTTAAGCTGGCTGCCATTTTGTTTCCTTGATCACTCCTTATTGCCTTAATCCTGGGTTAATTCATCAGATTGCTGGATCCCAATTTGTCTGTCTTTCTTTCTTTCTTTCTTTCTTTCTTTCTTTCTTTCTTTCTTTCTTTCTTTCTTTCTTTCTTTCTTTCTTTCTCTCTCTCCTTCCTTCCTTCCTTCCTTCCTTCCTTCCTTCCTTCCTTCCTTCCTTCCTTCATTCCTCCTCCTTCCTTCCTTCCTTTCTCTCTCTCTCTCCCTCTACTCCTTCCCTCCCTCCCTCCTTCCCTCCCTCTCTCTCCTCCTTCCTCCCTTCCTCCCTCCCTTCCTCCCTCCCTCCTTCCCTCCTTCCCTCCCTCCCTCCTTTCCTCCCTTCCTCCTTCCTTGATTGCTTTTTCTATTTTAATTATTGTGTGTGTGTGTGTGGTGTGTGTGTGTGTGTGTGTGTGTGTGTGTATCAGTAGGTACTGTGTTTCCCTATGATGGACCAATAGTGACTTCAGGAATCATCTTGGATTGATGCTATCTCCTTATTGCTTCGCTTGCTCTGGGATTTCCCAAGCGCCACACATCAGGGTGGGAAGTCTGGGTTTTTGCCTTTCCTTTACGTCAGACCTGGGATTCCTAACTTAGGACCTTCTGCTTATGAGACAGAGTCTTAACCCCTGAGCCATCTCTCCAGACCTCTTCCTTTTTTTCTTGGTAGCTTTTCCCTTCCTTTGAAGTTGTGACATCAGCTAACATCTATGTCCTGGGTTTGGTTTCTAGCCTAGCAGTTAATCAAGCTACACATTGGTTGCAAACAGTCTATTCACTTAGTGAAATTCCTGTGCAGAGCACTGCAGTCATCTTTTCTGGGTCGTAGCTTGCTCTCGGTTAGCTGCATGAATTTAAGCGAGTCATCTCCCCTCTTGAGAATGAGCCAGACATGGGGCTTCCGACCCCCAAGTTTCAGCCCCTCTATGTAAGCTGCCTCTGGCTCTTTGTCTGTTCATTGATTTACCATGCAAATGCTTGTAGAATGCTTCCTCCACAGAAAGAATCTGCATGGAAGAGGAGTCTCTCTGGAGGTCTGCGTTGAGCAGATCCCATCTGATCTTGGCCTATGGGATGAGGGAAGCTGACGGTAAGTCTATCATTATGACATAATTCCAAGAAATGATGAGGATAGTATTAGAAAAGAATGCAGAAGAGGATGGCAGATGTCAGGGACGGCTTACAGTGCTAGTGAGGAAGGCTGGTCTGAGGAAGGGACCTATGGGGAGAAATATGCCTAAATGACATGAGGTTTTTTTTTATAAACTTTATTTATTTATTTGTGTGTGCGTGTGTGTGTTTATCAGAGGGCACGAGTGTCCCTGTGGAGGGCCAAGGGTGACTTCAGGAATCATCCTAAGTTGCTTCTATCTCCTTTGACTTCCCTCTGGGATTTTCTAGGCTCCTCCCACCAGGGTAGGCAGCTGCAGTTCCAGGCTAACATTTTTTCCATGGGATCTGGGCTCCGAACTCAAGACCTTCTGCTTACAAGACAGAGTCTTAACCCCTGAGCCATCTCTCCAGCCCATGGTTATTTTCTTTATCACGCAGGAGGGATCTCTTTGTGAAGGGAAAACTTCACTTTATTTATGTCTTTCCGAGAAGCTTCTGCATCTACAGCGCCCTAAAAATGACCGCATGATTCAGAGCAGACCCCAGGTGCTGAACAGGAGCAGGACAGCCTGTCTGATGCAGGAGAGGGTTAACCGGGGGGGGGGGGGGGGGGGACCACGCTGAGGCCATTTCATCTCACCTCTTCGCATTTCAAGCCTTTGGAGCCAAGAAATATATGCTGTCCCCTGAGCCTATGTGTTGTCTGTGCCTTGCATTCTCATTGATTATCTATATTTCAATCCTGAATTCATTCAAAGAAGGAGACTTGCTTTGCTTTCTTTCCCTCCAGGAGTTTTACGAACAGGAATGGCTGCAGCGTCACAGTCTTGAAAGTCAACATGATCACAAGAGGACAGAGTTCTAAAGTTGTAATCAACTCGGGTCCAGTCCAATAGCTTCACTTGACACCAATTCCTGAGCAGAATTTTTACTGGTGATTGGCAAATAAGGGGGAAACAGAAGCTCTTGCAGTGTGTTGTGAATTGAAAATGAAGCCTCGGATAGTAGCTCAGATTTTAGTTATATTGCCTACTTTCTACATGTTATGGTCTTAAGTATAAATAAAGAGATTGTCTGTATAAGGCTATATATATGTATATATATTTCATATATACATATATTCATTTATATTTCATATACACATACATTTCATATATATTTTACATATATGTATATTTCATACATGCATACATACATAGAGATGACAACATAGGGAGAAATAAATAGAAGAATTGCCTGTAATTTCATTTATTAAATGATGACATTTAAATATATATATTTACATTTCAGTATCATTGTGTGAACTTCTTGCTGAGCTTTTAGTCTTCAAACAGGCCTGCCATTTTCTGCTCAGCCTCAAAGCACTTTTTCCTTCCCGGTCTCCCTCCTGTACATATCTGCTTTTCTGTGTGCAGACTGAAATACTGAAGCCCACCCCATCAGATAGATGCCAGACAGGACTGACTCAGGCTCTAAAATTACCCGCCCAATATGCCATTGATTAACACCCGGGAGCCCATCCAGAAGTCGGGAGAGTTAGAAATAAGTATGGGATGCTCTTTATAGACGGACATGTGAATTATGGATTTGACTTTTAATGAAAGGCATGTTAATATTTTATTTCATAGTCTGGTAAGATGTAATAACTTCAGGATGGGAAGTGGGTGCTGCTTCCTCCCCATGCAGCCACCGCACACTCCTTTTCCTCCGTCTGGTCTTGGTCTCAGAACTCTCTGTAACGGGGAGTTATAGATGGCAGCTGTCAGAGGAGTTTGTGCTGCCGTCTCTGTGTTGGACAAGGTTCTGCTAACTTACTGAGTGGGTAGCTGCAGAAGCTGACCTCTCATCTTGTGCTGATGATGTGCTTTAAATAACAGCATATTTAAAAGTAATGGAAACATTCACTTTGTTTAGTTAGACAAGACCTCACACTCCTCTGCTTGGGTGAACCAGTCTTTCCATGTGTCATTTGGATCAGGAACCCATGATTGGAAGAGATTTTTTAGCAAAAGCTCTGTAACCAATTTCAGAAAAAAAAAAGCAAACTAACCTTGGAGTTTGGCAATAGCAGCAGGTAGCTCTAAGATATAGGAATTTTTTAAAAAATATTTTATTTACTTATGAGAGAGAGAAAATCACACAGGCATGCCATGTTTCACAGGTGGAGGTCAGAGAACGACTTTCAGAAGTCATTTTTCTCCTTCTACCATGTGGGCTTCCGGAGATCAACTCGGGTTTCCGGGTTTGCAAGCAGGTGTCTTACCCACTGGGCTCTCTTGTTGGCCTCAGATATAAAACAGTATTTTTAAAAGTAGGGGGTTAGATAAATAGATGAAAGGAGGAGTTCTTTAGGGATGAAAGGAGTTGGTTCCTTCTTCCCATGTTCCCTTGTTCCCTGTTTCTCAAAAAATTATATTTACTGTATGTAGTATTAAGCCTTGCTGTAAGGGAGAGTCTTCCCCTCTTGGCTTCATTTATGTCAACTCGTTTGAAAATTTCCTACAAAAGACGGAGCCTGAAAAGGATTTCTGAGTCAAAGACCTTTGTGTACACATTGGTGCTGCTGATACTGCAGACACTTGGGGACATAACTCACCATCTCTGAGCCTCGGTTTCCTCAGGAAAATGGCTGGCAGCAATAAAAAGGCAATAATATTTACCCTTGGAGCTTTTTATGAGGGTTAAATGAGTGAATATTTCTGGCAACACTTGAAAGCTACAAAGCACTAGCAAATATGGGCAATTTGTAATAAATGATCATTTCAGTCTTCGAAAAGTACACCCATAGTATCTATTGCTATGCATCAATAGTGTTATGAACATTTGTTTATACAGTCTGATTTCAAGTTTAAAATTCAGTGTTTTTTTCCTATGGTAATGAACTTTGGAAAGGCTCTATAATGTTTTTATTCATTTGACTTTCTGGTTTTTGATAACTTTCTTTTCTAATTGAGGTTGATTCAGCAGCAGCCTTAATGAGCTGTCTGTTGTGAGAAGTGTGTGGTCACCGTGGCTTGGCCCACACATGGGACTGGGTGCGGGTGACGTCCTGCAAACTGGAAACAAAGCAGTGCCCTATCTCCTTGTTTGTCTAAAATTAACTTTGGATTTCAACTTGGTGTTTCTGTGGCTCAGCAATAGCCAAATAAGCTACAATTTAGACAGTTTAGTCTAGGCTAGTGGGCTGAACTGACTAAACACTCTGTGATCCTTCCACAGGACTGTGGCCCTCACTGAATGCCTTCTGAATTCTGATTTTTTTCCCCCTTAGAGTATTCATTAACAGGCCTGATGCTCACTATTTGTATCACTGGGAACAAAGCTCATGCACACATTGTCCAAAGCAAAGAGTTGAGCCCTGAGAAACTACTGGAAGGCATATTGTCATAGAATTGAAGGAGAGGGAGATGCCTCAGCCTTTTAAATAGGATCCTTACCAAAGTATTCTTCCTCAAGCACTTAGGAGGACTGACTTTCAGAATCTCCAGCAATTTTCAGAGTCTTGCTGATAGATGGACTTTACCGATGATGGTTCTTAATCGTGCAGGACCAGCAGATGACTAGACAGTGCCCCCAGGCATGATCCCTGAAGCTCTCGGGTGGGACTCATCTTGCAGATGTGACAGGGGAATTCCGTTGTTCAGTAGGATTGTGTCGTCTCTGGAAACTAAAGAAACATGTCTAGTCTTTGTATATCTGTCCAGCCATTGGATCTTCGATGACGAGCACCAGCCAGTATGAGAGGAGACGCTGGATACCAGTGGACATTGTTTAAGGCTTAGTGTGACTTTCAAGGGACCCGTGGGCTCGTGGCGTATTACAGGCTGATGTCTGCTTTCTGTTCTCCCAGGGATAATGGTAAGTGAGCAGATAAGACTTGAGATAATTGAAGTACTGTGGGAGTGCATTTGGGTTTGAGTTTTTCATCTTTAAGACACAAAGAGAAAGTGAGCCTGAGGAGAGGTGGTGGCATGAACTCTTCCATCCATTTCTGTTCCCAGTGCATGATGGGAAGAGGAAACATTATTTTCTATGTGATGAAAAATAGTACCTTAAAATCCTGCTTCTGGACTATTGAAGGTTACTTCCAGACAGAAGGAGGGAGCTACTTTCCTCAGTGATTTACCCACTGATAAGCTTGTAAATATAGACACCCCATGTGAAACCCAGTGGGCCACACATGCAAAATGTGAAAATAGAAGAGAGAGTGGCTGGGAAGGGGAAAGTGTGCTATGGGAAAGGAGGGGGAAAGGGGTCAGGCAGTAAGGAGTGAGAAGTGACACAAAAACATTGTATTCATATAAGAAAAGATCGAAAAAGAAAATAAATTGTGTTAAAAAGTAATCCTGCATCTGATCCCGCTGAGGGTGTGGATTTACATCTCTCTTAGGCCAGTAGAAATGGACTGGATGAGTGTTGTCATTTTTATTTTTAACAAATGTTTGTTGTTTACAGAGAGTACATAGTTGAGTAACACAGCCCCACAAGTGTTAGTCAAGCAGGATAAGAACCGGGGAATCTGATAGGGAGAAAATCCAGTTTCAAACAGGAGAGGCAGAGCCAATATTCTAAGCAGGTGGCAACGTATGTGTGTCACACAATAAAATAACAGTGCTGCTCTCTTCCTTAGAGTTGTATACACTTATTTATTTTCTTTGTGTGTGTTCATGAGTGTACGTGTGCCACAGTGAGGGTGAAAGGAACACTCATGAGATGTGTTCTTGCCTTCCAGCCATGTGGGCTCTTGAGGTTGAACTCAGATCACCAAGCTTAGCAGCAGGTACCTTTACCTACTGAGCCATGATGCTGGCCCCTTTCTTCTTATAAACAATGCACAAAAACTCCCACAGGCCTTGCAGATCCCAAATGTGGTAAGTGGGGTCTGCATTGAGGCTTTTTCTTTTGCTTTTCCACTCAGTGATTTCTCTGAGCAACTGTACTCTCCTTTTTCCTGTCCAAAGCATATTAGCAGATCAGTGCTATTAAGCACCTGTGTAAAAGGGCATCTCCCTTTCATTCCTGAGCATTCTTTTCCCTCTTCGTTAACTTTGTTGGAAGGGCTCTCTACCAGACATAGTATACATGCAGTAGCTTGTCAACTTGCAATCTTCCCTCAATAGAATATATCACTTTTGTTCTCTGATGAATTCCAGGATGCAAAATCAACACCTGCCACAAGGTGTTGAGTAATTGTACCAGTTACTTGCTGTGAGAAATACCTGAAAAAGCAACTTCAGGTGGGAAAGGGTTTTTTTTTTTTTTTTTTTGGTTTATACTTCAAGGGTACAGTTCATCATGAAGGGGCAAGACCTAGGAAAAAGAACAGGAAGCCACTGGTCACACGACTTCCACAGTCAGGGAGTAGAGAGCAATGAATGCTAGTATTCAGCTTGCTTTCTGCTTTTATTTCAGTCTGTGGCCCCAGGCCACGGAGCAGTGTTATTCACATTCACATTGGGTCTTTACATGTAAGGTAACTCAATCCAGGGATCCTTCATAGGCATGCCTAGAGCCAGGACCATTAAAAATTTTGTTGACTTTAAAAAGCCTTGAGGAGAGTCCTGAAATTGCCTTTCCTGGTGTTATGGTTGAATTTCAGATGTCAACTTGACAGTTGCAGACTGTTTGGAGGCAGCTGTGGAAGGTTAGTGGTTAGAATGGCCCCTGAACAAGTCTGCAGGTACTTGACTGATTGCTGTGGAGAACCCAGCCCATAGTGAGTGGTACTCTCCAGTGGTGGACCGGATAATAGGAGGTGCAAGGAGGAGGGACTTGATCTTCCCTTATCCTGTGTCGACTTGCTGTGCAGTCCATTCTGCGTGCATGTTGTTGGCTCGTAGAGCATTTGGCCTCTTGGTTGCTGCTGCGGCTGCCTCTGTCCTTGGCTGACTTGGAGCTTCACCTTTTCCACCATGTTGTTGCTGTTCCCGCTGTCTTTGGAGCCTGGTCTCTAGGCTTTGTTGCTGTTCGCTGTTCATCGCCGACATTGGAGCCCAACTGTTCTTCATCCACATCAGAACACAGCGACTTCAATCCTCCAGAGGAGCAAAGGCTTGAGACCTCAGATCTTTTGACTTTGTAGGACATCCCAGCCAGGAAAGAGGATGCTGTGGGCAGCTACCTTGAAGGACATTATTTTTATTATGAGTTATTATTTTTTTAATAATTTTAAAAATTATTTATTCAATTGTGCATGTGTGTGTATGAATGTGTGTGTGTATGTATGTATGTGTGGTATGTGTGTGTGTGTGTAGAACCACACACGAATTCCAGAACCATTATGGACTGCCTCCACCTCCTCCTTGTTTACTCTGCCCCGGGATTCACAGGCTCCGCCCTACCAGTACCAGAAACACAGGCCGCCCCTGCTTCTGCCTGGCATCTCTACGTGGGGTCTAGGATCCGAACTCAGGACCCTCTGCCTGCAAGGCAGAAGCTTAACCCCTGAGCCACCTCTCCAGCCCTGTGAGTTATTTTTTAATAAACTTATTTACAAATATTACATCCTATAGATTCTGTTTCTTCAGAGAACCCTGATGAATACACCTGGCATGGCCTTTGCTGTATTCTTTCCTTCTTGCCCTTGACGAGTTAAGTCAGATGCCAACTCTTCCGTGAGCCCACTCTACTCTGTTGCTGTGTCTCTCATTCTCACCTCTTTAAGATCATTCATAGTCATGCCTTTACATATTTTTTTGTTTGTTGTGTGGTGTATGTGTAGTGTGTGTGGGGGATGTGTGTGCTGTGTGTGTGGTGTGCATGCTATACCCACACATGTGTTTGTGGTTATGTGCACTGCCAGTGGTCAAAGGAGGACACTCTATCCTGCTCTGTTATACTCCACGTTATTCCCTAGAGAGGCTGATGGCCAGCGGCCTCAGCAATCCTTCTGTCTCAACTCTACACAGCACCAGGATTACAGGTGTGTGCAGCCACTCCTGGTTTATTTATGTGTGAGCTAAGGTTGTGAACTCAGATCCTTCTGACCAGAAAGCACCTTTGCCTATGAAGTCATCTCCCCAGGCCCTTTACACATTTTTAATTTAATTTATACATTTTCCATATGTGCTTCAGTCAGAGACACTGGGAAGAAAAGGGCATGATGGCTAAATTCAGACAAATACTGACACTTGAGAACTGTGACCATGGGAAAGCACTACCCCATTTGTGTGCCTCATTTTCCCCATCTTAAAAAGCACACAGTAGGGCCAGACAGATGGCTCAGGAATTAAGACTCTGCCTCACAAGCAGAAGATCCTGAGTTTGGATCCCAGGTCCCAGGTAAAGATGCCAAGTGGAAACGGCAACAGCCTGCACTTCCTGCCCTAGTGGGCAGAACCTGGAAAATCCCAGAGCCAAGCAAAAAGGAGGTAGATGCAATCCAGGATGATTCCCAAAGTCACCCGTGGCCTCCCATAAGGGCACACGGTGCTCTCTCTCTCTCTCTCTCTCTCTCTCTCACACACACACACACACAAGCATAAAAAAATAAGGCCCATAGTAGCATTCACAAGTCATAGCAGTGAAGCTCTTCCATGGGCTCCTTGCAAGCCGCAAATGGTATAAGGTATGAAAACTGGCACAGGTAAAAGCCTGTGATACAGGATGGTTGCCCTGTGTTTGTCTTTCTTCTTTGCAAACGATAAATTCCCGGGGGCAGAGGCACATGCACGCCTCTGGACATGTGCCCATCCTTTCAATTCCTAAAAATTTATTTGGCACCAATTATGTGACACCTATGAGGCACTACACTTGGTAATGTGCATGAAGTCATAAATAAATCTACTGTGCCTTTCTTTGTGGCCTCGTGGTTTACCAGAGCACCTAGACTTGTGGTGAAAAACATATGGCTGTATCACATGGCTTCAGAGACATTTAAAACATCCAGGGTTCTCTGTGTTATTAAGAAAATTCAAGGCTGTATAAGCAGTTCACTCCTAAAATCTTGCTAGCTGGAGGATAGAAAAATTATATTTATGGTAGTGCCTCCTCTTGTTCCTAGACCTGCATGTTTATATACATTTCTTCCACAGTTTCTGTGCAAGTATTTTAGAACAAAATAAACAGAGTCCATATTGCAGAGAATTCAAATTTTCTCATTTTAATGATGCAGTTACTCTGTGGCTGTGATAAATGCTTTGAGTCAAGCACCTTAAGGGAGGAAAGGTTTATTATTTTGTCTGACAGTACTAGAGGGAATTGAGTCTGCCATAGAGGAACACAGGATGGCAGCTAGAGGAGACACAGTGGCAGGAGCAGAAGGTTGAAGAGGCTGGCTGTTACATTTCAGCTATAGTCAGGAAGGAGAGAGAGAGAGAGAAAGAGAGAGAGAGAGAGAGAGATGAAGTGGGGTTGAGTTATCCATCTTCAAGGCCCATCTTCCAATGACTTAATTTCTCCATCAAGTTTCTACTTCCTGAATGAGTTATAATCTTCTCAAGCAACGTCAGGAGGTTGGGGGAACCAAATGTCAAACATGTGAGCCTATGCAGGGACATTTCACATTCAAACCACCACGATGATCATTATTTATTTTTTTAATGACTGCATTTCCAGAAATATAGTATCGGCAAGTCAGTATCTCTGAGTTGGAGTTATTTGGCCACTTTCACAATCCGAAACACTCCATTGGGCTGAAATATCCCCTGTTCTCTATACTTATCATCAAATATGACTTGTGGGTGTCCCTCAACTCAATTATAGTGCTAGGGATGTGAGATGATTACATAGTGAAGCAATATAATTTGAACCAGGAGCTGTTACATATGCATTTAATTGAAAAGATGCACGATGATGTAGAGATACTATTAGGTAATATGTGAAAATTGTTAAAATTAATAGAAGCAAAACATTAAATGTTTTCATATAATCGTAAAGAATTACTTAAGACCCAGGGTTTAGAAAAGTGAGCGGAACATGACTTTGACCTTGATGATACCTGCCTGTTTCAAATAAGTCTTCAAGCACAGCTGCAGGTCTGAAGGAGTCATGATAGAAACTCTGAGCCTCCAGCGGTTGCTGGATCAATAGGAAAGGCAACAGCATCTGACCCCACTTTCAGGGTACCAGATGGGTTCAATAGCACATACAACATGGCGCAGATTGGTCCACAACAGCAAGTGTACCGCTCTCTACTGTCGACTTGACTAGATTTGGAGTCTTCTGGGAGGCATAGCTCCTGGCAGTCCTGAGCACTTTCCAGAGAGGTTTAACTGAATTATCTTGAATGTGAATGGCAGAAAGCACTCCATGCATGGTCTGAAGCCCTAGACTGGAGGAAAAAGCAAGCTGCCTGTCATAGTTGGGCACAGGTATCAACTTGACAGTTGAGGGTTTGAACTCTGGGCATGTTTGTAGAGAATTAATGGTTGAGTTAAGCCCAGCAGATTGTTTAGCTGATGGGGAAGGCCCAATCTGTGGTGGGTGAGACTAGGCCCAGAACAGATGAATAAAATACTGAGAGCTGGTTGAGGGAGTTGGCATCCTTGTGTACACTTGGCCAGACATGCTGGTCTGGCATATAAGGATCGTCCTTCTCTCAGCTATTATGTAGAGATGGTGTGGTCAGTTCCCTCGCCCTGGTGTTGATGTGAGTTCTCCCATCAAGTTGGACTGAGAACTGTAACCGGACTGTCATAAGGAAATAAACTCCTTGTTCCCTTAAGCCGTTTGATGGTCATTTATCAGCAACCATGCAGGCGAAATGCAACACTGCCCATCAACATTCATCGTTCTCTACTTCCTGACTGGACACAAGTGACCACATACGTTGTATCCTCTCTGCTTTGATAAACTTTATCCTTTAAGTCAGGCTCCCCAATGAACTTCTCATTTTGTGTGTTAGATATTTTGGCACTGCACTCAGGAAAGAAGCTAATATATCAGTTAAAGCTGCAGCCTGAGTAAAAGCACAGGTCTGTGGAGAGATGGAAATCTCCGTGTGAAGGAGCAGCCTTCACCAAGTGCCCGGCCCAGAGCAACCAGAACAACAGTAGAGAGGAGAGGCAGCTGAGATTTTTGCAGCCGGAGTTTGGTTCTCTAGATGCGGTTACAGGAAGTAAGCCTTAGTGAGCATGGGGCGCTGTGTGGTAAACAGGGTTTGGTGGGATTTTGAATACAGATTTTCATGCCTGCTGCATTGAGAATTTTGAAAAGCAGAATGCTCAGCTCCTACCAGAAAGAAAATTTAAAAAAAGGAAAAGAGAAAAACATCAGATAAATACTCGACCAGACTTATCTAAAATAGAGAAAATTTTCTACAGCTAAGAGCCATGGTGATAATTAAGAAGTCTAAAAAAAACTAATACTGTAAAAAATCTGCATATGTTGGCCATAGCTTCAATTTCAGCTCTTGAGAGTTAAAGCAGAGAGACTGAGTCCAAGGTCAAACTGGGCTACATAGACAGTTTAGGCCAGTCTGGGCTACACTGTGAGGTCTTATCCCAAAAATTGAGATGCAAAATATTGAAAATGAATTTGCAGTAAATATAACCAAGATGTGATATTTCAATATGCAAAGAACACATAAATTAGAACTAAATTCTTAAGTTTCAATATAGTGAACATGGAGGGATAATTATTTTAGACAATGAACAGAGTAAGATAATAAATGAAAAGGATGTAGTAATATAAGAGCAATAGATGAAGTTGCCTGAAGATTTACTATATTCTGTACTGTATTTTTCCAAATATTATTTAATCTTCACAGTCCTGAAAGTTAGAGAGATACAGAGATAGTAGAGAGATCATACAGCCATAAGGCTAAGCTTTATGTCTCAACTTATTTTTTACTTATTGAATCTAGCCTGTTATTATTCTAATTATCTTTGTGAAAGTGAATATCAATAAACAGTTACTGCTAATAATAATATTCAGAAATAACTTTAGACTCATTTCATTTAAGCGAAATTATTTTTAGCAGACTTTAGCATATTGAGATGATATGAACAAAGAAGCATTTTAAATTACTGAACCAGAATATGATATTATGAAAATGTCAGGTCTTCTTGTGTAATTTACAATATCTGATTAAATACTTAAAGTATATTTAAATCGAGATTATACTATAATTTATTTGGTACTTTTGGTATTAATGTTAATAAAAAATTCACAGAGCTAAAATAGAAAATTATTTTAAGTTTTCTGCATGTACATGTGTATGTATATATATATATAGGTGTAGGTACATGCGTGTATATACACATCTTTATGCATGTGAATGTAGAGATATACATTTGTGCTCATCAGTGCTGTACTATGTGCACATGTACATAAACATATGGATGTGCATATTTATATGCATGTATGTGTGCATTTGCATGCATGCATGTGCATATTTATATTTAAGTACGTGAATTTGTGTATGTGTTAATGAATATTTGTGTACATGTTTATGTGAGGGGGCTTGGGCACAAATGAGCATGTGTGTAGTGTATATGTTCGCATATGCATGTGTTTGCAGGTGTATATATACACACATGTGTGAATAAATGTTCATGACTGTGCAGGTGTTTATCCTGCAAAGGAAAAACATTTGTATGAATATACATGTACGTGAATGTGTCTAAGTGTATGTTCACCTCTGGGTGTATGTATATGCATGTGTATGTTTATGTGTGTTTGTATGTATGTATATCAATGCATGCATGTTTGTGTGTATGCATATAGCTATCTTTGTTGAAGTGTATTTGTGTGGATATTTCTATGTGGGCATGTATGTATATATGCGTGTGTGTTTGTATGTGTGCCTGTACATGTACTTGAGTATGTTTGTATGCATGTTTTTTTTTGTTTTTTTTTTAAAATTTTTTTATTATTTATTCAATTGTGCATATGTACGTATGTATGTGCGTGTGTGTGTGTAGAACCACGGACGAATTCGGGAACCACCATGGACGCCTCCACCTCCTTCTGTCCCGGGATTCACAGGCTCCGCCCTACCAGGACCGGAACACAGGAACACAGGCCGCCCCCGCTTCCGCCTGGCGTCTATACGTAGGATCTGGGATCCGAACTCAGGACCTTCCCCCTGCAAGGCAGAGGCTTAACCCCTGAGCCACCTCTCCAGCCCCTGTATGCATGTTTTTAAAGTGTGTTCAAGTATGTGTGTGCATGTATGGGCTTGTGCATATGTGTATTTACATGTGTCCATGCATGCCCGTATACTCATGTATATGTGTTTATATATGTATTGGCATAAGTGCTCATGTACCAGTGTGTGCATGTATGTAAAAATACATTTGAATATGTATATGGAGGGATGTTTGTGTACATGCTTGCATTTTCAGATGAGTGTGCTCATGTGTATCTGTGTATTTTTGTATGTGTACATTTTTGTGTGTGTTTGCATCTATTTACATATGTATGTGTGCATGTATGTATCTCTGCATGTGTATGTTCATGTGTTTATACATTTTATGCAAGCATACATATGTGTAAATGCATGGTGTTTGTACATGTATGAGATCTGCATGTGTTTGTGCTAGTGTGTAAATGCAGACAGGTGTATCTTTACATTTGTGTATATATATACATATATATATGAATGTGCATATATATGAATACATATGTGTACATGCTTTTGTGGAGGCTTCCCTTTGTGCATACAATGCATATGTGTTTGTGTGTTTGCAGGTGTATCGTCATGTGTCTTTATAAGTGTTAGTTTCTGTGTATCTGCATGTGTGTATGCATGTGGTTATATTTGCTAGTGTATATGCTTATATGTGTGCATATGTGCACTTGTGTGGATTTGTATGTATGTGGGCATGCATATGTGCATGTCATATGCACATATGCATGTTCATCTATGTGTAAGTGGAAAATGTATGCATGCATCTATTTGTGTGAATGTGTTTGCATGTATACCTGTTGTGTTTGCATGTATACCTGTTTGTTTTCTTCATGTGACTTTGTATACACACACACACACACACACACACACACACACACACACACATATACATAGAGAGAGATGATGTGGCCAGATCCCTTGAAGCTGGTGTCGGTGTGAATTCTGTCAAGCTGGACTGAGATCTGTAACTGAACAATCATAAAAGAAAATAAACCCCTTGTTCCTTTCAGCCTTTTGATGGTGATTTATCAGCAACTATGCAGACTGTTATAATGTTTGTGTTTATGTGTGTGGAAATTTGTGTGCTGTGTGTATTTACATATATGCTTGTATTCTATATTAATGTGTGCAGGCACGAATATGTGCTATTGGGGTGTTCATGTGATTGTGTTTATCTGTAAATGTGTGTGCATGTGTGTGTGTGTTAATGGGTGTATATTTATATGGGTGTTCATGAGTATGTATAGGAAAATGTGTGCTTACATATGTGCATGTGTGCCTGTGCATGTTTTATTTTGTGTACAATCATGTTATAGTGTGTGTATGTACACTTATGTGAGCATGTTTCTGTTCATGTTGTGCTCATGTATGTATATGGAAGTGTGTACATATGTATTTGTATGTTATACATGCATGCAATCATGTGTGTTCTTACATCTGCATAGACTTTATGTGTGGACATTTCTATGTGTGTTCATATGTGTATATGTGTGTGCATTTTTCTAGCAGACACTTTCATTTGTTAACCATTTTTAAAAATTGTGTTCATATTACCTTTGTTTTTCTCTTGAAGGCTAGGATTCTTATTTTCAATTAACTTTATAAAAGTCTATATGCATTGCAAGGATCTGGTTAATATATTTGATGGAAGATAAATTAAGGGGATTTTATTTATTGAAGCTGAGAAAAAAAATAAGACTTGCAAGCCAATTGATTCCAACATCTGTCATGTTTGGACAGAGTGTTTAAACTGCAGTTTGAATACAAATTGAGCTTTGGCTGGCAAACAAGTTCTTATTTCAGAAATAGTTTACCTCATAAACATTTTGAGGATAAATGTTTCTTTACCTTTTTGAAACATTTATGCTAATTCAGGCATGGGTGAGTTTAAAAGCAGAAAGGAGAAAGCTCTTGGGGAAAGGACAGAGGAAAGACGCTAATGAGAAAATTGTGCTACTGTTAGTCCTTCCCTTCCTCTCCAGCTCTGATCAGATCACTCAACCTGTCCTGTTTTCTTTGTGTGTGACACCTCCAGTTTCCACTACTGCACAATCAGCATCCTGCCTCAGGCTGTGATCCTGCGCTCCTGGAGTATTGTTTGAAATGTCCTTTTGACTTGACGTCTTTCCTCTCCCCTTCAATCTGTGTCTCTAGATGAATTCTTCTTAAAGAATCAGGTTCTGTTCCATACAGAAATGCAATTGCTTTTTTTCCTTGTCTCTAAGTAGATCTCTTAGGAAATATTGGCAGCAATAGACATCTGGCATGATTTTCCTGTTTCTCTGGCTTTCCAAACTTCCTGGATGCTGAGAAATGCCCTGTCCCCTTACTGCACTCTGCATGTGGTTCACTTCCTTGGCTGCATGGCTTTGCTTCTGTGTTTTTCAGTTTTATCAACCTTGTTTTCCGTGGCATACTGTGGGGAGCTGAGAGCAGATTTCAGTGCTTCAGATACTTCGGTTTATGGTTGCATTCTTCCCAAGAAACCCCCACCCCCACTCCGTGACTTTTACTGATGGACTTTAAACTTTGTAGCAGTTACTGATTCACAAAATAATGCAACAGAAAACAGAGAGGTACAGTACCCTTCTCTCACACATTCATAGACCCTCCCTGCCCCCAGCATCCCCAGCTAAGGGACTCATTTGTTACAATCTTCCATGGCATGGAAACACCATTATACCCCAAAGCAGAGGGTCAGCAAGGCTTGCGGTTTCCATCTTGGTATTGCAAAATTTCTTACACATACTCACCATTATTATATTATGCAGAACAGTTTTCTGCCTGTCTTAGTTCCTTTTCTTTATGCTGTGGTAAAACACCTTGGTATAAGTACCGTAAGGGAGAAGGGGCTTATTTCCGTTTCCAGTTCAAGTATAGTCCCATCATGGCAAGGCAACAGGAGCTTGAGGCAGCTGGTCCCATTGCATTCAGCCAAGACTAGGCCAGCCTAATCTCTCCCCATCCTGAAGCTCAGGGACATTTGCGGAAGAGGGGGGCGGTAAGATTGTAAGAGCACAAGGATGGGAGGAGCAATGATATGCAAGATACTCCACACAAGTTAGGGAATCATAATAGGTCTTTGCATGTCTTGCACAATGTCTCCACACACTATTGACCCCCATAAAGTCTAGCATTTGCTAAAGGCACCAAGATCCTTGGAGGCAAGGGATTAACAGCCACAGTAGTGTTCCTATGCTTAAGGGGAACACAGAAAAGGGTTCAGGGGAAATGCCACTGGGTCCTTGTACGTCATCAGAGAGGAGAGCCCAGAGGAGAGTCTGGCATGCACATTAAAGGATTCTCTGGGGATTGGGGGGGGAGGCACTGGGGGATGGGGAGGGAGGGGTGAGAGGAGGGGGAGCAGGGGGGTAGCGGGGAGGAAGAGGGAGGGAGGGAACCGGTACACATATTAAGTTTGTATGAGCGGAAATAATAATAAAAAATGAAAAAAAAAGAAGCAGAGAATAACAGCGAATTCTCAGCTCACTTTCTTTTTTACTCAGTCTATGCCCCTGTGTCCAATGAATAGTGCCACCTGCTTTTATGCTGGCTCTTCCCAAATCCACTAATATAGTCAAAATAACCCTTCAAACCAGTGCTTGAAGGCCTGCCTCCCAAGTGCCAACCTGACAATTAAGTCAACCATTCCACTGCCCTAAAAATCCTCTGCATTTTGACTCTTCACCTCCTCTCTAATATACTTGAAAACTGCTGATTATTTTACTGTCTCTGTAGTTTTGCCTTTCCCAGGATGCCTTGAAAGTAGAAGCCAGAAGTAAGCATTTAAAAATGGGACAGAACAGGGGCTGGAGAGGTGGCTCAGGGGTTAAGACTCTGCCTAACAAGCAAAAAGTCCTGAGTTCGGATCCCAGATCCCACGTATAGACGCCAGGCGGAAGCGGGGGCGGCCTGCGCTTCTGGTCCTGGTAGGGCGGAGCCTGTGAATCCCGGGGCAGAAGGAGGTGGAGGCGTCCATGGTGGTTCACGAATTCGTCCGTGGTTCTACACACACACACAGACACACACGCGCGCACATACACACGCACATGCATACAGTTGAATAAATAATAATAAAAAAATTAAAAAAAATGGGGCAGAACAGATAACCATTATTATTATTTTGTCTAGGCAAATAATTCAGAATAATCAAAATAATGAAAACTATTTTTATATTTAACCTTGCTTTCAATATTTTCAGTATTCTTCATCTGTCTGGAGATCCAAGTTTTGATCTGATAGATTCCCTTTAGCATGTCTTATGATGCAAGTTTCATTGTTTTGATCACTTTGAGTGAGAATTATTTGGTAATCTGTTCTATGTATATAGCATATGCAATATCAAACAATGAATAATGAGATGAAGGATTTAGGATTTTTCTAGAAAGTTTCTTATACTATCAGCAAAGTGTATGTAAAGTTAAATAGCTAAAGAGTTATATTTTAGGGGGCTGGAGAGGTGGCTCAGAAGTTAAGCCTCCACCTTGAAGGTGGAAGGTCCTGAGTTCGCATCCTAGACCCAACGTATAGATGCCAGGTGGAAGCAGGGGCGGCCTGCGTTTCTGGTCCTGGTAGGGCGGAGCCTGTGAATCTTGGGGCAGAGTAAACAAGGAGGAGGTGGAGGCATCCATAGTGGTTCCCGAATTCGTCCGTGGTTCTACACACACATACATACACATACACACACACATACGTGCATACACGCACAATTGAACAAAAATGAAATAAAAATATTTTAAAAAAGAATTATATTTTAAAGCTTAACACCATTACTTCTAAAAAGTTTGTATAAAGAGATATAATAAAGCCAGAAATGACTACTTTCTAGTTTTCTCACTGTATTCAGTAGAAAATTCTTGTCATTCCATTTCTTAGACCACTTTTTCCTTTATAGCCTCTTTTCACATCTGACCATAATAGTTTGAAATTATAGGTAGATATTTTAAGGAATATGCATAAATTTCTTCCATGATATTCTGCACAAATGATGTATAATCCCACATTTTTCTAAAATAAAAGAGGACAGCACAGAGTGATGTCGCATTGTATGACAGTGAGATTACTTGTCTGTATTTGAAGATTTGTGAGGCAGAGATAACGAATTTAAACATGGAATTTGCAAGATGAAAATGCCAATGGGAAGATATGTTTGCAATATTTTCCCTATAGGAACACATGTACACATGGATTTGCAGCAGATATTTTGAGCAAGGAAAGAAATGACTATGTATAAGTACATGATACAGTAGAGTGAAGTCACTTGTTTATGCCAAAGACATATTGATCAATATAAAAGAAGAGGTGATTGATTATTGACAAGCCAAATCCAGAAAGAGATGGAGATAATTCTCGAAGGCTTGATTTCCACACCTATCATGCCTCAGTTTTAACAATGCTCATGAAAGAACAAAGCCATGACTTGGTAATTGACTGTACTCACTTGCTTGCCTTCTGGTTACCTCACCTCACCTTGTCTGTTGTTCTGATGGCCAACGAGACACCTCCAAGCTGAACTACATTTGCGAATACAGGTGTGAGATTTGGAGTTGGGCTGGCATTGAATGCAGATGAACACAGTACAGGATTTGGAGTTAGGCTGGCACCTAATACAGGCTTATTTGAGTAACTTCTTCCAATGGGCAGAATCTTTAGAAGCTTGAGAGTACTTATCAGTAAGTGCAACTAGAGATTTCGCTTAGCACTTGACATTGAGCACACAGTAGAGATGGATGTTATGAAGACAGTGATGGTGGTAGAAATAACCTGGCTTGGCAGTTAGCAGGTTTCCAGCCTCCTGATTTGAGAGCTGACTGTTGAAGGGTGGGGGGTGGTTGGGGCTTTCTCTGGGTTTCAGCTTCCTCCTCTTCAAAAGGAGGAACTTGGCACTGATAAGCAGAGTGAAACTTTTCCCCATACTGAACCAGAGGATAGGATCTCCTATGCAGCTGAGGCTGATTTCGATCTTGTGACTCTCCAGCCTCTGTCTTCTAACTGCTGGAATTTCAGGTAAGCACCATCACATCTGACCCATTTAAACACTCACATAGAAACCAATTCCATTATGGAAATGAAATGCCAGGCAAAATAGTAGTGTTCGAAAGTGAGAGAGTTACAATGAGGACCAAAGTAGGAGTTGTCCCTCCCCTCTAACCACATCCTGGGGTTGCCTGCAGTATCCCAGAGCCTAGGAGGAGGTAATCACAAAATGCTTGAGAAGTGGCTGGTGTTTGAGTAGTGAATTGAATTAATCGGTGATCTTTCTTAAACTTATTGTTTATTCTTCTCTACCATAATGGGCAATAGTCTTTATAAGAATTGAAATGGATGAATGAAATCCACTTTAACAATTAAATTAATAACTCACTCTTATTACTTAGTATTCATGGTATTAAGGATGAAATTAATGTTCCATTTCAGTAAATGTATAAACTTATACAGGTCTTATCCAATCATTATAACTTGCAATGTGGGAATATATATATACACACACACATATATATACATATGTACACATATATGTGTATATGTTCATATGTATACATACATGCACATACTTATCCTGTCATTTCATCTTCATAAGAAAGCTATGAGACTGACTGACATTGGTCAAGATAGAATTCTCCACTTGATCTTAGCCAAAATCCTGAGAACTGATTAAAACAAAATTCTTGAAGTAAAATAATATTATTTTAGGTAATATCCTCAATGTGAAATCAGTCTTAAAACTGTTACTGTGTATGAGGCTCTGTTCTCATTTTACCTATGAGTGATCCTTTGAGGGAGGGGCTTTTATTGACATTTTACAGATTTGGCAAATGTGACTCACAGTTAAGGAGACCGTGACTCGTCTTTAAGGAAGTTACCTGAAACCATCATGGCTTTGGGGTAGCAAGGGCCATATACCGACCTAGACTTCCTGATTCCCTCTCCAGTCCTCTTTCTTTGACCTATCAGAACACCAGAAATTCAGACAGCAACACATAGCTTTCTTGCTGCTGTGTTCTTACAGTTCTGCTGAGAATGCTAAGCAGTTCAGAAAAGTGCTCTGAATCATTCGATGACACCCAGTTAATAGGAATTCAAGGCACCCCGGACTTTTCAAAAGCATAAATGGATAAATATTCCTCATATTTTAAATTATAGTGAAAACATTTGCATTCCAACATTAATATTTATTGATTCTTTTGAGGTTCATGAATGGTTTTCATGATAATTCCTAAATCTTCAGAGAAAAACCTGCATTCATAAATAACAAATTGTGTCATTATCCACATCTTCTCTCATTTTCTATAGGTTGAAAAAAACCCAACTCTATTCATTATGGGAGCCGAAAGAAATGGGTACCCACAGTGTTTCTATCAAATTCTAGCTCATTTTTTTCTTGTACAGTTCTTTACTTGAGAATGCCATGCTTATCCAAAATAAATATGAGTCCTGTTAAGCCACAGCAATTGTCATTCAACGAGCCGTAGGTTCCGTTAGCATCAGGAAATGGAATAAACCTAACACTCTAGCAGCACTGTTGTGATATCAGCTAGGCGAGGCCGTGAGAGCTGTGGGAGTTACCGCTTTATTACCATACTGGCACGTCACTAGCTCAAACCGTGTCACGGCAGTATGGAAATGAACAATTTCCATTCTTCGAAAGACAATACGCACTTTTCCTGCCGCTCTAATTTGCTCGTGTGTGGGTTTTGAGATGGAGATGGTGACTGAGCATGCAGGACATGGATTCCTATTTTAAATTCCTAACACACATACAAATTAAACATAAGGTATATTTCAGTGTAAAAATAAGATGAGCCTTTTCTTATTAAAAATGTTATATTTTCTTCTTATCTTACTGAAAACCCCTTTCTGTGTAAGATGGGCCAGAAGCAAACAGATAAGCAAACCAGCAAACTTATTTTTCTTTGACATTTTTCACACATAAATACAACAAATTTGTATGTTTTCACTCCTTCCTATTCAATCCCACCCTCCCATCCTGGCTCACTTCATACTTTCTCCTTTCTAGCTAGTTTCCCTGTTTACTTTTATCTTTTCTTGCGTGTGTGGCCCACTGGGTTTCATCTGGAATGTCTTGATAGAATATTTGCTGGGGCATGGGTGACTTCTCAGTGGGTAAATCACTGGGGGAAAGAAGCTCCACTTCTCTGCCTGGCACTGGCTTTAAAGAGTCTCTCAAGGGGGTACAGTATTTCTTGAGATCTTCCCTTATCCATGTAAAAACAATAAACTTTACAGGTTGAAATTACTCTACCAAAGGCTTATCGAAATAGATTGAAGTGAATGAGCATAAAGCACTCTTGTGGACTGACGATTGGCAAAATTCTCTTTCCAAAATTTGGTTGTGTGCATATTCTGTTTTGCACCTTGAGATAATGGCATTGTTCAATATTTTAGAACTTGGAAAACACCTTAACACATATTAGTAGTATTTTAAATTCACACAATCACTTTATAAGGTCAAAGCAAGAATCTGTGTCTTGGTTGCAGGGATAAAGAAATTGGGATTTGGCTTTTCCTATATCTCATGAATACATTTCTCACATTTGCTCACTGTGTGACCTTGGGAAAAATTGTTGTCTGATGCCTTTGCTGCTACATTTATAATATGGGAACAAATTATGATAAACAAATGTGTCTAGTAAGATGGTTATGAAGCCTAAAAAAAACTCCATTAAAAGTCATTGTACTGTGTTTACAATAGGTAACTTTTTATTTCCTATATTCTTATCTCCTTTATGGGTATGTGTGTGTATATATATTATATTATATATATTTTTAAATTTTTTTAGTTTTATTTGTGTGTGTGTGTGTGTGTGTGTGTGTGTGTGTATTAGAAGGCACTGTGTATTCCTGTGGAGGACCAAAGGTAACTTTGGGAATCATCCTGAATTGCTTCTACTTCCTTTTGCTTGGCTCTGGGATTTCCCAGGCTCTGCTCACCAGGGCCGGAAGTGCAGACCACCTGACATTTCTGTTTTTTTTTTTTTTTATGTGGGACCTGGGATATGAACTCAGGACCTTCTGTCTGTGAGGCAGATTCTTAATCACTGAACCATCTCTCCTGAGCCATCTTTCTAGCCACTTCTTTTCTCCTTTTGAAAATAATCGTAAAATAGCCAAATTACATAAAAGTAGAGAAAATTCTATATTACATGTCATAAACATTTCCATAATCATTTTTGGTGTTGAATATCACTGTATTTTCTTTACATTGACTCAACTGTTCATAATTGTTTCTTACTGCCCTTCAGTTGACTGTCAACCCCTTTCATGACAACACATACATTTCAGCTCTTAGAGGGTCACTTGTGAGTAACAACATTGCTACTTCGTGCATCTGAGAAATTCTCCTTTTGTCTTCATTCCCACATCTGAACTCAGGACCTTCTGCTTGGGGACAGAGTCTTAACCCCTGAGCTATCTCTCCATCCCAGAATAGTTCATGCTTTACTTCGTGTCTCCTAAAACTTCTTAGCGGTAGTTTTGCATTATTGGAAGTTTCTATTAAACATTTTACCTAAATCAAGAGTAAATTTTTTGATCTACATTTATCCATTCTCTCTTTCTCTGTGTCTGGTCTAATTCTTATTTCTAAGGTATATATTTGGTCCTTTAAAATTTGACTATTCCTTCTATTTTAAAAAATAGTCCATCTCTGTCTCCTTGAATATTTAAGCATGCACTTTAGATTGCATTCTTTTGATGCATTCATTGGGTCTCATTTTTTCTCCTTGTTTCTCTCCTGATCCTTCCTCATTTGGTTTCCTTTGGAAGTTGGAAGATTACTGATCATAGCACATTTTTGGATGGAAATATGATGTTTTCTGTCCCAAGCAGTGGAAATTTTCTGTAAGGGGAACATCTTGAGAGCCTGGAAAGGTAAGAAGCTCAGATCAGTGTTGGCTCAGGTGCTGCGCTTGGAAGTTCTATTCTGTTCCGGCTGTTTAGGAAATCCTGTCCTCTGACAGTTCTAGGTTCAGGGTTACAGGTTTCAGTGGATGACTCTGCGTTTCCTGTGCTTGAGGAGGTGTTTGTCCTGCTTCTGTGGAGAAACAAACAGAAGTAGTAAAAGGAAAGGAAGCTAGCAGGCTGCCCACCCTGATAGGGTTAGCAGAGAGTTGAAAGTCGGCAAGTGACTGCGGGTGATCTCAGCTCCATGACATCCCTTCTGTCTAGACGCTTTTCCCTGCAAGCAGCAGGTGCGTGGTGTTTCTTACCAGGCTGCAGCAAGTAGGCATTTGTCCCTCGGACTATTTCTTCTCACTTTTCATCTCTTTCCCTCAAGATCAGATTCAGCCATACTTATGGTTATAAAAAAAGAATGAAGAGAAAAAAGAGCATAGAAAAATACAAAGCAGGACAAAATGAAAATGACCTCTGTCCTTCACTGGAGTAATATCCTTACGTATTTCCTTGCGATCCTCCAGTCCTTTCGGCCACACTTACTTCCTTCTATCTAACCGAGGTTATGGTGGTTCAGGCATATTATGGGATGTGATGCTAACTGCTGTGGAAAAACCCCTGCACTAACCTCTTGCCTGGCATTGCTTATTCCAGATTTCTGGCTGTGACTTTCAACACTTTCTTCTTAAAATCTGATACTGGATGCCATTTGGAACTGGCCAGATAAACCATTGCATGTCAGCCTCTCTGCTGTATTGCTCATCATTTCTTCCTACACTGCGCTCCAGCTTTTGGTTTGCCTAGATTTCGATAGTTACAGGTGACTTTAGAGAGCAGAAGGTGACCGCGATGAGTTTATGGTAGAAGGCGGTGGGGGGACAGGTGCAGATGATGGCTCCAAAAAAGATTTGATAACAAGTCCATGTCATTATGCTTTGAGTGACAAGCCAAAGACTGAGGTCATGATTGAGGGCTAAACTCCTGTACTAGGGATGTGCCTAGAACACATTACTTGAGGTCTTTGGTTCTCTGTGTTTTTATAGATAATGAAGTGTTAATGGCATTTTTTTTGTTCCCCCGATCCATATCTTGGCTTTTTGTGACCTCAGGATTCATAGTTCTAAAATACTGGATAGAAAACACTAGAAATAAACAACCTATAAATTTTACATTGTGCTTCATGTTGGTTAGTGTGTGGAAATCTTAAGCCATCTTGCTCTTTCTCACTTGAGATGTGAATCATTCCTTTGTTCAGAGAATCCATGCTGTATATTCTACCCACCCATTAGTCACTTACTACTCCTTTTGGTTATCAGATTTATTGGCATGGAAGTGCTTGCATTCAAGCATGGCTTATATAGTTCCCTGATACTGTGTTACAATGCTTGTCTCATTCACAGTATTTCATTATAGCACAGGGATATTGTGTGGTCTCATGCTATCACAGGAATAAAGGAGAATATGAGATAATAATATATTTTGAGTGATGGACAAATAGAGTGCATTCACATGATTTTAGTTATAGTGTATTGACATAATCATTATTATGTATTTTTATTGTTAATCTGATCCTATGCATAGTTCATGAATCAAAGTTATCTTAAATATTCACATTGTTTTAATTTCTTTTTTGTCATTGTGATAAGATACTCTGACTAAAACAACTTAAGTGGAATGGGTTTCTTTTGGCTATTATTTCAGAGGATCGAGTCCATCATGGTAGGGAAGGCATTGTGTCAGACAGGGAAGTGAGGTGGGCAGGAACAGGAAGCTGTTTACATTGTATCCACACTTGGGAAGGAGAGAAATCCACAGAAGAGAAGATGGGCTGGGCTATAAAACCTCAAGCCCACCTCCCAATAATGTACTTCCTTCACCAAGGCTCCACCTCCTAAAGGTTCCACAGCCTTCTCAAACGGTCCCAACATCTGGGAGCAGAGTTCGCGCAAGTGAGCTTGCTCAGAACATCTCACATTCAAGCCACATTCAGTATTATTATTGACCAAAAGTTTGTTGCAGGTGTATCAGTGTCCTTGGCTTTACACACTTACTGAGGGTCTTTGGAATTTATACCCATAGATAAGGGAGGACTCTCTTCTTTAGTTACTACTCTGAAGATTAAATTAGAAAGCATCAGGCTGACAAGATGGCTTTCCTGAGTTTGACCTCTGGAATCCACATGATATAAGGAGAGAGTCAATTCTTACAAGTTGTCTTTTGAAATTCCTCATGCACATGGAGGCACACACACACACACACACACACACACACACACACACACACACACACACACAAGTAAGTAAATAAGTAAAGTTGGGAAATCTGCATTTGGTGGGTACTAATTTCTCACTATTTCATTTCTATTCTGCTCTGCACACATCCCACCATTTTGTCACAGTCCTTTCCAAGCAGTGCTTTCCATAGCTTGGCCAATCATAATGACTTTGGCAGCAGCAGGGCCAGTAATCTGGGATGCTGTTATTTTAGAAACAAGTTGTAATCCACCATGTTAATTGATATTATACCTAGTACATTTCAGGTGGATTGTTTTGGTATAGTCAAGCTCTTGGTATAGAAAGCTGCTATGAGGCTATAAGGAACAAGTTCTAAAAAATACTTTTTATAAAGTTATTTTATTTTTCTAGTTTTACAAGCATGTTGAGTACTTATCCCTGCTTCCCTCCATCCTCCCTCCTCACCATCCTCCTTTACTCTTCCTTATTCAGTCCATCCTACTCCCCCCACCTTCCCACCCCTCCACCTTCATGGACCCCAGGGTTCCTTCTGGCCTGTCTACTCTTTTTTTTAATTATTTTACTTTTACAAGCATATTGCATACTTGTCCCTGCTTCCCTCCATAATCTCTCCCTCACATCTCTCCATCAATCCCACCCTCCTGCTTCCATGGATCCCAGGGTTGCCCCTGGCCCATCTACTCCTGTGGGGGTTCAGGCCTCTGTGCACACCAGGTTGCCTCTCCTTGGGCCACCCCACTGATAGGGGCATTTCAATTCGCTCATCCAGATTCAGTCCCCAAGGTTTCCACTGTATGTTCTTATCTCTCTTGAGTTCCTTGTAGTCTATGGAAGCATATTGGTATGTCGGTGTTTATGCAGTTCTGGCAAAGACACGTCTCACTGCAGTGAGTTCCTAGATGCAGTGGTTCTTCCTTGAGTGAAATGTCTTGTCCAAAGATGATCCCCATCTTTAGGTTCTTACACTCTCACTGCCCTCTCTTCTGTGAGGTTCCCAAAGCCTTAGGATGGGGAGATTGGGTTGGTCTAATTTTGGGTGATCCTTGCCGAATTGCTGGCCCTCTGCATTATGGCTGTCCACTGCTGTCCACTTCACTGTTCCTCTGCTGCCCTAGACTGATTCCTGTCAGGGTGTTGAGAATTTCTATCTGTCTTGTAGAAGAAGATGTCTAGGCTGAGTGCTAAGTGCTCTTCAAATCTATGAGCATAATAGTAGCTATTTACAGAGCAGTTAGGTGTACTGCCCTCCTACCTATAAGTTCATTGGTTGTTTTTCCCTATTGATCTATAGACTTCCATTTAAAGAAATACTTTTTGAATGAAAAGTATGTTGTAGAACCAGTCTTCACAAACATTTTTTTAAGGGCCCGAAACGTCTCTGAATTGACTGTGTCTAAGAACTTAAAATAATTTATAGTCTATGTGTCTTTAAGAGCCTGTATTTGCTAATGTGTAAACTTCTTCATAATGTAGTTAAATCCTTTCTTGATTTTAAATTTGAAGACATGGGAGTTTAAATCTGACTTCTGAATTTAAATCCAAAGAAATCTGATTCCTGAATTTAAGTCCAAAGACCTCTTACATTCCTTTAAAATCTAATTTCCAGGTTTTTAATATAGTGATGTTACTACTATTAAACTATGTGATTCTCCATGTCTAATGTGGAACATAGTGTTTCAAACAAAATTGTAAAACACAGGGTCTGTTATTTAATTAGAAAATTGTTTTGAAAAAACAGCCTGAAACTCTTAACCATTACTGAATAGCTATTTGCTTAAGCTTTTGAAAGAGCAAAATGAAGAAGTTGGTTTTGCAAAGGGAAATTACACAGAGAAGCTAATTTTCATCCAGGAAAATTAAATAATGTTTCAACAAAATTATATCTGCTAGTGAAGGGAATAGGTAAAAAGTAGCCAGTCATTAAAAAAAAACTCAGCATTAACTGCAGTCAATTAATCCATTAATGTAGTTGTTAATGTAATAATGTTCTCTCCAAGCTTGTAGCATTTACACTTTCATAGAAAAATACACCAAAAATACAGAAAAATATTTTGGATGTCTTGTGTTATTTAGTTATTTTGGCACTATGGTAAAGAACTGGAGAAAAACAACTTAAAGGAGGAAAGATTTACTTTGGCTCAAGATTTCAAAGTTTCAGTCCATGTTTGACTGGGCCTTGCTTTTAAGTCTGTAGAAAGACATAACTATGGTGGAAGAACATGACAGCGGAAGACCGCTCACTCCAAGACAGTTTAGAAGCTGAGGGACAGAGGAGGAAGAGGTCAGCAGCAAGATACAATCTTCAAAGGCATTTCTTTCACTCTTCAATCAGAGCCCACCCTCTGCAGCCCCCAATAGTCTACTTGATTTGAACCCACCAACAGAGCAACACGATGATTAGGCCAGGGGTCTCATGACCCAGTTACTTCCCAAAAGGCCAACCTTTGAAAATTGCACTGGGAATCCAACCTTCAGCGCCAATAGTGTTTCAGGGATATGAACCACATCATGTTTACTTCTTGAAATAAAATAAAGCCCACTTCTGTCTCATGGCAGTTCTGCTGCATGGAGCAGATGGAACAAGCATACTCCCTGAGGTACCAAGAGGCGTCGTCTCTAAAATTTCCTTTCCTGGGGCTGGAAAGAAGGCTCAGGGGTGAAGGTCCTGAGTTCGGATTCCAGGTCCCACATAAACATATCAGGAAGAAATGGCGGAGAACTGCACTCTGTCCCTGGTGATGCCTGGGAAATCTCAGAGCAAAGCAAAAAGGAAGTAGAAGCAATCCAGTGCCCTCTGTCTCACACACACACACACACACACACGCACACACACACACACACATGCATGTGTGGGCCTGTGGTTCAACATCCCCCCACCAAGATAACTAAATAAATAAACAAGTAAAGTTTTCTTTCCTAAAGCCAAATGCACAAAAACCCTCCAGTTCCTTTCATAAATGTTTGTTTTTAAATTTTTAATTAATTTTCAAAATTTTGCTATTTCAAAATTAGGACACCGGAGCTGGAGAGGTGGCTCAGGGGTTAAGCCTCCGCCTTGCAGGCGGAAGGTCCCGAGTTCGGATCCCAGATCCCACGTATAGACGCCAGACGGAAGCGGGGGCGGCCTGCGCTTCTGGTCCTGGTAGGGCGGAGCCTGTGAATCCCAGGGCAGAAGGAGGTGGAGGCGTCCATGGTGGTTCGCGAATTCGTCCGTGGTTCTACACATACACAGACACACACATACACACACACAGAGACACGCGCGCGCGCGCATAGACACAGTTGAATAAATAATAATAATAAAAACAAAAAAAATTAAAAAAAAATTAGGACACCTTACAAAAAATCGTGTAGAAGATAAAATTCCTGAACTCTGAGTAGAAATGTAACATTACAGAATATCTTTTATAAAATACAAAGACGAAAACATAAAAGGACTATACACTGTTTAAAAGCTTAACCAAACTTGCAGTTGATGTTATGGGTATTTTTTTTTGGATTGCATTCATTGCACAGTCTTTAAACTGATTCTTCACACTGGGCCATAGTAAGTGGCATGTTGAACTTGAGCATCTTTTTTTATATGAGATCAGCACCATGTTTATATTCCTAAAATGTCTATTATCTTGGTTTTTTTTTGCACACTTTATTATTGAGCATGGCTTAAAGCAAGAATTTTGAGCATGAACATCGTATTAATATGGTTTAAAATGAGAAAACAAGACTCAAGGGATCAAGTCTGCAAAAGACCCACTGAAATGGCACCTTGCAAGTGAAAGGAAAAGAAGACTCCTGGACCTACGGCAGTGATGGTCCCCAAAGCCCTTGTTTGCTCTAAGATGAAGGTCTAACTATCTGAGGATGTTACCCCGTTCCTTTCAGATGGCACTCATAGGAAAGGGGGGGGGTCACTATGGTTACTATCTCTGAATAGGAATTCTCAAATTATTTTCTGTTAGCAAATGAATTCTCTCTGTGTAAGCTAGAAAATAGAATAAGAAGAAATTTAGATATAGCTTTGATGTAGCTGCCAATACAACAATAACTCCCTGAAGAAACTGTTCCCCTTTCGTGGTTCCCACACCATTACCCACAGACCTAGCCACCTATTCTGCATTTTTTCTCCATTTTTATAATAGAATGAGACACCTTCCCTCTTAAAAGCAAAGCTAACCTCTCCACCTATGGAAATCATTCTTTTCTTGCTCTGAGACCTAGTATTATTCACTCCCCAATTATTTCCCTCTCTTTTCCTCTAAACTGAATCAAATTATTTCTATGCCGTGTGAAATGGAATGCCTCTCTGATCACTTCTATCTCTGTCCTTTCCTACCAAGCTTCCCAAGACAGCACATGCTACGCACGCGCCTTCACCTCTCGTTTCTTTTAAAAAATGTACTTTAACGTGTCCTCCATCTCAACTATTCAGTTGAAATCTTGTCAGTTGAAATCTGTCAGTCTGCCTGTGAAATTATGAAGGCCATGTTAAAATCCACATCTTCGTGAGAGTCCCTTGCCCCTCAAGGACTACTGTGTCTGAAATCTCATTAGTTCCTTTCCATCTTTCCCTCACCCTCATAGATTCCATGTACCTGAAGTCTACGAGTTCTTGGTGGCTCTCTTGCCCCTCACAGATTCACATCCATGGGTTCCGTTCTTTCTCTTCTCTAATAAACAATCCTCTTAATCCTCTAAAACAAACAAACAAACAAACAAATCAATCAATCAATCAATCAATCAGTCAATAAAGTCCTCATCTTCAGGACTTCTGTGTTCTATATCTAGCACTGACAATAACTTTTTGGGTACAATACTTTGTTTCCAGAGTTTCTATAATCCAGGGCTTTTATAAGCAGTCCCAAAGTTCTCTGACTACCCTTTCCTGTGTCTGCACGGATTCTTCTTGCTTTCTCTGGCTCTGATACCCTGGAATATACACGACGACACTGGTAACACTATCCCTCTGGCTCCCCCCACGCAGCTTTCCCTTTGTCCTCCCCATCTACTCCCTGTCACTGCCCAAGTGGCTGAAGCCCATTGCTTCCTGGTTCAGTCTCTGCCTTGACTCCTTACAACTAGGTGATGAAATCACATCTCTATGATCCACTCTCTTTGCTTCTGCTGTATCGTCCTCATCATTCTTGAGCTGCATCTCAGGTTCAGAATTTCTCATGTATCATAGTTATTACCCACATACCTTCCTCATACTCTGCCCAAGAGCCTATTTCAGTGGGTTAAGTTTCTTTTTCACTTTGCTCTGAAATGCCTTTCTGTGCTTGTGTGAACATGCCTGTCATCACCATGTTCTTCCTGTGTGTCTCTTTCCTCAACCAGATTGAGTACTGTGAATTACTGGTTTTATTTTCTGAGCTTCCTAGTAAAAGACCAGAATGAATAATTGACCGTTGCGTGGAACTTTTGCTATTCACATCTTTTTATATTTTAGTAAATGCAGCTCTTCATTTATCTTCTCTTCCAGTTTATTTTCATGACCAGTCCAGACCGCTTCCTCTTTCTAATTCTCCATTGGGCCATCAGTGTTATTCATAAGTTTGCCATTTGTAGATTAGATTTGCATGCATTTAGTCTTTATTCAGATCAGCAAAGAAAATATTGAATAGGACTGTCCTTTAGAAGAATGACAATTGGAAATCGTCTTTTAGTCACAAATTGCCAAAAATAAAATCATCCCCACTCAAAGGCTGCTCAGTAACAGATTGTGCTTCTATATTGATGACAGTTTATATCTTGTTTTCTCAAATGCTTTTTGTTTTTGCTAAAAGGCAAGGTATAATAAAGCTTTAATATAAATGTGTGTTATGCCAGCCCTCTCAATCTTTCACCTTTGGATGCCTGGCAAAATATTACCTGGCAAAATATTAAATAAAGTTATGTGTGTATGCACATGGATGTATATATGTACACACATGAACATGTGCCAATATGTGTGCAAATGTGTTCACCTGTGCATTCACATGTGGCGGCCAGAGGTCGATGTTAGATGTCTCCCTTTGTCACTGGCCACTTTGCATTTTGTGCTGGTGTCTTACTTGCATTGGAGCTCATTGTTTCAGCTGCACAGGGTGGCTGCAAGACCCCAGGATCATCTCTGTCTTCCACCAGCACTGAGGGTACAAATGTCTATCACCCTTCTGGTTTTTATGTGGGTTCCAGGATAACTCAGGTCCCCATGCTTGTGGGACAGGTTCTTTACCCACTGTGCCATCTCACTAACCCTAAACATTAATTAATTAAATTTTTTACCTATTTATACAAGCTCAGTGGGTAGGTACCTTCACCCCTCTTCTCCCTTCCTCTCCTCTATCTTCCCTTTCTATTTCCCCATCCCACTCTCTCTCCCACACCTCCCTTTTCCCCTCCCCCTTTTCCCCTTCCTCATCTCTCTTGGTGTTTCCTGCCTTCTCCTTCTCCCTCCCTTCTTCTGTCCTCCCTCTTTTTCTCCCTTCAGAACTTCAGCTTATATGGGGCCTTAAGTTCCCTCTGAGTTGTCTACACTAGTGAGGTTTCAGGACTCTGTGGCATACCTTGGGGCCCTTTCTTGGGCTGCCCACTATTGTATAAACTCCGTTATATCTGTCTAGCCCTTTGTCTCTAAGGATCCTACTGCCTGAAGCCATCTCTCCTGAGATCCGCACTAGTCTATGGGAATTGTTTGCACATGACAGCCTTGTGCAGGTCAGTAAGATCCAATCACATTGCAGTGAGATCCTGGCTGCCGCAGCCCTGACTTGAATGTCCATCTGCAGACATCCGCATCTTTAGTCTCTTAGAATCTCACCACCTCCTCTTTTTTCCACAAGTTTCCCTGAACTTTAGGATGGGGAGAGATTTGGCTGGTCTGGTTCCAGGTGAACCTTGTAGGATCATTGGTATTCTGAATTAAGGTTGGTTGTTGCTAAACATTTATTTTTAAGGAAGAACATAAACACATGACTATGTATTATTTGTTGGTTGTATTAGAACCCCCTAAAATAGCAGTTTTTGTTCACCATCATTCCAATGGAAAATACTTTACTATTTGCACTGAAGAAATATATGATCACACATTCTGCAATCGAAAACATGACTTTATTTCTGATATTCACCAGGAGGATTTTTAGTGTTTTCATATATATTAGGAATTGGCACCTTTGTCAAGCTGATTTCAATGGGACATGTTCTTTCCCCTCCTTTCCTCTCCATTGGGTGGCTGAGATGCTAACTCCTCTTGCTACACAGCACAGACAAAGATTGCGATTCATTGAAGTTTCAGCTCAGACCCTCAAGCAGAGAATATGAGTAAGGCTGCCAAAATTATGTGATGAATAAGTGCTATGCTTAGTGGGCTTAGCTTCAGAAAAATGGCAAGTATACTTTCTTATGGCCACAGACGCTGTCACTCTCCAGCCATTGCGTGTCCCCCCCCCCTCCCGCCCACCCAACAGCAGAACCTTCTCCTTTAATGCAATGGATAGATGATTCTTTTTAGGTGGATGGGCAGGAATTCCTGAGTAAAAAATATAAATGATCAAAGCTTTATTGAGTAGCGAAATAAAATTAAAAAGCTAGTTCTTTGCCCACCTTCTTTTCAGAATATGTTTCTGCTCATCTTAGAAGGGATCTGGAAATGGAAAAGATCCACATTATCTTTTTCATTAAGATAATCATTAGCTCCACTGTGTTAGGAAATTATATTTTGGAATTATCGTATTCTTAGTCTACAATGGGAACTTGGTTTTCTTGAATGTATCAGAAAAAGCAACAGAGGCGTTTCTTTCCATCTCTGCCCACATCTGCCTTCACTCCTTATTCAGGAAGCAGTATTAAACATGGCTGTGAATGTGAAATTCTTCTATTGGGCATGTAAGTTGAAATTCCAGAATTTCTTTCTTTTCTTTTAAAATATTTTATTTATTTATATTTATTTATTTTATTTATTTATATATATTTATTCTCTCTCTCTCTCTCTCTCTCTTTTTCTCTCTCAGAAGGCACTATGTGTGCTGGTGGAGGACCAAAGGTAACTTGGGGAATCATCGTGGATTGCTTCTACTTCCTTCTTGCTTTGCTCTGGCATTTCCCAGGCTTCGCCCACCAGGGCAGGAAGTGCAGATTGCAACTGTTTCTGCTCGGCCTTTTTTTTTTTTTTATTCAACTGTGCGCATGTGCATGTGTATGTGCCCGCACGCGTGTGTGTCTGTGTGTGTGTAGAACCACGGACGAACTCGCGAACCACCATGGACGCCTCCACCTCCTTCTGCCCCGGGATTCACAGGCTCCGCCCTACCAGGACCAGAAGCGCAGGCCGCCCCCGCTTCCGCCTGGCGTCTATACGTGGGATCTGGGATCTGAACTCAGGACCTTCCGCCTGGAAGGCGGAGGCTTAACCCCTGAGCCACCTCTCCAGCCCCTCTGCTCGGCCTTTTTATATGCGACCTGGGATAAAAACTCAGGACCTTCTGCTTGGGAGACAGAGTCTTAAGCCCTTGATCCATCTCTCAGCCCGAAATTCTGGAATTTCTAAGTTCAGCAATAAAGGTGGCACTACGACCACAGACTTCTCTTTCAATGATAACTGAAGACTATCATGGACACTGTTGCAGTAATGGCAGTGGCGCTGTCCCATGTAGCTTGGATTCCAGTAAAGGGAGACAGACAAACAAAAATTACACAATGTCCCTGTTGGTGACGAAATTCAGGAAATAAAAGGAAATGCGTGAAGTGACTAGGAGAGCCCAGGGTCCGGGTGGTGTGACGTGTTTCTGTCCATCTGTCATCTGAGCAGTGGTGGAATAGTGAGTCCCTTGACTAAGAGTTTGCTAAGGGAAAGAAGAGGAAGTTCAAAGACCTTTAGGCAAGTTCAGCTTTGTCTTTTTTTTTTTTTAATTATTATTTTGAGATGTAGGAATGCTAAAGTGGCTGGAGCAGAGGGAGTGAAAGGAGAGAATATAGAAGACAAGGTTGGTGAAGGAGAAAAGCAGTTCATGTAGAGCCTTAACAACAAAGAATTGGAATTTTACCTAGTGAGCAAAGGGGAATAAGGATTTTGAGTAGCAGAGTCATGTGATGTGACTTGTATATTAGAAAGCTGATTCTGAATTCAGTGTTGCAATGTGGACACCTGGGGGGGGAGCTGTGGATTGAGGGAGGTTAGTCAGGGGGCTTCCACGGCAGTTGGGTAGTGGTGATAGATGTACGTTACTTTAGAGAGGTAGTGGTAGGGAGATGCCGGGAACTGATTTGTTCTACTTACAGAGCTTCAGGCCGCAGAATGTGTCGCTGGGTTGTGTATGAAGTTTCATCCTGACCAAGTGGTAATTTTGTTTCCTCTAGGTTGTTCTTCAACTGAAAAGAAAAACTTGCATATGCACATAATCGGAACTGCAAAATGAGCCTCCTGTGCCCTGTGTCCAGATTTCATGCTTGTCAGTATTTTAGCTAGTTTTCTTTATCTTCTTTTAGGTAGTTTTATATTTTTCTGAATTATTTTAAATGAATCTGGACATCATGGAGAGTCACATGGTAAATCAATTCAAGATACCAGACAAGGAGCCATAGAAGGAATCTCCCTATGTTAGGAGGAAATGGAAGAGAATGTCAATGGGAGTGGACAGATAATCATCCTATGTAGTAGGTCTAGTCTCATGAGTATGACATAGAAAAAAGTCACTACCTATGATAGCTGCAGTGAAAATATTGTGCTTAGTGATGATCTATTTTCTGTCAACACACAAAAGTGTAAGAAACATTCTCAGAGCAGACTGGGAAGATATAAAATGTCGACGATAACAGACTGATTTTCAGTGGGCTTGGCAAAGGGTCTTGGGAGTTAGCGAAGGAAGGGAAGGGAGTCAAAATAAAGAAATACAGCACTGTGTAGGTCTTAAACGTGAAAGATGAGCCTAGATTCGTGAGACTGAGGCTTCTTGGGCTACCTGACTATAATAATGGGGGTGGTTCCCAGATTAAAAATGATGGGGAGGTTGTGGGTTTTCAATTGCAATGATTTCTGTGAATCAGAAATTCTTGTTTTTATACTTACTGGTGGATGTGGGTGGTCTGGGGATAGACATACTTATTCTAAGGGCACATAACTCTACTGTCTCCTGTTTGGGCCATGGATTGGTAAGTTACTTATGTGGTGTCTTTCCTACACCTAAGAAGGTATAAACGTCACCATTGAAAACCCTTCCAAAGGGTCAGCAAGATAGCTCAGCAGGTAAGGTACCTGCTCACAAACCTAGTGAAGCCCCTATGGTGAAAGGAGAGAATTGACTTCTGAAAGTTGTTATCTGATATCCACCCATGCATCACAGCATGTATGTACATTTTTCTCTCTCTCAAATAAATATTTAAAAGAAATCCTTTCAAAGTCTAAATGTGGCATGGACCACACCTTGAGAATCATTACTCAGTAACTCTTCTGTTTGCTCCACCTTACTCTTGAAGGATATTCAGGAAGGCTACCAGCTGAAATTGTGCTGTTGGCTCTTTGCTGAATATTCCCACCCCGGGTGTTACTAAAAACGCAGAGGTGAGTAGACACATGGCTTCTCAAAGTTCTTACACTCCTGTGGACTGTGATATAAAGCAGAAGGAAAAACAGCAGTGAGTATATTGTGTGCAGGAAGGAGGGGATGAGTTTGGGGTCTGGAAAGAGGACAGGCAGGGGACTGAGGCGGCTGAGATGCAGGAAGCAGCAGTGTCTCTAGCTGGAGAGAGGCTGGTGCATGCACAGGAAGAAAGGAGGTCATTCAGATGGAGGGACTTTCTGATGTCACAGTAGTGACCCTGTGTCTAGTTCCTATCCCAAGAGTGTGTGTGCGTGCTATTAGCATACATTAATATTTATTGCACATGCTAATGAGGTTTACCATGGCATTTCCATACGTGTGAAAGATGCATTTGGATTGTATTCTCAGTTGCTTTGCATTATCTTCTCTTCCCCATTGCTTGCTGACTGCTTGCTCTTCTCAACCATCTCCCCTTTTGCCTTCCTGTCTGTTTTTTTTTTTTTTTGTGACTTTCAGGGATTATATTAAATGCTTTTCCCCTTGCTGCACGTCGTGGAAGCTGCACAATCATTTAGTCATCCACTGACTGCTTGTCCTCTACATCGCAGTGCCCACAGCTCCAGGCTTCAGTGCTTCAGTCACTTGGTCCGAGACAGCTGCAAATGAATTCTCCCTGGTGTCCTGACTTCAGAATCACCCATGCCCCTGACATACGCCCCATAGGGGGCTACACACAAAGCAGGTTTTCTGAGCCTTGATTACTGGAAAGTCCAGCTCCTCCGTACGTTACCCGCCTTTAACACCTCACTTCTCCTCTTTCCACATCTGACTCACCAAGTATTGTATCCCAAACACACAATTTTTCTGTCTAAATAAGGCCTGGCTTTTTTTTTTTTTTTCTTCCTGAGTCTACATCTTTGCTGAAACAACCAATCCCAGCCTTCGGGGGCTTTTCCTTCGCTCTGTTTAATTGATCCTCTGAGGCCAAAGTCAATGTTACTTCCTTCTGGGAAGCTTTCTCAACCCCTGCCCCTGTCAGAATGAATCACTTTTAGACATGGCTTCTGCCGCACAGGCCCGTGCTTTGTATAATCATGATTTACATTCGTTCCCATTTCTCCCCTGGATTCTGACCTCCTCGGAAAGAAAGGTCATATTTTGGTTATTCTGGGTCTAACAAATAGTTCCCTTAGGGCCAGGCAAAGTGCTTTTCCCACCGTCCGCTCTCTTTACATTATGGTTGAATAAAAATCATTTTCTCTTACTTGTAAGGTGCACTGCTTTCTAGAAGCCAGTCTCAATAAATACTAAGCTGTCCTTGTCATGACATACATTCGGACACAGTGCTGAAGTCACTGTACCAGGCTAATCATGGGATGAGTTATAAAAATTAGACCATCACTTGCCCAAATAACTAGCCAGTTTATCTTGAGGGGATGGATGGCCTCATTCCAGGCATGGGGAATTTTTCTCTCTTTCTTTTTGCTATACCCATTTTTCAAAAATGTTTTTCTTTATAACCAGAGGGAAGCATGTACAGTTGAGAATAAATTATCTGAGTCAGACAAAAATGCAAGATTAAGTTGAAGATGTTTTCAGTATTCAGAAACTAGACACTTGGGTCTTGGGAATTATGGCATTAAGTTGGAGAAAGATGATTTTTCAGCCCTTAAATGTTTTCTCTGTCATTAACAGAAAATAATACTTGAATTTGTATGTGTGTGTATGTTGATACCAATAATGGAATTGTTGTCTATTTTAATCATATTACTTCTTGTCTTGCATGTGTATTTAGAAGATACTTTGAAAAATGAAATGCCTCATTGTACCTAATTTTATGTGAAACATGAAATATGTAAAATATTAAAATTACTACAGGTCCCAGTTTATGCTTTAGAAATCATCTAGCTTGTAAGATGAAAATAGTAAAACTTTTTCTGTATTTGTATTATTAGGAAATAAAACAAATTTTTGTCTGCTTCTACCTATCTCCTCCAATTTGACAGTCATTTCTCATAACAGACATAAAGCAATATAGAAGATACTTTTTTCATTGAAGGAAAATGTACATACATCTTCAATTATTGACTGTTACCTTGGACAGATAGATGCTTACAAGTACAGAAAGATACCTATAGAGATGTTCTTTAGAGGAATCAGAATTACTTTGGCTTCTGGGCTGCTGAGGTATCTCAGCAGATGTGGTATCTGTTTGCAAACCTAGAACTTGAGTTTGATCTCTGGAAGCGCACCTGGTAGAAGAAGAGAACCAACTTTTGAAAGTTTCCTCTGGCTATGGCATGTGCTTCTTTCTTCCTAGTTCCTTCTCAAGTACACAAATAAATAATTTAAAAAAAAAGAATTTCTTTGGTGTCAAAGCAGCATCCCCTTCACAGTGACACAGAGCAGGACTGGCTCTTAATATGTAAGCATAAATTGTATAAGAAGTTAAGAAAATAAAACCTGAGTACATTTTACACATGTGAAACAGGAATTGCATTGCAATTTATGATGTGGTTCTTTATGATATGACATGTTTATTGTTCTAATTTTTGAGTTTTCTCTTCATTATGTAATATAATGATGTCTTATGTCCTCCCCAACCTGGGACTAGAAGAACACAGAAGTGAAATTGTTGTATCAAAAATGTCAGGAACACAGAATGTTTCCAAGGGAAAGAATATTTTGTCTACATGCATGCAGAAATAAAAATCATGTTAATTTTAACTAATTTTTCAAAATACTAGTTTTTGAGAGAGGAGAAAGAGAGAGAAAGAGAGGGAAAGGAATAAAGAGAGAGAGTGAGAAAGAGAGAGAGTGAGAGAGAATATACTATTGAACATGTGTGGAGACAGAGGACAACTTTCAGAAGTTGCTTCTCTCATTCTACCATGTGATATGAGATCTGAGATCAAACTAAGTTCTTCAGGTGTGCATATAGTTGCTTTACCTACTGAGCCATCACAGCCCCTAAGCTATATTTGTTATATAGAAAGAACATACATTTCTTGTGAAAAGAAGAATGTAAATACCAGGCAAGTTAAGCTTGGCTTTTAAATTGGATATATCATGTACAAAGATGAAGCTATGAATATCAAAGGAAGAATAAAGGAGCTGAAGACTGGAGAAGAGAAAATTTCTAATATTTAGCAGGCTATCAGGAAACAGCCCTGACTGGATTTCAGAGGCTTGCTGGGAGCCCTGCAGACGCCAGTCTGTTCTTCTCTGTGAACATTAGTGTGCTGAGGAGGGGGTGGGTAGAAGAGCCACCTAGGAAGGTGGCTGAGTCTGAAACCATTTTGGGAGTTTCAATAATGAAACTCGCTCTTTGTTTCAGTGTTTCAAAGGAACCTCATTAACAGTCCTAATGGTAAGAATAGCAGGACGGTAATCGCTTTATTCATCAAGTATTTTAGAAATTGCAGATGCTTAAAAATAAATGTAACACCATGATAAAGCAGCAACTATTCTTCCATCATTTTTCTTTAGTCATTATAAAATCTTCCCTAGAAAACAACTGTATTTCCATACACAAATGACAATCTTAAAATACTGATATGAGTGGAATGACTCATTCTTTGAAACAAAGGTATGATTTCAAATAAATGGGGCTCCGTGGAGGCAGATGGGAGCGTAGTCTCACAAATAAGCAAGGCTCTTAACAGCTTTCATTATGTTGTTCAACGGAAATTAAAATCTGAGCACTTTTAGGAATCTCTTATTATTGTCTTGGCATTTCATCTTGCTGGTTAGGGTTCCTCCTTTCTTGTGTCATCCCTTGGAGCCAGGGACGTACAGAGAACTGCACACACCGGTGCTGAGTTGTGTTTGAGGCAAAGAAAGAGCGACTGACCACCAGGATAGACTTACGTAAAAATGAATTGACATAGTCTACAGCAACAGGATCTAGAGTGAAGTAAGGTATTCAATATGTCAAGGGAACAGACATGTAGTACTGATCATATAAAAGCCCATTGTAAATAGAAAATTATTTAGAGGAAGGTCATATTTAATGGCAGTTAATTTCTCCAAGGTTACTTTTGAATATTCGTAGTGTTTATTGAAAGAATAACTTATATAGTTTCATTTTGTGTGTGTGTGTGTGTGTGTATGTATTTTGCATGCAGATGGATATAAATGTCTGTGCAGGTGTGTGTATAAGAAAGCACAAGCATGTTAGCTTATGGAGGCCTGAGGGTGACATTGGGAATCATCTCGGATTGCTCCTCCTCCTTACTGCTTTGCATTCAGAATTTCCAGGCTCAGCCTTCCAGGGCCAGATTTATAGACTAGAGCCATATCTGATTAGCATTTTTATATGGGATCTGGGGATCTGAACTCAGGCCCTCTTGGTTTTGAAGCAAAGATTTTAATAGCCATCATCTCAGCCCCATTTTATTGTTTTTTGATTAAAGGATTTACTCGACCTAAGATCCTGTCAGTTTTGCTGTGTGCTCTTGCTCGGTAGTTCTTAGCAGGTAACTGGCATATACTTAAGCGTATATGTGTTACATCTGCTTCTGTATCCATACTAAAAGAAAGTAGGGAGTGCTTTTCTGTCTCCTTTTTGTTCTCCTTCAATACAGCTCGAGGGAGTTGTATTTTTGAGAAGAGCCGTCACATTCTGTTTGCTGTGTATATTTCTGTTCTCTCTGTGAATCATTTTGACGTACTTGGTTGCAGGGTTTGGGGACTACTGTGTGATAGGGTTCAGGGGGTTCCATGAAAACACTACAGAAAGAGGGCTGCAGTGTTCAAGTACATCTGACCGCAGCCCTATGTCTGAAATACATAGGAGCTGCAAGCAGTCCATGTGCATGAGAAGAAATCACAGTGGCTTCATGGTTACCTCTTTCCTGGGCTTTGAAGTATCATTACATGTCTATGAAAACCAAAAGGGAAACATATTTAGGTGAAAAAAATAGTTTAAAAAGAAAAGCTCAGTGGTTTCAGTTTTTCTCTTTAGCTATATGATCCACTACAAATGGCATCTTGTGTGTGGTAGGAGGTCATGGGTAGTGTTAATTCTTTTTTTTTTTTTAAAGACAGGCTTTTGCTGTGTCACTCTAGAGGGTCTGGGATTCACTCATAGACCGGATTGGCCTCAGACTTGCAGTGATCCTTCTGCCTCTAACTTCTGAGTGCTGGAATGGCACGTGTGTGCTGCCACACCTAGCTTGGCAAACAAATTTCCGTTATTTGTCAGGTTTTCTAGAACTCGGTAAATGGATCCTGTATATGTGAATCTACCAGCCTATTCCTAAAAAAATCTCTCTAGTGTCTATTTCAGGATTCTTTTGTGTTAAGTAGCTTTTGTTCCTTAAACTTATTTTTTAATTTTAGGATCATTTTCCAATAGTTAAATCTTTTGTATTTTTATAAGTTTTAAAATCAGTGTCTCTACAAAAGCATCATTTATTTTACATACTTGGATAGATAAGCATTATTTAGGTAAAACATTAAGGTTTAAAGAAAAAATAGACTAAATTAGACTTTGCCCAAATTAAAACTTTTTTATATCATAGGAACACATTAAAAATGGAAAGGTAAGACACAGGCAGAAAATATTAAAAGTAGATCATATGAAAGATTTAAATCCAGAATATGTAAAAACCACTAAGCATCAATAATAGAAAGACAAAATGACCAAGAGGAAAAAGAATTGGAAGAGTCATTTCACAAAATAAAATATATGAATAGACAGTAGCATATGATAGCTAGAATGTTGAACAATTAGAACATACTGAAGAATGATAAAGGGGCCTTTATTTTAATAAAGTGAGGGCCTCAAAATCATCAGGCCCTGAGTTCAAGTCTCTGCAGTTATTAAAACATCTAGCCCCATGCATATAACTCCAATTTTGCCACTGGGAAGGCAGAGATAATTTGATCCCTGAATTTTGCTATCCAGCTACTCTTGCAGAATCAGTGAACTCTCGGTTCAGTAAGAGACTTGTCTCAAAAAAATAAGATGGTGGCTGGAGAGATGGCTCAGGGGTTAAGACTCTATCTCACAAGCAGAAGATTCAAATCCCCGGTCCTAGGTCAAAAATGGCCAGGCAGAAACGGTGGCAGCTGGCATTTAGGGCCCTGGTGGGTTGAGACTGGGAAATCCCAGACCAAACCAAAAAAGAAGTAAAAGCAATCCAGGATGATACCCAGTCATTCTTGGTCCTCCACAGGGACACATAGTGCCCTCTGTCACACACACACACAAAAGAAATAAATAAAATATTAAAAAAATTAAGATGGGAGCAACTGAGACAGACACCTCATGTAGAACTCTGGTATCCACACCCACATTTGCACACTCACCTACACACACATACACAAGAATAATGTGAAAACTACTGGGAAATTATATAATAACACCTATACCACAGAATCCACAAATTATAATTCTAAATATTTACCCAAGAGATGGAAATATATATCTTTATAAATATGCTTATGAATATTCATAGAAACTTTCCTTATACTAGCCTCAGACTAGGAATATCCAAAACACATCCACAGGAGACAAATCAAATAAACACACTGTGGTATAGGCATATAACAGAGCACTACTCAGCAATAAAAAGAGAGCCAAAAATTGATGCAGGGAAACATGGAAGGATTCCACAGACATGTTTAGCTGAAGGAAGCTGCCTACAGAAGAGCATGCCACATTGCTCTGATTATCTGGAATTCAGGAAAGACAATAGGAACAGGAATCCATATGATCAGAAGCCAAAACAGCATTTGCTTGTGGTTGGGCTGGGGTTGTTTTGCAAGAGGCACGGGGACAACTTGGTGGTGGGAAGTATTCTGTATCTTTACTCGAGCATGGGTTTTATGAACATGCACATTGTCAAAACTCATCAAATTGTACATTCAACTGCTCTTCATTAATATGTATATAAAGCACACTTGAATAGTAAAAGTATATATTAAATAAAGAAATAAGATTAAAAATGAGGGCTATTAAAAGTATTTATTAAATAAAGTAATAAGATTAAAAAGGATTAAAAGAAAGGAATGCCAACTTTCGTGGAATTCTCTCAGCATGGCTTCCTTTTCTCAGCAGCTATGGTTACCCACAGGAGACCAGCATTAGACTGGGCCCATTAAATTAGGTCATTATGGAGAAGAGGCAGGGACTGACAAACCTCTTGTCTCTCTAAGGACATGCAAGCAGTTAAAGGTTGTTGGATTCTTCTTTAGTGTAACTATCCATAAATCTTCCTTGCTTCTATAGGAAACCTCTTGTCCATTGTCATAGTTAAGCACAGATATCAACTTGACAGTTGAGAGTTTGATCTCTGGGCACACTTATAGAGAATTAGTGGTTGAGTTAAGCCCAGAGCAAACCTACAGGAGATTGTCTGGCTGATGGGGAAGGCCCAGGTGGGTGGGATTAGGCCCTGGAATAAAATACAGAGAGCTGGTTGAGAGAGTTGGCATCCTTGTGTACACTTGGTCAGACATGCTGGTTTGGCAAGTAAGGATTGTCCCTCTCTCAGCCATTATGTGGTGATGGTGTGGACAGTTCCTTCGGTCCTGGTCCTGGTGTTGGTGTGTGCTTTCCAGTGAAGCTGGACTATGAACTGTAACTGTCATAAGAAAATAAACCCCTTGTTCCCTTAAGCAGTTTTATGGTGATTTATCACAACCATGCAGGCAAATTGCAACACCCGTATTTCTTTAAGTAATCCCAGTTTCACTTAAGTCTAGTTTGGTGCCAAGTGGAACCATATTTATTAAATCTATTTCTTTATTTATCTATTTATTTATTTATTTATTTATTTATTATTTATTTATTTATTTATTTTTGGCTTATCATTGGTGCCCTATCTGGGATGATAGACCTTTATTCATGTCACTCTAGGGAAAATTACCAGCAAATAATGCAGATGTGTCCATGGAGTACTCAAGAGAGAGAATGGTGAGAATTGTGGTCGGAGAGTCACCCACATCAGCTTTATCTGTAAATGTACGTTGAAGAGTAGTTTGTTTTTATGTTTTCATTGCATACATGCAGTGAACGAATGAACTTCAGTTATCTCTTCTCCCTCATATTGCAAGATCCCGCACCACCCGCCTTCTTCCATTTCTAATCTTCCCAACCAGTCTCCCTCTTACTGCCATGTCATTTTGTGTGTGTGTGTGACCCACTAAGTTTCAGAAGGGTCACCTGCATTAGCATATGCCTGGGCACTTGCTAGAGCATTGATGATACATCAGTGGACACACCACCCAAGAAAGTAGCTCTCCCTCCCACAGCCAGCTTTAACCCTCAGTGTCCTTCAGGGAGGGGTGAAGCCTTGTGAAATCGTGCCATTCAGGTAGCTTCTGAAGAAGGAAGTAATGTGACTGGAGTCCTGGTGTAGGAAAGTCAGCTTTGTTATTTTCAGGACTGGGGATTAGATGAGGCGGTAGATGAATCACACCAAACCCAGTGCAGAGATTAGGAGCCAAGAGGCAGAGACAGGACAGGGAAGAGGGTAGGGAATTGGAAAGTTGCCTGCAAAGTAACAGGCTTAGTGTGGTGACGGAGCTTAAACAATGAGAGCTTTAGAACCCAGCACACACAGAGGTAGTGCTTCTCCACATAGCAAACACTTTTATAAATACAGTTTAAAAGATGCATAAAGGAACGCAGGAAGACATATTCAGAGATTCAGGTAAGGCTGATTCCATTGTAGAAATAGTAGCTAAGGAGAAGGAACTGGCTTCTGTGAGAATCCAAGAACTGGGCTTCTGTTGCACATATGTCAACAAAGATGTCTACTGGACATAGACAGGAGTATAGAGACTGGATGATAGAGTCTGTTGGCTCAAATGTGTGTGATTGGCTAAAGACAAGTTAGATGCATAGATAACTGAAATGTGGGGCTAGAGAGACCATGTGGGGAGCAAAGGAGGAGGTGTGAGAACAGGAGTTGGAAGGGAGAGAGAAGGGGTGAGAGACAGAGAGCTTGCCAGTTACTTTTCTGATTGCTGAGACAAAATAAGAGACAAAGCCACTTAAGGAAGAAAAGGTTTATTTGGGCTCTCAGCCGAGTGTCTGAGGGCTTGGTGGCAGGAGCCCGAAGCAGCTGGTCACACTGTGTTACAGTCAAGAGAAAGAGATGAATGCAGGTGTTCAGTTCACTTTCTCCATTGATTCAGTGCAGGGCCCCAGAGCAGGGAACAGTGCTGCCCACATTTAGGGTGGTCTTCCATTTTTGTCCTGTCAACTGTTGACATTCCCTCAGGGAATGTCCCAGAGGGCCCGAGAGAGGCTAGAATGCGCGTGTGGACACACATACTACCCACGTGTCCAACACACGTGGGAGGAGCCTCAGGGTGTGTAAGCTAAGGAGAGGCGCATGTAGGCCGCCGGCAGAAGCTGTTGACTGTGCTGTGGTGAACTACCTATGACTCGTCCCTGTCCTATCTGCAACGCTCACCCCTGCTCCTGCAAGTAACCCCAATAAACGCACTGATTTATCCTTACTTTGGTCTGCCATGGAGCTTCTATCTGGAGTAGGAAGATGGTTTTATGTGGCATCTCCCCTGGAAAAGTATTCACACGGCACTCAGTTAAATCAGTCATAAACTCTCATAGACACTCCCTGAGGTGCACATCCTAGGTGTACATCCAGTCTAGCTGACAATCAATATTGACTGTCACAGGGATCCAGCAAAAGACCTTCAGCAGGCAGTGTGAGGCAGCTAAGGGGGAACTTGGGACACGGTGTCAAGCAACACAGGTAAGTTACCAGACTCCAAACCAAAGAGACAGAGATGCACAGAGAGATTAGATGCAAGAGGCCAATAATGACATGAACAAATGTTTTACTTCACTGTCAATCAAAAAGAAAACCCTGCGTGATACTCTTTCCATTTTCACTTTGGCTAAGATTTTTTTAAAAAGCATATGCTATAGTTTGAGGGAGTAAGCAGTTCTGTGCAGTGTAGGATGGTTATGATAATGAGCTTCAGACTTTGAAATGTTGGAAGAAACATGTTTGAATCTTTTTACTATAAAGAAATGATAAATGTTTGAGGAGAGAGATGTGTTTAAGCTGACTTAAACATTATGCAATGTGTGCATGTTTTGAATCATCATATGGATGAACGGTTTTTGTATTTTGACGCATCAGTTAAAAATAAATTTAAAAAATTTAAAATGAAGGAAATAGACAGTACTGATCCAGGTGAGCTAGATAGCCCAGTCTTACAGGAACCAACTGGTGGTGATCTGAGAGCCAAGTGATATACAAGGTCCACACTAGCTTTGTCTACTGGAACAGAAAGAGACATGATGGCCTTCCTCTTAACCCTAGAAATCATCGTCATTCTATTGACCATCCTTCAACCCCTTTTAGTCCCACCACTGTGTCCCATGGACACCTCTAGACACTATGAGACCCGCTTTGGCTCATTCACAAAGACAGCAGCTAATTTTAACTATTGTCTCACAGTGTTCTTGCTTCTGCTCCCAGATTTCTGCCGTCTGTCCACCCTTCAGAGAATAATCTTTTATTAATGTAAATTATATGATGTCATTTCTCCTGCTTTAAAACAACTGCCACATAGAGACTTCAGGGTCTTATATTATATGGTTTGGCTCCTGCCCACCTCTTGATACTTATATTTTTCTTCTGCTGACTCTTGGTCCGTTTCTAACTTCAAAGCTGGTGCTCCTAAGTGACATTTTATGGAAGAGGAAGCCATAGTTTCTACTCCTTGCTGTCTGCAGATTGGCCTTTCAGCTTTGGGACATGAAAAATTTCTGATTGTCCAAAGAATGTTAAGTTCCAGAAATATTTTTTCATTACTTATTTATTAATGCGGGGATATGCATGAGTGAGTATATGTATACCAAGACACATGTGCAAAAGTCAGGGGACAATTTGCAGAAGTCAGTTATCTTATTCCACCACGTGGAGCTCAGAAATTAGAACCCAGCACCTCAGTCTTGGATGTAAGTGTCTTTACCCACAGAGCTATCTCACCATACCCAAAGGCTTTGAATTCTTTTTCACCAATTACCTTGTATCTAGGTCAACAGAGTCTGGCCGCCACTCTAGAGTTCTCCTTACCTAAATGGCTCTTTTTCAGAGATGCCACGATTGTACCCATTTGGAAATTTAGAACAAGCCCAAATTCTAGGTCTCTCGCCTTGTGTGCATGGAGCACCTCAAGCTAAATTTATATTCTCATGACTTTGCTTCCTTTTCTGGACTCTGTCTCGTCTCCAAATTGTTAGTGGTTTCTGCTGTTCCCATTTGAGTGGCCACATGATTATGGGAACCTATGAGCTGGGGGAAGAACTGGTTATTAACATGGGGCATGCGGAGTTTGGAACAACTTATTAACTGCCGGGTGTGGCTCCCGGGAACCTGGCAAGCTCAGACTTACAGCCCTTCAGCTTGAATTCACCCTGGGGAGCAGGCTTAGCTAGCACTTCTTTAAAGATCGCAGGGTCTCCTGCCAGGTGTTTTCCTCATAAACAGCTGAGCAATATTGCTCCTTGCAACCAGTGTCTTGTGTTCGTTCCCATAAGGGAAAAGCAGTGACTGAATTCAGTGAGCACTGAGGGAAATTTTCCCTGGAACTGAAAGAGGCTTTGGGAAGGTAGGCAAGTCTCTACTTAGTGACTTTTAGAGAACTTTTAAATGACATGAAGCCTACCATGTTTACTGTTTTAAAGGATACAGCTCAGAGGTAGCAAGTCCATTCTTGAAATTGCAGGATCATCAACTCTATTTAGTGCCAGAACTGTTTCATTACCCCCAATAGATAACCCCCTTCCCAAGCAGTCTCTTAGAATTCCCCTCTCACCTTATTCCCTGGAAACACCAACACTTTCCATCTTTATAGGTTTGCCTATTTTGAATATTTCATATTAATGAAATCATGTAACTTCATTACCTTATGCATGCTTTCAATTCATTTGTGTTGTGGCATGCATCCACATTTATGTATTTGCTCTTTTTATAGCTGAATGATATTCCATTGCATAGACAGATCTTAGCTGTGGAAGGACAGGTAGGTAGTTTCCACCTTCAGGCTACTGTGAAAAGTGCTGCTATGAATCTCTGTGTACAAGTTTTTATTTGAACATCTGTTTCCAATTTTTTTTCAGTGTGTACTGGGAGTGGAATTGCTGGGTTAAATGCTAATTTTATGTTTAACTTTTCTGAGGGACCAGTGAACTTTTTTTCCCCCAGTGGTTTGAACAATTTTACATTCCTACCAGTCACCACCAAGGATGAGTTTGGGAGGTTCTTAAGGATGTCATATAAAGGTGTTTATACCAATAAGTGAATCATTTGATGACATTTAGATGATATGGAAGATCATTGATTCACAATTTTAAAATGAGGTAAATTTATCTTCTCTTTCTTGGTTGGATGGTGCCCAACGGCTTAATTATGAGTCAGGCCCGGAAAGTTCGGGGAGCTGCATGTCAGGGCACCCACTTGGAAGACTACCTGTGTGGGGTGTGGAAAGAGTCACACCTCAGCTGTTCAGAAGCACAGCTTTACCCATTCTCTTTCTGAGCTCTGCTTAACTCTGGTGCCACACTGTCTACTGCCGATGCAGGGCTTGTATACCCGCCATGGACAGGTAATACGATCTTTTCTGGTTTAGATTGCAAAAGGGAACTCAAAGTTGTTAATTCCATACAAAATCCAAAGTAATTGACTTAAAAGTCACATTGTCTGCAGGGTCTGTTTTCCCAAGTCTGGGTCTCTTCACTGCCTTGGTCCATTACAGGAAGTTATAGTCGTCATGATCCTGAGAGTCTGTGCTTGAAACACATGCAATCCTTTCTTTTTGGCAAGGTCTTTGTCATTGCAACATCCAGATGAACTACTCTAGCCAGACCTTTGGAAATGTATCAGAATTTCCCACAGTTCTCTATAGCCATAGTCTATGTCCTATGAAATCAAACATGGATCCCTTACACCTTCTTTTCTCAACTTCCTGGCCTCCTCCAGTTCCCAAATCACTTAATATCAACGTCTCTTTCTCTCTCTGGCCTGAAGTGAGTAATAAGGCTATTAAGTTCAAAAGATTCTGGAACATTTGCTCAGCATTCTGTGCCCTTAAGCTATAAAGTGAGTCCACTGGTCTGGGGCAATGTTAAGTGGTAAACCAGTTTTGTCGGGACTGGGGCACAGTTTTGAGTTCTTTTTATTACATTTTTTAAACTTTATTTATTTTAACTGTGTGTGTGTGTGTGTGTGTGTGTGTGTGTGTGTGTGTGTGTGTGTATCAGAGAGCACTGTATGTCCCTGTAGGGTGCCAAGAGTGATTTTGGGAATCATCCTGGATTGCTTCTACTTCCTTTTTGTTTTGCTCTGGGATTTCTCACGTTCCACCCACCAGATACAGAAGCGTAGGTTGCCTCCATTTCTGCCTGGTGTTTTTATGTGGGACCTGGGATCTGAACTCGGGACCTTCTGCTTGCAGAGACAGAATCTTAACCCCTAACCATCTTTCAAGCCCAGTTTTGAGTTCTTTGAGCCTAAATAATGCTGTTGACTGAAGCCCCATAGGTATGGAGCTAGTGTCATACATAGACTATATATTGGCAAGTCAGAATACATCTTTGTATCTTCCAGGAAAGACAGGGCTCAGTGGAGGCAACATATGCCACTAAGTCAATCCTTTATCTACGTGATGGTTAATCTTCATCGTCAAATTGACTGGATTCAGAATCATCTTGGAGACACACCTCTGGTAGTGTCTGTGAGAATTTTTCTGGAAAGGTTTAACTAAGAGAAGATCCACTCTAGATTTAAGTGGTACCATCCCATAGGCTGAGGTTCCTGGACTAGATAAAAGGGGATAAAGGAGGAACCCAGTGAAGCACTAGTGTTCATCTCTCTCTGCTACCTGATTGCAGGTCAGTGTGACCAGTCGCCTCATGCTTCTGTACCATGCCTCCTTCTTATGATGCAGCCTTTTTTCCTACTGAGAGCCAAATCAAATCCTCTTTCTTCAATAAGTTAATTTGCCAGGTATTCTGTCATAACAATGAGAAAAGTAGCTAATGCAGCCTATTTGAAGGATCAATGTTTACGTAAAGGGATTGGCACTTCATTACCACCTCTGCCAGATTGGTTATTCTCAGCAGCTTTGGTGGCCAGTAATCCATGATCGTGGCCCAGAACATAGCTTCTTTCTCTGCCTTCACAGTGCCAGTTCTGGGATAGCTGATGACACAGGCTGACAGATGCCAACTGGCAGTCGTTTTGTTTGGTTGCTTAGTGACTAGTCCCTGGAGAATATTTTATAGATGAGATAACATGTAATGTAAAGGCAAAGGTCTTTTCTTTTCAAGCTTAAAGTCCCGTCCATGTGTTTCTGCTCTGGATCTTCTTATCTCAGATTCCAAAGAGTATTTTCTTTAAGAATCTGACTAACTAAGAAAGAGGCATCCTGTGTACAATCGATATTAGGATACTGCTTTTTCTACACAGAGAACATCATATATGTTACTCGAAGATTTGTCTGTTGAGAAAATACTCCTGTGGGACTTTACCTTCAAGATTGTCACTAAGTGGGGACATAGTATGGTAAAAGTCCATTTTTGTGTTTGTAGCTGCATTTTTGACCCACAGTCCAGGTCATTTGTGAATCAAGGGAGCAAATCTGATGTTTTCCTGCTTCCTAAGCTCATCCCAAGGAGGGTTGATGGAAACATGGTAGGTATGTCCTGTCTCTCACTTTTATATTTCTGAACCTGATTTGATTTTGCTTTTCAATTTTTTTTTTTTTGTGCTAGTAGGAATTGAACACAGGGCCTCAGATATACAACCTCTTTATTTAATTTTTAATCTTTCCATAGTTTTACAAGCATATTGAGTACTTATCCTTGCCTTCCTCCTTCTCCCCTCCCTTCCATCCTCCTTCTCCTCCCTTCATTAATTCATTCTACTCCCTCCCACCTTCCTACATATACAACTTTCTATCACAACACTATATCCTCTACCTTGTTTTGGTTCTTTCCCTTTTTATTTTGTAACAGAGTCTCACCAGGTTGTCCAGATGTATCTTGATTTGCTCTATAGCCCAGGGTGGCCTCGAACCAACCTGTGGTGTTCCAACATTAGTCTGTCAAGTAGTGGTATTAAATAAAGTCTTATGCTGCTAGGCCCGGCTCCTACCCTGGCTTTGGTCCAAGATATTTTCACTGAAGCATCCATGCATCGCTTCTGGGCACATCCAATTTGGTGTGTTTGTGAGAACACAACTTCTGTGGAGACCTTATGAATTCATGGTCACTTCGTACTTCATGGTCAAGCCCTTTGTTTTTAACACTGCTAAGTGGCATTCTTAAGTGGCTTTTAGAAGAGCGTTTTCATTCTCTACCATGATCTTAGTCTTAGAGCTGTGAAGCCAGATCTTCAGCATGGGTTTGTCCCTCTTCTTCCCCCTGAGGCATCTAACTTAGGGTCTGTTGAGATGCGTGGCCCTGATGACAGGACCAGCTTTCGTACCATTCTTGTCTGAGAATCTTCCATGTCACCTACTCAGGGCTCAGGAAAGTGTTTAGATCCAGGTTGCTTCAGGAATGGGACAGGGACCAAGATGAAGTGGCTCTCTTCAGTTGACAGCCATATCAGTCAGGCTAATAGTTAAGGGAATCAGCTGGTAGCAGTCTCAGTGCCTGACAGTCACGTCCCTCCAGCCTCCCAATTACATCCTGCCAGCACATGGCTGAGGCCGCTGTGACCTCATAGCAATGATATTTAGACAGATAACTGATAAACCAACAGCAACAGGAGGCAGACACAGTGGAGTAACTCTAGAGAGATGTTGAAAAATCAATGTTCTGGTGACTTGCTAGAGTCTTTATATTGAACGCTCCCCCATGGCTCTTGTGCCAAAAGGTTGGGCCTCCGAACAGCACTAATGGAAAGTGATGGAATCTTTAGAGGGTGCGGCCTTGGGGAAGACCTTAGGTCATTAGGAACATTCTTTTGAAGGACATGGTGGGCTCCATTCCCTTCTTTCCCTTTTGTTTGCTGTCCATGGCATATACTCCATCTCATTGCCATGGGACATACCAGTCAAAGCATTAAAAAGGCAATGGCTTTAGCCAGCCGTGGACTGATAACTCTAAAGCGGTGAGTCCAAATAACCTTGACCTCTTCATTAGTTATCTCAGGTATTTTGTTCATCCAGGGTCTTCATAGTGAACAAAATCGTCCCCAGACCCAAAAAGGGAGGTGGGGAGAAAAGAAAATTAGAGGGTCTGTCTCAATAACCTCCCATTTAAGCAATTGGTTCTATAGAATAGATGTTAGGAAAGAAGGACATTAGTCTGAAATGGATGCAAGAGAAAAATGAAAAAGCTAGGACTGTGATTACTACATACTCAGCTTCAAAAAACACTGTCAAAATCAAACCACAGTTAGAAAATGTTATAGATTTTGGCTGAGCATCACTTAGAGTATTTCTGGTGTCTGAAGTGTATATAGCACATAAACATGATTTTTTTTATGCTTCCTAAAGAAGATAAAATGAAGAGTGACATGGACATAAAAACTGGTGCAAAAAATGTGGTCCAGAGACTCGCAGTGCCTTCCCGAAGGAAAAAAAAAGCCTAAGAAGAATATATAAATACCACCAAATCCCATAAAAGTAAACAGCTTTAAATATACACTATTACATGATGTTTCATGTCTCTACAGTGATTTTTGTGTTAATCATTTAATAACAGATGCTAAAGACTTTTCAAAAAATAAGGCACAATGGTTTGACTGTGTTTTCCTGTTTTTTCCCCCTAAGAGATAATTCTCCACCACTTGTCTGGTATGTATTGATTGAAAACCATTTGGAAATGACTCCATCTGTCAATGAAATGCAAACACCTCTGGAGTGAAACCAAGCAGCTGCTTAAATGCTCACAGCTTCGTTAGACAAAGAAGCCCTCTTTCAAGCAAAGGCTCTGTTTACACTATGCCAAAACAACGACTCATTCAGGGAAAAATTCAGTACTTCCAGGTTGTGTAAATACAACCATTATTTATAAGGAGCTTTACAAGAAGGCCCAAGATTAACTCCTTTTCAGCAGAGGAATTACTGAACCCTGGAGTTAGACTCATATCGTATGTGTACGTGTGTTTGTGCATTTGTTTGTGAATGTGTCTGCATGTATGTGTCTATCTTGGTGTACATATATGCCTGCACCTGTGTATTATGTATACACATGTAAATCTGCATATGCACATGTGTTTGGTAAATTCAACCTGGTTTGCATTTGTGGGCCACACTTCAAACTTAGTTTCAAAAAATAGTTCCAATTTCCCTGACTTTCAAAATTAACTATCAATCCTGGAATGAATGGAACTCCTATAAGTCCCTGTATAATTTAAAAGCCTGTTTATACCACATAGACATTAGTAAATATTTTTCACATAAAGCAAACATATCTTTGTAATTTTTTTCCTAGCTATTTCTTCAACAAGGAAACTTAAGTATATGTAAGTTTCAGACTCTGCCCAAGCTTGCAAAACATCTCCAGCTCTGGTTACCTATACTGACTTAGGCTGCCTGTACTGGTCTTGACTGCCTGTACTGATCAAGTCTGCCTGTACTGATCAAGTCTGCCTGTCCTGACTGAGGCTGTCTGTACTGGTTTAACACAGTAGTTTCCATATCTGCCAGCTGTCAAAAATGTAACGCCATACAGATTAGTTGTGAGGATTACCATAATTGAAAACTATAAGTAATTTGATTTAATGCTTGCCATTCAGTGCTCAATTCAGATTGCTTATTTTTGAGTCGGGGGTGTCTACCAGGTTTAATATTGATGATCCTCAATTTGTTAGTATTCAGCTCTTGTGGATTTCAGTAGAGAATGATTGATCACATATATTTTTGAAATGAACACAGATGCCAGTCACTGAGCAGATAACAACTGAACAATTCTATAGTGAACTGTTTGGATCATGCATAAATAGCTCTCCCTAACAGTGTGTGGCCGAAGGCAGCTCAAAGCTGTGCTGTTTAAAATGATCTATTTCGCAATCAGAATCATGGCTGGAAACAGTAGCACTTCAGGCTGGACAATGGGGGGAGAGGTCAGTGAAGGGCTGCTTACAAAGCTGTACATAGGGGTTAGCAAGATGGGGCAATAATGAAGCACCCAGGAATCAGTCAATCTGGGAGAACATTTCCTAGCTTTCAGCCTGAGTTAGGCAGGAAGGACCCGGCTACAGGATTCTGTACAGACAGGACTTGCTGACACGACAGAGGGATGCAGGATGGAGCTAGGAGGCAAATACTGCAAAGTTGCACTTCTCTGCCCACTGGAGCCCATGAGATGCCAAGGTCAGGGTAGCCTGCTGATGAAAGAGCCCAGAGGAGTGAAAAATAGGTTTGCAAGGCCAGAATCATTGGTGCTGCAGTTTTCCTTCAGCTGATTCGAGCGCAGCTTGAACCGGTGTTGCTCCAGAGTGTCTCGTTGGACTGAATGGTACAGCACCTTGACCAAGACGGACAGTTCAGCTTCTGGAATGCACATCAACAGGTACCGTAAGGAAAATGCTGGCTTTACGTGGAGACAGGGTAGAATGTTTCTTAGCAAAGATGAAAGGAATTAGCCTTAATGACTGTGGTGGGTGATAATTGTCAGCTGACATGATCTAGAATCATCAAGGAGACAATCATGTGGGCATTTCCATGAGGCGTTGTCTAGATTAGGTTAAGTGAGATGGGACAATTCACCCTAAAGGTGAGTGATGCCATGACTGGCTACTTCACCCTCCTGCCACCGTGCCTTTCCTGTCTGGATGGAGCGTGAGCAGAAATAGACTTCCTCCCTTCTGTTGCTTTTTTTTCAGTATTTGTTCACAGAAAGAATAAGAATGATTAACACAAGTGACCTTCAAAATACTAGGTCTTCAAATTAAAGCATCAACTTGATTTTAACCTAGAGCTGTCTTTTCTGTACGGGAAAGAGTCACATTCACTCCCACTGAAAATAACTGCATAGACATGATGATACTTACAATGTAAGTTAGACCACTTGCTTGGTTGCTGAAATGGCATCTACTGCAGATAATACGTTTTGTGTTTCCAGAGCCAGTAGAACCTTGAGATGATCGCCAAGTGCTCGATGCAACCTTGCGAGAGGCCCTGAGTCCAGCTAATACGTTCCTCTGGATACCCAGAAAATAAATGAGATAATTAATGTTTGCTGATACTTGACCATGGATAACTACTGCTATAACCCTCATGACAATCTGTAAGAAGCCAAAGGCACGCAATAACCAAGGAATTGTCCTGAAGAGAGTCAACATGAAACCTGAAGCTGAACTGGCTGGGAAAGAGGACTTATTTGAAATGGATGGCTAGAGAAAGGCAGAGCTAAGAAACAATATATATACATGTGTGTGTGTGTACTTGGGACAAGAAATAGAGATCTTTCAGCATCACACAGATAGTAGGAGATGGAGTTGGTATTGGAATCCAAGCCAGTCTGATTTTAAAGTTCACATCCCCCTATGTCTTTATATGCTTAGGGGAAGAAGAGAAGTTATATTGAGAAATGTATTCAGATAAATGAAATTATCTGGAGGAAAATCTTTAGGCATTTGGAAGCAGAGGGGAAATGGCCTGCAGTAGAAACAAAACACAGTTCAGCACAAAAGCACGTGGCTGATCACAAGGAGGGAGCCAGCTTCTTTCCCACAGGAAAGGGGCGGCTGGGGGAGGGGGCGGATTTTGGTGAAAGGAGAGATCTAGGTGAAGGAATCCCTGCCTGTAGTCATCACCTCACAGCCAGAAAGAAACAGGAGAAATCCAGGTGCAGACTGGTTCTCTTCACCCTACGATGGGCCCAGAATTTTTACATGCAAACTGGAGCCAGAACTTAGATCCTTTTGCTATCTTCTGTTGTCTATTTTCTATTTGCCATTTATGTATATATGTGTATATATATATATGTATATGAAATTCCTATTATTGCTCTTGTGCATGTGAAGGAGATTGTATCATTCCTGTTTCTACAGAAGAGAAGATGGAGGTCAAGTGTGGTGAGAACCTCATGTTCTCATGATCGGGAAGACACTGCTAAGACCTCTGTTTATGCGCACCTGCTTTCTAAGCCAGGTTCTTTCTCTACGTCTGGGATCATGTCACATACATTTTGCTCATCCTCCTGGAAGTCGGGCCCGTTCAGTCCACTGCCCTCATCTCCTTATGTAATAACCTGGAGAGTGGGGAGAGCCATCTGCTTCAGCAGCAGTATATTCAAGTCCATAAGGCAATAGGTTGGCAGAGAACAGAAGGATTATGACATTACCATTTGGCATTCCTGACTCGTTCTGCATTTATAAAATAAGAATATGTGGCCTAACATGTTGATCTTACTAACCTTCCTTTGTCGTTCATTCTTTAGTATGCATAGTCAGGAGCATCATGTACACAGTAAGGGGGCCTTGTTTTTTTTGAATATTTTATTTACTCTGTGTATGTGTGTAGTGTGTGTGTGTGTGTGTGTGTGTGTGTGTGTGTGTGTGTGTGAGAGAGAGAGAGAGAGAGAGAGAGAGAGGGAGGGAGGGAGAGAGCACTGGGTGTCCCTGTGGAGAACCAAGGGTGAGTTCGGGAATCATCCTGGATTGCTTTTACTTCCTTCTTGCTTTGCTTTGGGGTTTCCCAGGCTCTGCCCACCAGGGCCAGAAGTGCTGGCTAATGGTGTTGCCACCTGGCATTTTTTACATGAGATCTGGGATCTGAACTCAGGACCTTCTGCTTGTGAGACAGACTATTAACCCTTGACCCATCTCTCCAGCCCAGGGATCCTTGTTTTGGGAGCATGACTTCAGTCAGGAGGAGTTGTTGGGTTTTTTTTTTTTTTTTTCACTTCTATTTCCTGAATCATCTACTTCCAAAATGATCTATGAAGTAAGAATATTTTGATGCTAAGTTCCCCGAAAGAGAAAAGCAAGCAGGGGAGACAAAGTTGGGTTAAGGTTAAAACCACAAAATCACAGGATGATTGAAAGGTTTGGAGGCAGAACTGTGGTTTCAAAAGAAGACTTAAAAATATTCCAAGTTTACCAAGAGCTTTCAGGACATATACATACCTGAACCTAACCACAGACATCTCCAGGAATGGGACCCAGGAGTCTCTGTATTAGAAACCTCCTGTGGCTATTCTCATGATCATCCTCAAGTTAGAATCACTGCTGGAGAATTCTGAAGTTAACACATTCAGAATCCATTATTTTTTTTTAAATTTGTATACATAATCGAATAAATCATGAAGTTTTCTTTTTCTCTTTTTTTTCTAGTATGGACCCTACATGCTGGAAACTGACTAAACGTTCAGTACATTTTCTTGTCAGTAGTCATGGACAGGTCATTTCATTTGTAATGAGTCCACCGGTAGAGAACTAGTAATGCGAATGTCATCCAGTCTTTAATGGGAAAGAAAATAATGAGCTAAGAAGTCGCAAGTGAGGCCTAAGAATTAGGTCAGCAATTTAATAGGATATCTTTTTTGTTTTCTTCAAACAGAATTCCAGAAAAATCTCTGTGGCTTTCTCAGAAATTCCCGTTGTGCATCCTGTTTGCCTTCAATGCAGACCTGAGGGCCCAGCCGCAGGCTGCTCTGGGTTCCATCCCTGTGATTCTCCTTTCAGCAATAACCTCAACTATGACCATAGACAAACACGCTCTAAAAATGGGACAGAGGGAGAAGATTATCTGGAGAGATTTGGTTCTTAGCTTTTCCTCTGTTGTGCAGGTGTGATTAAAAGGCGGGGCTGGAGAAACCCCAGCATGACCTTTGAGCAAGAAAAGAAGCGAGCACAACATTCGCAGCTCTGAAGCTCTGTTCTGGGAAAGAAGCTTTGCTGGGCATTTTAACAGAAACGCTTTAATAAAGGAGATTGTGGGATGGAGGATAAGGTGCCATTAGAAGAGACCATCAGAGAGAACAGCCGACATCCCTAGAGCTGGAGGAATAAAAGGAGCGTGAGGTCAGGAATCTCCTCAGGTGGCTGATCAGAGCCCAGAAGCTTCGTCGTGCGAGGGGACTCAAGAGCGTGGAGCTGTCTGTCCCCAAGCCTGGTGGCCCAAGGTCAATCCTTGGTCTAAATGGTGAACGGACTTCTGAAGGTCATTCTCTGACCTCCACACATGTACGTGCCAGAGTATGTGGTTCCCCCCTTTCCTTCTCTCTCCTACAAACAAACAAACAAACAAACAAACAAACAAACAAACAAACAAACAAACAAACAAACAAACATTCTTAAAAGATAGAAAAATTTGAGTGTCCCTAAATAATGAAGCTGAAGAGTAAAGATTTTCTTAATAAAAAAAATTAAATGCTAGACTGAGCATGCCAAAAATAGACAATCCTTATTTGATCACATTGGTGTTTCAGTCCTTAAGTACTGTAAGATTTCAAGCATCTATCACTTTTGTATTCTTTATGTAAGAATCCCATTGTCTACAGTCACAATCCTTGAGAGGGCTGCTCTTCCCTCCCTCCCTCCCTCCCTCCCTCCCTCCCTCCCTCCCTCCCTCCCTCCCTCCCTTCCTTCTTTCCTTCCTTCCTTCCTTCCTTCCTTCCTTCCTTCCTTCCTTCTTTCCTTCGTTCCTTCCTTCTTCCTTCCTTCCTTCCTTCCTCCCTCCCTCCCTTCCTTCCTTCCTTCTTCCTTCCTTCCTTACTCTACTGATGCTCACTCATAGTAATCTGCATATACCTTGACTATCCTTGTTGTTTTATTAAACTCTGAATGGACACATGTCTTCCAATTAAGATATCTTCCTTCTAGACATGCTGTACCTCCATTTTTGCTTCTGCTTTCATGAGTAGCCAGGAGATAATCTCCACCAGCTTTAAGACCGAGCACTGAAGTAACAGACTTGGCTACTTGGTATGTCTGTCCTGGCTTCAGTCTGTCTGTGGTAGTGATGAAATGTGTGATTCATGCCAGTGTAAGGTCCCTTACCCACTAGCCTGTTGCCCCACCTAAACTTCCTTCTAGTTCTTCCCTAGCTAACAGCTTCCTTTATTTGAAAATCAAGTATCTCCAGCAATCTGTTGTGCAGGAGGAGCACCTGTGAACACTTGGGGGAGAGGATGAGGTTTAAGAAAGAGGCCATGCTCATCGGAGAGGAGGACCCACAGGAGAGTCTGGCATGCACATTTAAGGATGCTCTGGGGATGGGAGGGGGAGGGGAGGGGGACATAGGGCGGTGGGAGGTTGGAGGGAGGGAAGGGACCGGTGTACTTGTTAAAGTTGTATGAGTAGAAATAAAACAAAAAAAAAAGAAAGAAAGAAAGAAAGAGGCCATGAAGCTGTGGAAACCTTTCATACTGTAATCTGAATGGCAAGTAGAAGTTGATTATGTAGATTATGATTAGCATTTAAATATTTATCTATTTATAACATGCATCATATATATGAGAAGCTAAAACATAAATCCTAAACTGACGTTTCACTAAAGTCTCTCTGGTGCCAAGAAAAATACCAAAGCATCAGCGATGATTCTTTTGGTCACGATAATCTGGCATAGAGAGATACAGGCTGCCGACAGCCGTGCCTGCTCAGGAGATAAAACTTAGATTAAGCTGGGCTGGGAAAGGGGAAAGCGGCGGAGGCAGACAGCCTCATGTGCTGCTTCTTATTCTACATGCAGGGAGTTTGGAGAGACATTTTCACAGATATGATATATCTGAGATATACTGTATCTTCAAGATTCCACAGCCCTGGGCCACAGATGACGCACGTTTCAGACACACCCTGTCCCTACGTCCACTCTGGTCTTGAGATGGGCCTTGACTCTTACTTCTCTAGGCGGTCTCTCTGCTTGGATCCTGAACTCCTCCCCTGTGCTCTTGTGCTGCAGTGCTGGGTATTGCTGTTTGGTCGCCCACCACATGCATGTGCCACAGAGTGGAACCACAGTGCTTAGGAACACTCACTCCATTCCAATGGGGAACAGTCATTGCCCAGGGTAAGGCTTGGTCACCTCAGGACCGGGTCCACTGAGATAAAAGCACAGCAAAGACAGCTGTTAGGTTGATACTGACAGGTCAGGATATTAACTTGCCATGTAATTAGAGGTTGAATTTGGAAATATTACAAACTGCTGGATGGAAAGCCAACCTAGTAGACAATGAGAAAACAGCAAGTATTTCTGTATCATTTCACCCAATTCTGCTTTCTACTTCATTTTTCAAGAAAAAATGATTGTGTTCCGAGAATCAGTCATGCACTGCTTCTGGCCACCCTCCATAAAAATGGATTTTGTGTCATAGTTTTCTGGAGCCGTAACCCCCGCGTGACACAGTCACACTTGGGACAGTGTGGGGAGCTGGACGCGGGCAGGAATCGGTCCGTCGTTGCACCGGGATGTGAGGGGCCCGGCAGGCCTGTCCTGCTGGGAATGCGAACAAGCCTCAGTCTTCCTGTGTTTCTGCAAGGCGCTTCTGAGTGGCTTCTGAAGGACGGAAGGTTATTCTTGTTAGTCTGTCACTCGTGTCTTGGTGACCAGCTCCTCTGGCTGTCGGTGAGGCAATCTGGTTTGCAAATCAGAAGCAGCTTGCTGATGAAGCAGCTTGCTGCCAGCTGTCGCCGGTGGTCAGCGGCGGTCTGGACGACTGTGCTGCAGGGCCGGGTCACCCCAGCAGCAGCCGTGGTTGTTCCTGTTGCTCCAACGGGGATAGAAGTTGCACGAATGAACCTGGGGAAGCGTTCAGCTCAGTGTATTTATACATGTCTCTGGACCCACGCAACCGCCACCCACGGACGCTTTCCCGGTCCTGTTTGTTCAATACCCACTCTGTCTTCCCTCCCCCACGCACCAACAGGTGAACACTGTTCAGACTTTTCTCACCGCAGACTGGCTTGGGCTATTTTGAAATCTTGCAAACGCAGTTGTTCAGCGGGACTCCTTTGTGTCCAGCTTTTTAAAAATCTCAAAAATACTTTGGCAAGATTTATTCATGGGATTTCTTTGATAAGTAGCTTCTTCCTTCTTATCACTGTGCATTCTTTTTTCTGTGAATATATTGCAGCTTTCTCCATCCCTAGCACTTTCACTAGCACTACTTTCTAGTTATGTTTAACAAATCATCCCTAGCGCTAGTTTTTAGTTCTGTTTAACAAATCTGCTACTAACATACTTGTTCACCTTGGCAAGCAAAGGCATTCATTTTACATTTTCAGATATGTATAGAGATAGATACGGGAACTGAAATTTCTGGATCCCGTGTTTTCCTGTAACATAATATGCTTTGTTTTCTGGATGATAATTTTGATGGTACACTTGCAGGTTATCTATTGGTCCCTCTAGATACATTTTCTACCTAACTCTGTGTCCTGATTCACCCTACTATCTTTCACTATGGTTATTGGTTGGATGTGACTAAAGGTAAATGGTTGATTGAAAAAAATGGGAGGGGGAAGAGAGAGAGAGAGAGAGAGAGATCAGAATCAATTCTGTCTTTTTTTCTCTATGCTTCATCTCCATCTATAATGGCTTCATTCTCCAATAGCCTTGCGTCTGCTAGGCAGCCTCTCTTGCAGCTCAGCTGTCATTGCTTCTACTAACATTGTCTCTCCCTTTTGCCTCATTGGGCTTGATGGGTGATTTTAGTACATGTAACTGTTGTTATTTTCCAGTTAGTATGGTGATATTAGTATTGCTTCAGAGGAGAACTTATTCTATTAAAAATCTAAAATTTTGGGATATTAAGATGGCTCAGTGGGCAAGGTATCTGCTCACAAATCTAAGACCTCATTTTGATCCCAAAAACCCTCATGGTGGAAGGAGAAAATGGACTTTCAAAACAAAGTTGTCCTCTGACCTCCATCCTCATATCAAAGCATACATGTGTGTTCTTTCTCTCTCTCTCTCTTTCTTTCTGTCTCTCATAGTTACTAGGCACAGGTATCAACTTGACAGTTGAGGGTTTGCGCTCTGGGCACATTTGTAGAGAATTAGTGGTTGAGTTAGGCCCAGAGCAAATCTGCAGGAGATTGTCTAGCTCATGAGAAAGGCCCAACCTATGGTGGGTGGGACGAGGCCCTGGAATAAAATACAGACAGCTGGTGAGAGAGTCGGCATCCTTCTGTATACTTGGCCAGACATATTGGTCTGGCAAGTAAGGATAGTCCCTCTCTCAGCCGTTATGTGGTGATGGTGTGGCCAGTTCCCTCGGCCCTGGTGTTAGTGCGTGCTCTCCCGTCAAGCTGGACTAAGAACTGTAACCAGGAATTGTAAGAGAATAAATCCCTTGTTCTCTAAACCATTTGATGGTGATTTATCAGCAACCATGCAGTCTCTCTCTCTCTCTCTCTCTCCTAAATCAACCAATAAAAATATTTTTTAAAAAGATGATATCTTTGAGTGTATTATCTTTTCTTATAGGGACAGTGATTGATATCAGAGACAGATATGTTGGAGCAGGTTTGGGGAGTCAACTCAGCATGAAAACATTAGCACAGAAAAGAGATGGAATGAAAAGTGGTGATTTAGGGCAATTTAAGTCAGTAAGTTATGGGGTATGAACTGTAACTCTAAGCTGTAAGCGATACAGACGCAGCAACCCCTCTCAAGAAATGTTTTTGGCAAGTAGGCATTGAGGTTGGTCCTAGCTATGCATGATCTGCTAACCTTTGATTTCCTCTTCCGGAAAATGGAGATGATGATTATAGCTGTTTGGTTCAACCACTAGAATACTTCCAAAGAAGTCAGATAGTGAAGAAAATCAAGGTAACTACATGTCAAGAGGGAGAGAGAGGTTCCGTGATCCCACTAAAAGGAATTTATGTAGCAGTAACAGTTAGCAGGAGGGATGTTTTTAAAGATTATTTATCTGTTTCTACTTATCTGTGTGTATCAGAGGCACTGTGTATCTCAGAAGTCCTAGGCTCTGCCTGTCAGTGCCAGAAATGCAGGCTGCTGCTATTTGCCCCTGGAGTGTTGACATGGGATTCAGGATTTGAACTCAGGACCTTCTGCTTATAGAGCAGAGGCTTAACCCCTGAGCACTCTCTACTGCCCAGCAGGAGGGATTCTCAAACTGCTCAGAGCCTTGGAGTCAGGGTTCATGTAATCATTCTTTGGGAGAATCTGTAGCCACTAACCAAAGACACAGAGAAATTTGTTTTGTGGGTGGTAATAATAAATCCATTATCCCACTTAGGACAACAATTTTGAGTAGGAATCTCGACGGTCTAGTTGGGGGTATGCATGCTTCAACAAGTAACGAACGTTCTCTGTCAATCTACTGCAGACTTAGAACAATTATTCTTAAACCTTTTACATTAATGCTATTTTATTTTCACTCATATATAATGAGACTGAAAAAATGAGAGTAAAAAATATAAACATATATTTGCAGTCATGGTCCTTGCTACATCTGCGAAATGCTGGTATTAGCTATCAGGAAATGCAGAAGTGCAAACAGAGAGCAGAAGCTGTGGGTACCTCTACTGAGAGGGCAGTACTATGCATAGATGTGTCAGGGTAGGCAGATACACAGGGAAGCCAGGAGGCGAAGGTGCTGACGACTTACAGTTGTATTCTTAAGGTACATTATTATTCCAGGATAGAAAATTAGAATATGTTCTGTGCCTGGCGGAGACTTTCTGAGAAGCACTTCATCAGAACCTGTCACCTAGACTGGATCTGTCTACAGCAGAAGTTTGCTCTGTCTTATTTATTTCATACTTTTCTTGAGTTGTTATTTCACTAAATTCTCCTCTGAAAGTCCAGCTCTTTATTCTTTCTAACTTTTTATTGTTTGTGTTAAGATAAGTCTATTATCTGTGTGTATCTTTTACATTCACAGACACATAATATCACATCTCCTATTGTCAGCGACTGTATATTTGAAAGCAAAGCTTAATGATAATTAGCCAGAAGAGAAGCTGGGACATAGGAAGAGATTTTAAGAAAATAGCTTCCTGTGTGTGGTAGGCAAAAAAAGCCGTTGAAGACAGCGAAGGTTTTGGATAAATTCTGTTAGTGCTGAAGAGTCAGGAAACAGGCTAAAGAGGTAAGCAAGGTAATTTGGGATTCCTGCTGGCAATTCAGAAATTCTGATTCAAAAACAAGAACTATTTTCAAAGGTCTTTTGACAGAACTGACAGCATCTCAGCTGTCAGCCACTCTCCAGAGATCCTAATGAGGGCTTCCTTGTGAAAACTTTCTGTCTAAACAAGAAATTGCTAGTCTCTATCTGCTTTCCCACCACCAGCACATCTACCCTTGCTTATGCATGGTATTAAATTATTATCGAATGCAAACACTTGTTCAGGTTGATCAGTAGGTTGTTTCTGTCAACCTCCATCCATGTGGTCTTTAATGTGTAAATGCCTCACCAGCAGGGAGCCGATGTAACAGTAGTCCAACATGCTTATCCACTGAGGAACTGTACTTTTCAAAGCTCTGGTAGATGACCAAAGTACATTGGCCTGTTTTCCCTCATGATAACTAATCATGAGACAAGACAGATAAAGGTGATAACCCAGAAGAAGATAGCTTCTCTGAATGAGTCTGAGTATCCTCACTAGTCCTCTCCTCTAAGAGTCCTGACACTTGCCTGTTTCCATATTATCATCTGCCAGTTCACTTTTAAAAGTCAGAAACTACTCTCATAGTTGGTGTCTCTTACAGAGCAAGATAGCACCATTTCCTTAGGTAACATTTTAGCCTAATTTCAACAAAGTTATTCAACCATTCTGTGTGTTTTCCCCCCTATCCTCTGTAGGAAGTGATGTTTTCTCTGTGTCTAATTTTAAAATTCTTCTTCAGTGGTGTATGTGTGATCAAGAACATGGATCTTGAAGCAATTTAAACCTGGGTTGAATTCTGGGCAAATTCCTCTTGGTTTTCTTTCCCCACATTCTTCCTTTTTCTACTATCTGATGTGATGTCACTAGAATTAGAGTAATTTCTTAAGATCCTCTGTCATAAGATTTTCTTCTTTATTTCCTATTTTATTTTATTATTTTACAGTGCTGGGATAAACTCAGGACCTTGTTGTGTATGCTGTGAACCAATTAAGTTATATCCCCTGGTCCACTTTTCTTTTGTTGAAATACCTTTCCTTATTTTTCCATATACTAAATAACTAATCTTGAGAGCATTATTTGACTTAGTTTATAAGGTTAGATTGTAGAGAAGCTACATATTTTATTTAAAAAGTAAAAAAATAAAATAACAGAAGCAAAAATGTCCTTCAAGCTCATTTCTACAATCAAATCACATTAAAAAAATGAAAATAGAAAGAAAAACAGGAAAAAATGAATGAAGAGCAGAATCAGTATCTACAATTTAAAAGCTGATGATTTCTGGTGTATCTGAGTAATTAGTTACTAAATCTATCTCCATACAGATACCAATTATGATGCTAGACATGTCTTTGTAAGAATCTCTAGATAGGGTTGGAAGTAAAAAAAAATCTAGAGAAAAGTTCTTAAATGGGTGAATATAAGAGTGTAGGTGTCGATTCTAGTTTTGAAACTGGTCTTTCTGGGATTAAACTAAATGAGAAGATAGAGAGGACTTAAAATGGGAAGACATAAACTAAGAGAACAATTCCAGTTTTTAGGAAAGTAAGTTCTGGGAAATCTAGGATAGCAAAGAATCAGATGCAGGTAGCTGTAATTTTTATACAAAATTTGCCTGAGCCCCAGACTGACCCCTGATCCCTATGTTTGTGAGACAAGCGTAATGCAACAAAGGTAATCAAGGAGTTATGAAACTCTTCTTTCAGTTACCTCTCAAAAATAGTACTTTAAAGCAGAAGTCATGAAAATCAATGGAAGTCATTCTCATTACATTTATTGCAACTAACACACAATTCAAAATTGTCTGATGAATAGGAATCACAGTAGAAAATGTTACAGTCTTGAGAGAAATGGTTATCATCCAAGAGCAGCTAGATAATGGAATTAGAAGACCAAGAGGTTTAAGGAAGTTTTTGGAAGTACAACAGAATTAAGGAAAATATGCTCCAAATAAATGACATCAAATAAAACTACATCAAAGTACAAATTGCCAAAATTATGAAAATGTTGGACTGTAGACTGCTAGGCCTTAAGCAGGACATCTCAACCACACCCAGAACTACCCTGTGGTTCTGAGAACATCAAGGAAGAGGGGGCAGTAAGAGGTGGGCCAGACATTATATCCTAGGCATGACAGGATTAATGTATGCATGATTTTGTGGCAGGTAGGTATACTTTCATAAGAACTCCGTAGAAACTGTCCTATCAACATATCATGAAGAAAAAGAAAGACCTGAAGACGCTCCATACGTCTCTGAGAGACGATGAGGACTAATGCTGATGGGAAGAGAAGGAAGATTCCATCTTCAGTGGTGTACCCATTGATCTCTGATACTTGCTGGAGCATGAATCATGTCAGGCATATGACATCAAAGACAATTAGATGAAGCACAGTGGGTCACGCAAGTGAAAAGACTTGAATGTAGATGGGAATTTGACAGGGGAAATGAACTGTTATAATGGGAAAAGGAAGGGGGATGAGAATGGGGATTATGGGAAGAGGAAAAAAGAAAACAAAAGAGTCGTACAGTTGGTCCATAAATGAAAATGCAATATTGGAACTTAAGTGTATTAGATGAGAGGCTTGAGATAGCAGAGAATTAATTGCAGACTAATGAAAGTTATCTGATCTGACTTGAGGATCAACTGAAAACAAATGGTTCCATATGCCTATGAAACAACAAAAAAGTCTAGCATCTGTGTAAATGTAATCCCAGAGAGAGAGGAGATGAAGGATGAGGCATAAATATTTAAGAAGAAATAATGCCTCCCAATTTTGCTAAATTTGAGGGAAAATTTTAGCAAAATACACTAGTTTAATAAGTTAAACATTTCCAGAAAGGACGAATGCAGAGGAAGACATCATACAGACACTGAAGTCAATCTCTTGGAAAACCAAATTTGAAAGCAAGCTCTTGAAAGTAGCCAAGAAAAATTGAAACAGCTATCAAATTCCATTGATCTTTTGATTAAAAACTAGGAAATCCAGATAACAGTTCAGTAAAGTTTTTAAAATTCTGGAAGAATAAAACTTCAATCAAGAATCCTATGTCCATCCAGAAAAAGCCCAAGAAAGGCTTTCTACTTTCTTCAGTGGTGATGTCACCAATACGTTGTCCATGTGCCAATAAATAGCATTCCACAAATTCTGCTGTAGGAGACCGTTATTAACCTCACAGAGACACAGATACACAAGACGCAGAGACAGACAGACAGACAGACAGACACACACACACACACACACACATACACACACATGAAAGCAGGAGGAACACTTATAAGGAAGAAGGTTTTCAATGAGGAAAGAGGCCATGAGGCAGGCAGGGTAATAGGGGGTGAAAAAAAGTCTAAAACTAATTGTATATATACATTTATAGAATTGCCAAAGAATTATAAAAATCAATGAAAATAAAAAATCCAAATATTCCTCAAGAGGTAGAACAAAATAAAGGCATTTGCAGATAACAGAAAAACGGGGAAAATGAGCCACCAGTAGATGTGTGTTCCAAAGCACAATAATGGACATTTCTGTGAATTTAGGGAAAGTGATAGCAGATAGAGACTCTGATCCTAAGTATGATGCTTAGCCTTGGATTTAAGTATGATGCTTGACTGGATTTACAATCACATGGGATAGCACTTATGGATGTGTCTACAGGGCTGTTTTTAGTAAGGTTCATCTGAGCAGGGAAGAACCATTCAACATGGGCAACACCTTTCTAAGGCCTGAGACCTTAGGCTGAATAAAAAGGATAAAGCAGGATGAGCACCAATATTCTTTTATCCTCTGCTTCCCGATTGCAGATTCAATGTGATACCTCATTCTCCCACGGACACCATGACGGACTATAATCCATTTTTAAACGGAAATAAAAATAAACCCTTCCTTCCTTGAGTTGCTTTTGTTAAACTTTTTGTCACAGCAGCTAACATGCTCAGGAACAGATAGAGGACATTAGAAAATAGATGATTAAAGACAAAAAGATTTTTCAACTTTTGATATCCTTAAAAAAATGACCAAAGGAAATCAAATAATATGTTTCTATGAGGTTTACCATTCAGCATATTAAAAAATAATCAATGCAAGGCTAAACTTGGTAAAAATGATGGAAGAAGAGATGGAATGTTTTATTTTTTTTATACCTTTTTTGTTATTATTTCAGCTCATACAAACTTAATAGGTACACCAGTTCCCTTCCTCCCTCCTCCTCCTCCCCAAACCCCCTGCTCCCACTCCCCTCACCCCTCTCTCCCCATCCCCCAGTTCCTCCCACCCCAATTCCCAGAGAGTCCTTTCTTGTGCATGCCTGACTCTCCTCTGGGCCCTCCTCTCCGATGACGTACAAGGACCCAGTGGTATTTCCCTGAACCCTTTCCCGTGTTCCCCTTAAGCATAGGAACACTACTGTGGCTGCCAATCCCTTGACTCCAAGGATCTTGGTGCCTTTAGCAAATGCTAGACTTTGTGAGGTCAATAGTGTGTTGGACATTGCGCAGGGCATGCAAAATCCAATTATGATTGCTTCGGCCCTAACTTGTGTGGAGTATCTTGCAAATCATTGCTCCTCCCATCCTGAGATGGAATGTTTTCTATAAGTGAAATTTCCTTATTTTGTATGGCAAGGCACAATGCTGACTCTAAGAAGCCCAAGTTAAAGTTGTCTATTGGCGATCTAAAGCAATCGCCAAAGAGAATGCAAAGAAGCAGGGTTATAAAAAACTGACAGGTACATTTGATTTCACTTCAAATTTTGATTTGCAAATATTGGATACCATATGATTTGGATGATTTTCGGTGCTGAATCTATTGATCTAGAATAAAATGTATTTAAAGTAGGCTTATGAACTTTATTCTGACAAGATAAAACGAAGTGTTCTTGTTTTCTTCTTCTCATGTGTATGTACATGTGCACATGTATTCAATATGTGTAGAGGTCTAAGGGTTCCATCAGGTGTCTCCCTTAATTGCTCTTCACTTTGTCCATTGAGGCAACATCCTCCCAGAGTTTGCCAATATGGCTGCTTTGTTAGCCAGCTTGCTCCAGAGATGTCCTGTCTCCACCTTCACAGTGAGATATAGACAGGTTGCCATATTCATCTGGCATCTATGTAAGTTCTAGGGATCCAAGCCTCCGTCCTTATGCTTTCATGGCAAGCTCATACCATTGAGACTCCGCCCAGTCTCAAAATATTCCTAATGAAAACTTCTATGGCGGGTTGAATAAATCTGTGGCTCGGGATTTTAGTTTCAGCCATAATATTGAGTAACATAAAGAAAACATTTAATCCTTCTTATAAGGATCTCTTTGGTCTTGTCTTTCTTGTACCATATTTCATCATTTCTGGAAGGTTCCCATTCGGGCACCAAGACAAATTCTAGAAGCTTGTAGTGGGGAAGGCTTAAGGATATCCCTGAGAAAGTAAGCAAATTAAATCCTAAGTTATTGGAACATCACTTATTCTTACTTCCATTTCATAAGAACACAGAAAAAATAACCATTACTCTAAGCAAGTTTGATAGTCAAGGACAGTAAGATCTTTCCTGTAATCTATCTATTTTCTTTAAAAAATGATGAATGGTAGATGAATTCTTTCACTCTTAGGATCTTTTTAAAATACATCTGCATCTTTCCATATAGAATCTACATTTATATTTATGTATTAAGAAAAATATGCCCATTTCTAGACAAAAAAAAAGCAAAAATAAGTTGAATCATGATTTTACCAAGGGGAAAGATCATAGTGGGATTTTTCCACAAGTGGTTGAGAATTTTAAATAAATGTCTATCTGAGTTTGCAATCTACTGTGAGAAAAAATAATTTGAAAGGCTGGAAGGCTCTCTTCCTCTGGAATAGCTCCTCGTGTTTCCTGCAGAGAATTAATTATCGTGTTGGAATAACGCTGCTGTTCACATCTCTCCACTGCTTCCTTCTCGATTCATGAATAAGAAATCTCTCTTTTGGGGTTCAGAACAATCTGTAATAAATGGCTGAAATGTAAGTCCTATCTAGACGCTGTTTATATTAATGAGGGAATAAATGCATATGAAACCTTTTCACCTGTCTCAATTGGTCCGAATTCATCTGCTTAAATGAATCCTGGTATGGCTCAGGCAAGAGGAAGGGGCTTAGTTTTATGACTCCTACAATGTAATCCGCTACATAAACCACAGAAATTCCTTGGCATCTTCAAGCCCTGATGCTTCCATCTCTCCATCAGGGTGATGCTTCTGTTCATGTCACAGGCTGGCTGGAAATATCAAATCACATATACCACTTAAAACACAATATCATGCCCTACCCATCATAAATAGTCTATGAATCATATTTATTATATCATATTTATATTCGTTTGCATATCTTAAAGGGGGATTTCCATTAGATATTTTTGTAAAAAAAAAGCACAAGTCACTGTGGACTTGTCCCATCAAGCATCCATTAATAATGCAGATAGACAGGCTCATCTTTCATAGCCAGAAGCCCACACTACCCACAGCCATCTTGTCAGAGAGAGAGAATAAAAGTCAGCAGATTAAAATTTTTCCCTTAAACTTCAGCTTGTAGCCTACAGCATCTTGGATCTCAGCTATTTCAGCAGAAACCTAACTTTAGTTGCTTTTCTTTTTTTTCTAAATAAGCTACTTTCCATTCAGTGATGAAAGAATGTCAAAATGATGTATTCTGAAGTGGATTTCTATACTGCTCAAGTTACTTACAGGAAGTAATAGAAAATGTGAGCATATTCATAGGTTGGATCTTGTGTTTTCTAATCCTTATGTAAGTATAGCCTACAAATCTACAAATCAGTTGTGTAACTTAAAGAGATGATTGTAGTAGCATCTCTGAGCACACTTGATCTGAGGCATATATATTTGGAAACTTTTGCCAATGCTTAGTAAAAGTCTGCTTGAGGTCATGAGCAGAGATTAGATATAGATGATTTCTTTGGTGATTATTTCTTGATCTCAAATCTCTTTTCCATTTTAATTTAGTCATAACTATCTCTGTTTTGCATCTGTTTTCTGATATCCTTTCATTTCTTTATCATTCAGAAAAAATTTCACTTCCTCCACTCCCACCCAGTCATCAGAGGACATCTTTTAGGTATCTGCTCAAATTATAACAATTCTTTTTCAAAAATTTTATTTTATTCATTCATTCATTCATTCATTCATTCATTCATTCATTCAGTGTGTGTGTGTTGTGTGTGTGTGTGTGTGTGTGTGTGTGTGTGTGTGTGTGTGTGTGAGAGGGCACTGTGTGTCCCTGTAGAAGAACATGGGTGACTTTGGAAATCATCTGGGATTATTTCTACCTCCTTTTTGCTTTACTCTGGGATTTCTTAGGCTCCTCCTACCAGGACCTGAAGTGTAGGCTGCCACCATTTCTACCTGACATTTTAATGTGGGATCTGGAATCTGAACTCAGGACCGTCTGCTTGTGAAGCAGAGTCTAAACCCCTGAGCTATGTTTCCAGCCCATAGCTGGTACATTTTTGGATGCTGACCAAGTACCAGACATTTTGCTAAACATTTTGTATATTTTATTTCACTGAATTTATTTAAAACTAAATCACCCAGTTCACCAAATAGTAAAGTAATGACAAATATTAAATCTATTCTGACAATATCTCAGAACAACTTGGAGACTTGGTTCTGGTTATTACTGCAAAATTTTAAGTAAAATCCCAATGGCATGATTACTCTAAGTGAAGGGAGCTGGAAGAACTATTCCTGTTTGTGAAATGCAGTTCTGTCCTCCAAGATTGCACTGGCAAATAAAGATTCATCCCTGGCCATTACTGTGGCCTAGTTAAGGTCTTATATAATCACTGGAGAATTGTGGTATAAGAAAATTCACTGGATAGCACAATAAAATTTTTAATGTTCACTTGTGAAATATTGATCACTGGGGATGCAGAGTTGATGATGCCTAATATTTATGACAAGAAATAAAGATAAACTCTGCTCTACAATTTTCTTACCATTTACATGTACATAGCACAATGATGTAAGTCCATATATATCACACTCCAGTAAAGCATCTTTTTAGATGATCTGAAATGCAAGATGTGTAGAAATTATACTTTGTTCTATGAGCATCAACTTTACAAGATGATATTTGTATTTAGGTGAGAGGTGTAAGGTATTATCCATCAGAGACTCACTGGTTCATTTTCTAATGAAGATGTAAAATCATGTGCATTAGATTAAGGAATTTAGTTTGCTATTTTATTCATATTAAGCAACGGTCCAGGTTACATATGTTGTTTCTAGAGGTAAAATATGAATAGTTGCCCATACTCTTTCTTTTGGCTTTTTGGTATTGAGCCTTAAACCTACAGCCTTTAGTCTCTGTTTAAACTGCTCAACTTCTATCTTCATAAAAGGTTTGCCCATGTGCTGGATTCTACATCCCTATCCATTTCATTTAGAATAAAAGTTGGCTTCCCTTTCGCATCTCTAGCTACGTGCATAATCTGCTTTAGTGCGCATGCTCTCACTGTGGCAAAATGCCTGAAGGGAGAACCAGCTAACAGGAGCAGAGAGGTCTTTTCGATCATAGCTGCAGAAGTCTCAGTTCAGTTAGCTTGGCCATCTTGCTTGGAGAGGTAGCACAGTAGGTCGTGGTAGCTGTGATTGGCAGAAGACACTATATTCACAGGCTCTGGGAGCTCATGAGTGTGAGGCACCTAAGATAATAAGAGAAAGCACTTTGAGTCCAGATAACCCCTTTTAGGACGTTCTCTTAACTCCCTCTGATAAAGCACTACTTCCTGACAGCTATAGGACCTTACGCTGTCACCACAAGTTGGTGACCCAACTTTCAACACAAGGATCTTTGGGGATTCCAGACCTAAAGTACAGCAAGATACATTTTTAAATTTTATTCTTTGGCAATTTCATAAATGCCTATGTGGTACTTTGATCATTTTTACCCCATTACCTTCCCCTTTTGTTGTCCTCTTCATCTTCCCAATAAGTCCTACTCCTACATTCCTGTCTTTTGTTTTGTCATGTTTTGTTGTTTTCATGTGACTCATGATGTGCAATTCGAATTGTCTGCACAGCATGCATGGGTAGGTATTTCCAGGAGCATGAGCAATTCAGCAATGACTATATCATTGGAGAAAATGGCTTGCCCTCTCCCAGCAACCAAAAGCTGTCAATAGCTCCTCAGGGAGAGATGGGATTTCATGAGCAATATTGACGTGCCCCATCTTGGACAAGTCTTGTGTGGGTAACAAGTCTTTCTGTGAGCTTATGAGTTCAGAAGTCATGCAATGTACAGAGAAGAGCACTTCACAGAATCTCTCCCCTTCCTCTGGTTCTTGTATTCTTTCTGTCTGCTCTTCTGCTATGTTCCTAAGCCTGAAGGTGATAATAGAGACATGTCATTTAGGACTGAGCACCTTACAGTCACTTAATTCTTAATACTTGGGCCAGTTATGAATGTTTGCATTAACCATTATCCAGTGCAATCAGAAACTATTTGGATCAGCTCTTTGAACTTAATCATAAATATATAGAAGACGGTTTGATAACATGCCCGCTTAGTAAAACAACAGCAATAGTTTCTCCTTAGGGCTTATAATCTCGAAGCCATGGGCTTTCAACAGTTTTACTATACTAGATAAGAATTCTTCTTGGAGAGTGGACTCCAGAGTTCCTCAGAAAGTGTCTGGTTACCCCACAAAAGTCATGCCACTATTGTACCAGTGGGTACATTTTGTCTGGCACGTTGGTATTATAGCTTTCAAGGTTCACAGATGAATAAGGTCATTGGTGACTTTTCTCTCTAGCAGTCTGAATAAATAGCAACTGTAACCACGATGAATGTTTATTGCAATCCTAAACCATTACTTATTCCCTGTCTTATCTTAATTTCTTAAATTTATTTCTCATATTTATTTCCATCTTATATATATTCATATATCAATATTTGTTATAATGTTTATATTTAGAAAAAGTCTCATTCATCTCATGCTGGTCTTGAACCCACTGTGTAGATGAGGAGTACTTTGAATTCTAGATCCTTCTGCTTCTGACTCCAGAGTTCTAGAATTTTGGGCATCTGCCACTGTGCACAGTTTTCTAGTCTTAACTTTAATGTATATTTTTCTTAACCTTATAATAGACATTTAAAATAATGTACCAGAGAAAAACGATCATATTGCTTTTCTATAATGACTGCAGCAAATTAGCAAATTACCACTGTCTGGTTGGCTTATATAACAAAAATCAGATTCCTCACAGCTCTGAATACTGGAAACCAAATGTCAAAATGGTATAAGGGTTCATTTCTTTGAAGGCCTTTTTCTTGGATTTTATATACCGAATCCTCTTTCTATCTTTCTCTCCTTCTGTCAAACACACACACATGCACACACACACACACACACACACACACACACACACACGCACACCAAAAATTCCCCTAATGTCTTCATATGGTCTTCCCTCCATGCATGTCTTAGTCTTACTTTCTCCTTAGGAGAACATAGTTATTTTAGTTATACAAAGCACTTACCTAGCTGCCAACCAGAGTAGTCTTTTGTCTTTCTAGAAGATTGGGCCTAATTGAAGAAGGCCTCAGAAGGAAGCTACTGCTCCAAATGTCCTCAAAAGAAAGCAAATCTTGTGAAAAATGGCAATGTAAATAAGTGCTCTCATTTCCATTTATCACAAGCTATCCAATGAAATGACTATGCAAATTGAGAGAACATGATGAATTAAGATGTTTCTTTGGAATTTAGGGACAAACTTGTTGTGGTGATTCTAGAAAATATTTCTTGAATAAATGAATACATGTCACAATGTCCCCTCTAGGCAGAGTTCCATAGGGGTTCTGATAGCAAAAATAAAAGATGGAGCAATTAATATTTTGAAAGTTTTAATGAAGCTTTTTCCAAATAATCAATAGTTGATCTTTAAATGAACTATTTTGTCACGTGGAAAAACAATAAACTAAAATAAAGATAAATAAAACTATAAAACGATAAATTTGAAAACATAGAAACAGTGTAATAATGTAGTCTCCTGGGGCACTGACTAAAATTTCCCCATTCAAAATGGTAGACACTATATCTAGTTATTGCTGAAATTTGAATCCCGTAGTACACTGAGAATTTTAAAAGGTTCATTAGGAAATAGTTCTTGTGAAAAAAAAAGAGCAAAAGCATCAAGAGATTAAAGGTATTTCTTGTGTTTTTAGGGTGACTGGTTCATGTACATGATGGCAAATGCTAGGAACTGGCTTCCCGATCTCTGCGTATTGCCTAAACATCTCACAATGCTGTTACAGAGTTTCCAGCCTTTGAGGGTTTTACTCATTGTCCTATCTTCATCCACATTTACATTAGCACGTAGCTGATGAAAAATGACTCAAAAAACTAGACAGGATTAGAGTTCCTTCCTTTTTATTCTATGATTTTCTCATAGTCATCTAAGAGTACCTTTATGGTACGTTGTTTTTGGATTTTATATAGAACTATACTCTGGGGAAATTTTAGATTGTTTCTTTTTCCATTTTCATGTGTGTGTGTGTGTGTGTGTGTGTGTGTGTATGTGTGCGTACATGTATGTATGTACATGTGCTTGTGTGTGCATGTGTGCACAAGCATGCATGTGTATGCATGTATAAATGGAGCGTTGGGGAGATATTGGGAATTATCCTCGAAATATCTTTTACTTTATTCTTTTGATATAGGGTCTTTAATGTAACCCAAAACTAACTAAATAGAGATATACTGGCTAGCTAGTTTGCTCTAGGGATTTCCAGTCTCTGAAGCTAGAATTTCAGACAGGCAATCACATCCACCTAATCTTTTATATGGGGGATCTTGGGATCTGATCTCTGTGTGTGTGTGTGTGTGTGTGTGTGTGTGTGTGTGTGTGTGTGTGTGTGTTTTGCTTGTGAAGAAAACTCTTTTACTGCTAAACTACCTCCCAAACTTGGAAATTTTAAGAATTTATTTTTTTGCCTGAAAATAGGCTCCCTAACCCTTTAAAGAGGAAAAGAGGAGCCTGAAGTAATGTGGGTTCTGTATTGTGCCATCAGATTTACTTTATTCTTCATTGATTGGTTGAGATGCAAATAAAACTTGTAGGAGCAAATGGCTTTACGAAATTTCTTCATAATTAGACCCAGTCTGGGATTTACTTATAGACCATTTAAAATGCTAAACTGCGTGTATTGATTCCTATAGGAATTTGATTATATTTTAAATTATTTCTTAGATTTTATCTTAAAAATGACTTTAAAAATTACTTGTGTGTTATATATGCTGAGTTCTGTCTAGAGATGACATGAGTTGTTATATATTCTTTTATGAAAACATTTGAATCTGCTACAGTCATTTTATCTATGTGTTTGTTGAGATGATGAGCTATGATGCAAGCAATTAAGGCAATTAGAGTGTTCTAGACACAGTGTTCTCAGGAACTGTTTGCCTACTACCAAGTCAGCATGAGGCTGATCTTTCTAATATCTATGCAACGTGAAATGTCATCAATAATGTTACTTCTCAGACAGGATATGCCTCAGAATAGGAAAAAAAAGCACCTTCTGATTTCAGATGTTAATAACAAGCTTGTGCTTTAATGACAAGTTTAAATTGAGTGTATGCATCATTCCACTCTGAGTTATTCATTACCAAGCAACCAAGATAAGCAATTAAAATCTTGTGAATATAGCATATTCCAAACTGTACCTGAATGAATGGCCTTTGGTAAGCCTTTGGTCCTTTCGGTGCACAGTGTCCTTATCTTTCTGACAAGAGCTTAGAAAGAGTTCTCAGGTATGCAGTGCATCAAAATGGGCTGGTGTCAGTATGACTGTGGATAGCCCAGGCATTTCTTTACCTGCATGGCTCCTCAAGTGATTCCATCATGTGGTAAGAATGGAGAACTACCTAACTCAATGTCACCTGTCTAGCTTGATGGTTGTCATAGTTTGAATGTGAGTTTCCCCCCACAAGCTCATATCTTTGAATCCTTAGTTCCCAATCATGTTTGGGAAGACCCTGGTACCTTTAGGAGGTGGAGACTTACTATAGGAGAACACGTCATAGGGGGCAAGCCTTATACTTTTGGTAGCTCAGTCTTTCTTGCAGTTTGTTTCTTGCTTTCTCTGCCTCCAGGATGATGGCTGTGAGCTGCACTGTCTCTAGCATCCCTGCCTCACCATGCTTTCCCCACCATAATGGACTGTATTCCTTCTGAAACTGTAAGCCAAATAAATCTTCCTTCCTCCGATTAAGTTGCGTGTGAGTAGTTAGTGTCTGTCAGCAGCAGAGAAGAGTAACTGTGACAATCGTACAATGCAATAATTCTCCTAGTCATGGATCTTTATCATTTGGCATGGATCTTTGCTGTGGTGAGAGTTTTGAGATAAGGACTGGAGTCTCGTTCCCCTTGCTTCTTGTGTGAATGTCTCCGGAAGCTCCCGGATAGGTCCAGGTAGAGCACCTATGGAGAAGGAAAGGAGAAGAGCAGAATGGAAAAGTTGCTTGCAGAAGAACCATGGAACCAGAAACGTCAGGCACACAGTTTCCTACTCCTGACACAGTACAGGATCGGGATAAAATGGCAAGTTTTCAGGTTTGACGAAACCTACCCATGGGAAACTGCAAATCCTGAGATTTCCAGAAAGAAAAGAATGAAAAACGTCTCTGTAAATATCATTTTCTCAAATTATGAAAGAACCTAGAGGTCTGTAGAATAGAATAAAAACATTTGGTAGTCAGGAAAAAGCAAGTTTCCCATCGCTGGCATTTCCTCAAAGTTGTCATTGTTTGCATTTGTTTGTGACACCTTCTAGATGTTCTCTTTGTACAACCTATCATTGCAAATTACCCCTGAAATCTATCCATTGATATGCTCATTAAAGGAAGCTAGACTTGACATATTATGCTAACTTTTTTCATATCTAATATGTTGATATGATACATGCCAAACCATGTAAACATAGCTAATTCCCTTAAGGGCTGTTAAGTATGTTTGTTGATTCAGTAAATCAGTTCTGTAATAGGGACATTTTAGCAATTTCTAGTTGTTTACAGCTTTGGAATATTCAGTGCAGAGCATTCTTGTTCATATATGTCTGACTGATGATGTGGTTATCCTGGTGTATAAGCCTGATGATTTAAAATAGTTGGGACAAAAGGAATTTATTTGCAGTGTATATACTTTTCAAATTTTCCTTTTAAACTTTGTTATCCATTTATAAATCTATCAAGACCCTTGGGTGCTTCTAGTTTGTGACAACTACATCAACCTTTGAATGTTCATCAATTTGATAGAGGAATTGTTATTTTATAGCTTCTATTTGCATTCCTTTGATGAGCAGTACAATTTTTTTTTTAAAAAAAGAAAAATTGATGAGAATCTCAGTCACTACACATGGCACAGAAAATACTTAACACTTCTTTCTAGCTAGATGGTAATGAAAGAAAACAACTGAAAGCTATATTGGAGATTTAGGCAGAATACAGGCATTGATTTGCATTTCCTAATCAAAAATGCATTTATTTTTCTCTTTGTCCTCTTAGGTTCTGCAATTTGAATATTCAGCAGGGAAGAAGGCTGGCTGAATGCAATAGACTTAATAACAATAGTCGAGTGCAGTCTTTTTATTTTTTATGATTGGGCTCCATCTTTCTAAGGTACAACATTTGAAGCCGAGCAAAACTTAATTTTGAATTCAGAAGATTCACTGCTGAAATCATTACGAACACAGTGGAAACAGGAAACTCCTCAGAACAGTTTGCCTCCCTAGACAAATTGGCCCTTCGAGCGAGCATTAGCATGGCCTGGATCCATGCGTCACTCAATTACCCGTCTCTCCACCTCCTCCAGTCTCCTCAGTGCCAAGGTCAGTGGATGCCCTACATTGAGGAAGGCCCTCCACACGAACTTCCTGTGCTAGCTGGCCGGCAACGCGCCTTCCAAAGTGATCTGTCCGGACACATTTGTTCTCTCACCAGGCTTTCCTTTTCCTTTTTTCCTGTCCTCCTCCGCTCTTCCCTCCCAGCCGCTCATCACTCCTCTGGCTCAAGCTCCCCTTCCCGCAGGGAGCAACCTTCCGCAGCTAGCACAGTCACACTGTCTCTCTAGGGAACTCACAAGGGAAGCATCTGCTACTCACTCCCCGCCCTATTCCTTGGTGTTCTTACTGTTTCCTCCACTTCAACCCCAGAGCCTGTGATAACAGGATTGCCACCCTTGTTCTACATTGGCTTATCAAATCTGGTCCCTTTCTTTAGTCAACCGTGAATGTCCAAGAGAATGTACTTGGATCAAGCCACCACTCAGGATGCCAAGCAAAGTGCTATGCATGATGGGGTATGAAACCCTTTCCTGGACAAGTTTAGAATCTCTGATTCTGCCAGGGCACTGGATCAATGAATGAGAACATGTGTGACAAATCAGAAAAATCCTTTTTAGAGATTGTTTGGGAAGAGAAATCTGCTGCTGCTACTATGACAAACTGAAGATGTGTGAAGGTCCCTTGGGGGTGACCTGAAAACAAGCCACTTCTCATTGATATTATAAATTTAGAGACTTAAGTGTTAGCTGATATAGTCCAGACTTGGTTGTTCAAACTTCCAGCAGCCTCTCTTTCTGTATTTGGTTTTGTACTGATGCCATATACAAATGCTCCACTAATTACTAGAATTGGTTCTTTCATCTATTTTAGACTGTAAACATATCGTCTGTCTCCTTGTCCATGATTCTCTGCTTCTGAACCATACCCCCCTTTTCCACCCTTGTTTCATCATTTCCTTTTTGCAGTGTGAGGGATTGAATTTAGGTCTTTGTACGCTTGGACAAGTGCTGTACCATTGAACCGCAAGTGCAACTCAACAAGAATAGCTCTCATTTGACCCACATGAACCCTCTGGATCCAGACTTAAGATGCAATCATAAAGTTTAAACATTATCAGATTTTTCTCCCTTCTGTTTTTTTTTTTTTCTGTTACTAAGAACTTGGATTTGTTAAGCCAACCACTTTAGCATAATCTGTACAGTTGTGTGTCAGCAAACCTTACACTTCTTGCCTACTAATGAATTCAATTTGGGTTTCTTCTCTGTGCTCTGGATACAAATTTTCCTTTTTTCTCATCAGAAATGAGGAGAAATCTTTACTTACTTAAAAAAAAAAGTCTCCCTTTGTTAGATAACCATCTAATAAATAATGGAATGTTTATATCATTTTAATTGCTTGATGTACATATCCACACAGTAGGAATTAAAGTCTAGTGCTTGCATTATCCCTGCCTTATGCTGCCCTGAGAGTGGGATAAAGCTAAGTCTATTGAAAGGCCACCGGGACTGTGACTTAGTGGTAGAGTGCTTGGCTAGTGTGTACAAGGTCTTGAGTTCAAATACCATCACTGCAAATACATCTGGTCTCTACATCCAGGCTATCTTCATAATAAAGGAACTAGCTATAGCATATAGAAGTCTAATGCTGTCCATCCTGAGGTACGTGAGCTTGGCAGGAGGCTACCCTGCAGCCAGGCACATGATTGATTCCACAAGTGTGGGGTGCAGCTGAGATCCTCCAGCTCTGTGTCCCCGCACAGCTGCTTGTCTGGAGTCTGTTTCCAGAACTCAGGGTGGAAACCATTTGACCAGAAAGAAGAGGAAGTTTCTACGAACCACAGCTGTTAAATTGTCTTGAGAGGATGTAAATAAATAGTTCAGCAAGAGGCAGAGGCAGCACATGCAGAAATTGAGAGAGGAGAGAGAGAGAGAGAGAGAGAGAGAGAGAGAGAGAGAGAGAGAGAGAGAGAGAGATTATTCTCAGTGGAAAAGGACTCTAGCCACTCATTTTGTTTTCCTTCCTTTTCAGTCAGTATCTTTGGCCACCTCCATTAACACATTCCATTTAGACAAGAAGGAACTCCTGTTTTGTAACTATCTCATTCTCCTCTTATACAAAGAAAAGATCTTCATGTACATGATATTTTTTCATATGCCCATGCCTTTCTCTTCTTGTATTCATGCTCTCTTCTCTCCCAAACAACTTACCTTTCTCTCTACTGTAATTTAATCCTTGATGATTTAGCTCAGGATTCATATCTTTTTTTTCCATTCAACCTTCCCCAACTCTGTAAGTTTTTCAGGTATATATTTTCCTTGAGCTTAAGCCTATTATTGCGGTCGTGGAATTACATGACAATTATCTATGTTGAGTTCTTTCTGTTTGTCATCTTGGACCTACCTCAGCACTGTATCTTTACATGGCTAGCCTTCACTAGAGTGAACAATATGGGGTGCTAAGGTTTCTGGAGACTGACATGAACCCCAAGCTAGAGAGATAGGAGGTAGCAGATGGAGGGTTCCCTAAACCACTGTCTCCTCAGATTAGTCTACTTTCATAGTTTGGGGATGCCTGACCATCTACAGCAGCCAGTGAGATAAGAACAACATCCAGACCTTTCTCCTGAGGGTTCTGTTTTTTTTTTTTTTTTTTTTTTTTTTTGTCACTGTCTGTTTCTTACTTAGCCAACCAAGGCAACCATCTGTTCCTTAAAGCCAGTGCTCCAACGGTCCCCGTGGAGCGTATTCCCGGGGTGTGTCTCAGACCTTGCTGCCTTCTTGCATGCGCTTCTCTCTGGGGAGAGCTTCTCTCTCTGTCCTTGTGTCGACTCATCTAAGTCTACATGCTAAACCTCTCATTAAAGGGCCTGGTCACAAAACCTCAGTAATGTGAGATTCTCCATTCAACGGTTTCCTGTCACAGGGAGCTGTTGGTATAATAGTGCATCCTCCAAATGGCATTAGCAGTGACTGACTGTCTTATAGGGATTGATGACTTTTCTGACTTCAGACAATCCACATAAATGCCTGTGTTTATTAATAACTTATAGCTTTCTCTAGTAATGTTTCTGGAATGGAATAATGATTCATTTTACATGCCCCAGCCCCTCTAATATCACTTACCCTACAGGATGGCTTCCTAGCATTACAGACATCTAAGAAGCAAACTGACATGAAGGGCAACCGAGTCCATTAGACCAGCCCTGTCCAGTTGAAGTTCCTGCAAGAAGGCAGTTGTTTGGTATCTGTGGTTTCCAACACAGCACCGGTAGCCCCCAGTGGTTCTAAAACCCTTGCAAATATAGAAAATATGATTGAAGAAGTGCCACTCTTATTTCACTTGACACATTAAAGTCACCTTAAATCTATCATCTGTGTGCCTATTATTATTTATCAATCAACTGTCTTCTATGTATGTATGATCTATCAATCTATTTATTTATTTAATTAATTTTGAGACACAGTCTCCTGTAACTCAGACTGTCTTGGGACTCACTAAATAGTTTAAGGATAACATTGAACTCTTGATCTTATTTTCTCTACTTTCCAACACTGGAGTCACAGGCTTGTGCTACCACGCCCTACCAGCATAGTTGAAATTTAAAAAAAAAATGAAGTTAGTGGGTACTGTATCAGAAACTATATAGTTAATTTAGAGCATTTGCTCTCCTGAATTTAATGATAAATTTTATTTATTTTGTGTGTGTGTATATGTGTGTGTGTGTGAGTGTGTGTGTGTGTGTGTAGTGTGTGTGTGTGTGTGTGTGTGTGTGAGAGAGAGAGAGAGAGAGAGAGAGAGAGAGAGAGAGAGAGAGAGAGAGAGAGAGAACTATGTATGCTTGTGGGGGACCAAGGCTGACTTCGGGAATTATCCTGGATTGCTTCTACCTCCTTTTTGCTTCACTCTGGGATTTTCCAGGTTCTGCCCACCAAGGTCAGAAAGTGTAGGCCACCACTGTTTCCACCTGGCATTTTTCCATGGTACCTGGAATCTGAACTCAGGACCTTCTGCTTATGAGGTAGAGTTGTTAACCCCTGAGCCATCTCTCCAGCCTAATACTAAATTTTATATCAATCCTATTACTAGGTATTTGAATGATGGCTGATGCTTATAAATTTTTATAAATTTTTTCTTTGACAATTCTGTGAATGTTTATAGTGTGTTCTGATTATTATATCTACTTTCTCTTATCTCCTCCCCCCCGAATTAGCTCCCTTCTCCCTAAAAGTCCTTTTATTACACTGATGTCCTTTTCTTTTGTTCTGTGACCTATTGTGTTTATCTAGGATCCTCTGTGCGATGCTGGTGTTGGAAATATGCACTGTAGTCTGGTAGGTACGCTAGTGAAGACCCTGACCACCCCATCCTTAGATCCATCAATAATAGCTTGACAGGGAGGGCTATAACAAAGTTAACGTTGCTTTAGTGAAATACCTTTGTAGAAAAATTTCATTGCATCAGCCTTGACAATGATTCTTGGGGTACCCTAGAGGCTGAAAAACTTTGTGAAAGGAGAAATGACTTATTTCTTGAAAATGCAAAAGAATTGTCAAACAGAACCCATATATTCCAAATACTTTTCACCAGCCTGCAAAAATAGCATCGCATGAGGTGAGAGATGAAATTTCACGGGAAAACTGATGGAGACTTAGTTGGGGGAGCAGGGAGAGAGTATGAGTTCTGGGTTCAGAACAGAGACTCTGGGCATGGCAACCTCTCCAAATTTCTGATTTTTTATCTAGAAATTAGGGACTGGTATTGACACCTCTCCAAAATATTGCACAGGGTTGCTGGGACTAGCTGTAATAATATAGATATAATCACCCTGCAAAATGCTATTATGCAATATTGTTTAAATATTAATTAACATCTCTGTCTACTGTTTTCTCAGAGTAACTCAGTGTGAACAGGAGCAATGCACATGGGAGGTCCCCTCCTTTCTTACCTACCTTGTGCACACATTTTGAGAAAAAAAGAAACAGTGTGTGTTAGCACGGCAGGAAAGAGGGACTGTTTTTATGTTAATATACAGAACTATTTGTGCGCTAGTGGACTTTACAATCCTCCAACTCTATCTCATGTTTTTAAAGCCAAATCTTGATTGTGTATTCTATTTGTGATGAGAATTGCCTTGGTTGTAGGTTTTCTTTTCTCTGTTTTCATCATAAAATGACAGTTCAGGAGAGTATGAGAAACTTTTCCATTGATTGCTCAAATTCACCCAATATTTTATCTTGCGGTCTACTGTCTTTTGGTCAGTACCTCAAGATGAGCAGAATGCCCAAAGTAGGGGAATGCAGCACTGAGTAAAATGGGGGAAAATCACATTTAGTCACAGTACCTCACTCATGGTAGCTATTTTTTTCACTTACAGGAAGAACAATAATTTTACTTGCTTATTACTTATGGTTCTGCCTCTACTCAATGGTGTGCCAAGTCACTTCCAAATGATAACTAGATTCTAAGATGGTTGGGGATGCGCACCCCTTCTTATTTTCTATGCTTTCAGATAGTCTAAGTATATGCTTTTTTTTTCTTTTCTTTCTTTTCTTTGCTTTTTCTTCTCTCTTCTTTTCCTTTCCTTCCTTTCTTCCTTCCTTTTTCCTTCTTTCCTTTCTTCCTTCCTCCTTCTTTCTTTCCTTCTTTCTTTCTTTTCTTTCCTTCTTTCCTCCTTCCCTCCCTCTTCCCTTTCTTCCTTCTTTCCTTTCTTTCTCTATTTTTAATATTTTTACAGGTTCATACATATATAAAATGAGGTTTTTTTGCATCTCTAATTGGACCAAGACTATTTTTAATTAAGAACAACATGTATTTCCTATGGTCAGCTGTTAAAGTTTATTAAATTAAAATGTGATCTCAGTTGACTAGTCAGTTCAGTTGATTATAATGCTAATTATAATTTTTACCTTTAGCTATGATTTTTTATTTCTGTTTTCCAATTTCTAAGCTGAAACCTGATGCCCTTTTGATTGACACAGAGATGTAATCGTTTTAAAAATAGTCTGTTGTACTTTATTTACTTTAATGTGTATGAAATACAAATAGAAATAGCTTATATTTCTAAGTAATAACAAAAAAGCGATTTCATTCTCAATACTACATGGGGCAGTGCTCTGGTGATCCAATTCCTGCCATTTGGAGCTTGTACAGCCTGGAATACTTCAATATTCTACCCAAGCCTGACATCTAGATGTTTTATAATTTTTACATAAACAATAACAGGTCATCTTGCATACAGCGAACATTTATGGACAAAAGTCTTTCACATGGTATAACAGTTCTCTGGAATATAATACTTGGAACAACAACATTCCAGCAGTGGCTCAGGTTAGATGGCTTAGATCAGATGTTATATAAATCATGAAGGCATACTTTAATTTTTAAGATGGCCATCAGTTGATCTCAGTAAAAGCAGTTAAAACGATGAAAGCAGAAAACATGTTTCCCTTCAACTTAAGGAAAAATTTAGAAGGGCTTAAAAAAAATAGCACAAGTACCATGAGACTACAGCTGAGTGGTATTCAAAGAAAACATAGTTTGCTTTCCTTCTGGTCAGACATTCCCACAATTATTCTTGGGAAGTGAATCTGATGTTTCGAGTCATCAAGAGTTGCTATTTTGGAACCACTGCTATTGCGTCTTACTGGGAAATGTACAGGACCCAACCAGTGCTCTCTTTCCCAGTGTATATAATGGTCCTTAGAGTTTGTTTTGGCTTACTTTAGTTTTGTTTTCAATTTTTAAAAATATTCTTTGACACTTTCATATGTAAATTATACAATGAAATGTGTGTATTTTACCTCTTAGTACTTTATTTAGGTTTTGACTCTTCTAGATGGGATGTCAGGTTGCTGTCTTTAGGTAGCCCAGGCTGGCCTTGAATTCAAGCTCCTGTTACTCAACTTCACTGTGTCATTGCAGGCACATGCTACGGCACCTGCTTTCAATACTGAGTTTAGACCCCAGGAAGGTGCAGCTCAGAGACCTGACCAAATTAGCAAGGACATCACTTGTAGCTTGAGGAACTAAGTGAATTTTTTTCTTTTTCTTTTCTTAACTATCTTATCTTTTCTTGTGCCTTTCTTTAAGGGTAAGACAAATAGCGCCTGGAGGAAGAGTAATTCTCCATGCCTTTCTAAGGACGTGAGATCACTTATATATCTGTCTTCCACCATCTTTTCTCCATTCCTCTTTTCCTGTTGGAATTTTACTAGCTATCTCAGGCTCAGTGCATGTCCTAGCTTCTCTCTGATCTTCCAGGTTCTTAACTTCCATTATTTATGTATCGCTTATGTTTTCACCAGAACATTAGCAATAATGCATCTATAAAGGCAGATTATTAAGTGGCATTTTGTACTTGGAAAAAATAGTGATAAATTTCTCTCTCTCTCATATAAGCTCTGTGTCCTATTTGTGCATTTTGTATCTTTCTCAGTATGTAACAGAGAATGATGACTACAGGAGAGGGATGAACTGTAACTATATCTGGCCACCCACCGAGAGAGCCTCATGATCTCACCAGAAGTTTCTTCTTTAATTAAAGCGTTTTGCAGACAGATGACACACTTGGAGTAATGTCTTATCTATGATGTTGAGTTGGTAAGTAGGGATTCTCACAATTATAGGGTTAGGTGTACTTTAGTAGACTTCAATTACTATCACAAACTGCTTCGGAAGACTGTCAATATTTGTTATGAAAGTTTTTTACCTTGAGTAATTTTTTCACAATTATCTAGGATGAAAAATGTTGCTAGATACTACTTAAAAGTCTTATTTTGTTAAAAATTAACTTTATTTATTTGCTTATTTATTTATTTATTTATTTATTTATTTATTTATTTGTGTGTGTGCATCAGAGGACACTGTGTGTCCTTGTGGAGGACCAAGAGTGACTCTGGAATCATCCTAGATTGTTTCTCCTTTTTGCTTTATTTGGGATTTCCCAGGCTCTGTCCACAAGGGCCAGAAGTGCATGCTACCACCTATCTGGCAATTTTGCTTGGAACTTGGGATCCAAACTTGCGAGACAGAGTCTTAACCTTTAGCTGTCTCTCCAACCCTACCTCTAAATCTTTAACCCTTTGTGATTTGTGTGTTTCCAGGAAGGAAAGCTGTCAAAGTTTTTGTTGCTGTGCTGACTGGCAAAGAGAAGAAAGGAGTAACTAGATCTACTTTGAGTCAAAATTACATAAAAATAGTCTGGGATCATGCAGAAAACCCAGTGACACTCTAGGCTATAAACTCAGAGTTATTCTACATGTTCCGTCCATTAAAATGAGAAATGATCTAGTTGCCAGTAATGCCAAGAGATTCTTTTTCTAGATCTATCACCTGTCAGCTATCATCTATCTATCTACCTATCTATCTACCTATCTATCTATCTATCTATCTATCTATCTATCTATCTATCTATCTATCTATCTATCTATCATCTATCTATGTCTATCATCTACTATCCCTCTGTCTATATATATCACTTATAATCCAACCCTATTTATCATCTATCTATCTATCATCATCAATCAGTTATTGTTTATCTATATACCATCATAAATTTATCAGCCTATCTATCTACTTGCCTATCTAGTCAAACCAAAAATCATATTAAGAAATCTTTTGAATCCATACTTAAATGTCAGACAACAACCAGGGTCCACAACAGGGCATGCAGAAAATAATGACTAGAGTCACATTCTGATGCCTACATTTAAGATAGTCATTTATTAATGCCAAGTTTTAAAAAATTTTTTACAGACGTAAACATGTAATACTATCATTCATGTGTCTATAGCTTGACTTCTTGCTAAGAATAGCAAGTTGTGAAATTTTGACATTTTCTGAGATGTAGACCACTATGGAATTGCTCACAGCTTTTTTAATCAAGAGAGAACACCTATTCTAAAATGAACAGGTAAGTGAGCTTGGGGATGAATGGTAAAACTGTTACCTATCATATTATTATTATTTCTTGGTTGATAACATTTCTCTGTGATATTAATTTTTAGTTATTGATCCCAGTACGTGGCATAATAGTTCAATCACTCAGACTTTGATGTAGTTTATAAATTCTTCAAATATTTTCACCGTGATTTTTTAAAGGAGATGTTAAAATATATATTTATTTATTGTATCTTAAATGCAGGCATCTGAATACGACTCCAGTCATTATTTTCTGGATGTCCTGTTCTGGACCCTGATTGTTGTTGACATTTAAGTGCTTAAAAGATTCCTTACTGTGACTTTTGGTTTGACTAGATAGGCAAGTAGGTAGGTAGGTTGATAAATAAATATAATATTTAGCATGTTTATTGTGAAAAGAAACTCATATGTCTGTCATCTCATTTCATTCATGAGAAGTGTCTTTCAAATACAATTCCTGTTACCACATGGTAAAAATTAGGATGCAATATGCCTTATGGGGTGTTAGGGATTGAATCGAGGCCCTACCATCTGTGAAGAAAACACTGTACCCCAGAACATGCTGGATCTCTACTAGGGAGCTATACCTGGTACCCTAGCACATGTTGGAGTTCTACCAGGGAGCTACATTCTAGCACTTGAATGCCTATTGGTCCTCTACCAGGGAGGTACACCCTAGCACCCAGACAAATTCTGTCTTCCAGGAAAAGATAAATGCTCTTACCCCTCCCCCCCCAGGTACATGCAGAGCTTGGGAAAGTTTTCCTTGCTAACACAGAGAGGAGATCTGAGTTGAAGTCTGACGTTTTTAAAGTTCTTATTGTGTCCTTTGGAAAGTTGATACCTAGTCACTGTGGTGTTGACCCCCAGGGCAATTCATGTAGAGAACCATTTCCACCTCCCAGCTGTGGCAATATTCTTCATTACTCTAGGCTTTACACACAGACATTAGGAAGAAAATTGCAGCTGATGGAAATCAGAGATAGTACCTTGGGGTGCTAAGCTGGCAGAGCCCAGACTGAGACGACATTTAGTAGATTGTCATGTCAGTGTCCTCAATGGGACAATGGTGCTTGAGGGAGTCAGCGAGCCTCTGAGAATGCTTTGCAGTTAGGGACTAGGTGTGTTGGACTACGAGAGCATTAGCCATAGCAGATGATTGATGTGTGAGGAGTACGATGCACCAGGGTAAAGCTGCTTTGATTAAAATGAAGAGAGTGAAAAGTTCTCAGCATTTAAAGAGGCCTCATCAGATGCTTAAAACTGCGAATATATTGCTAAATTTGACAACCTATCTATTGAAATGGGAATTGATTTACTTGACTTTTCTAGTTCAGAATAACTTGGGCTAAGATTTAAATATTATGGCTCCTTTACACAATCTGAGATGTTAATACGTATATTCAAGTATAGGACACTGAACAGAATATTAAACTAGGCTTTAAATATACTTGCAGTAGTATTGAAATGCTTCATTTGTTTTATCGTTGAACAGATGATGTGTTTTAGTTATACCTTTCCCAAAATAGCCTAATTGTTCATTCTTGGGATTTTAAAGAGGCTAGAGTTTTCTTTTTCTTTTTTAACTTTTTGTAAGAAGCATTAGGTGAAATTACAAAATAGTTTCTTGTCACTCATTCTGACATGCAGCGTTGATCTCAACATGGATGGCTCTCACTGAACTCTTTCTTATTTTCTTTTTGTGTTCATGTGTGTACATGACTATTAGTGGTCAGGTTTTGAAAATACATTTTCCCTTAACAATGGTGACTACAATGAGTACCCAATGATTCTTGGCACAAAGGTCGTGAGGAAAAAGAAAGAGATGGTGAATGAACCAAGCTATGTGACAGATGATGGTGTACTGGTCATAAGGGAAGAAGCACACGTGACTGGTCGTATATTACAAACTGGCCAAGGATATCATTTAAAAGTAGCATGTGGTTCATTGGGCCTTGGTTTGTCTCCATGCTTCTATCTTCCTTAGTTTTCTTGATTAGGAACAATGTCCACCTTCTCACAGATCTCCAGGAAAAAAATGTGGAAACTTGAGGTCTCCTCACTCTAAGCAACTGAATTATGTCTCCAGCGCAGATTCCATTGTGCAGTGGCTACCCGTCTGTCTAGCTTTCTGTGAATAGCAAGTCCTTATGTGGGCAGTTCAGTTGTTAATTCTGATCAAGAGACAAGTTCAGTTATATTCTCTTTGGCATCTCAGTGGATGCAGAGGTTTACATCCCAGAGCAACCTTTTATTATATCATAGATGGAAATTTTTCTTTAAAGTGTATTTTTGAGGTGATAGAATTCCCAGGCAATTTATCATAATATATATTTGAAAGGCTTAATGTCCTCCTTGGTTTTTCATAACTATTTTTTATCTTCTCTAAGATTGAAAATAAGTGTTAGTAGCTCAGTGAATAAGGTATTCCATTGTGTGAACTGATGAGCTTCTAACTTTGATGCCATGACATGTTTCCACAATCAAGCCATTCAGTTTTGAATATAGTAATGATCACCATAGTAGCTGTGGGATTTATAAGCATTATGCAGGCTATGCCAATTCTTGAGGCCTCAGTTTACCCATCTATATGAGGGAAATAATTTCTTCCTGAAATATGAGGACTGAAAGAGATGACATATATTATATATACCCATACTAGATATTTAATAAAAGGTAACCTTTCTCATTCACAGTTTGTATTTTTATTGCATAGGACTCCTAACATTTTGACAGAGCTGCACATTTAACCAGGTGGACCGCCTTCCCCAGGGAATTAAGAAATAAAGAGCTCAGCTTGCAGGATGGCTCTCTATTCAGATGATAATAAACACAGCCCTACTCTTGGTGAATCGGCCTAATGATTGTTATCCTCTTATTTTCTCTGTCAGAAAGCATAAGATTGTGTATACTTGGGTCAGTTTGACTTAAATGTAGTTTCTGGTCCTCAAGGCCTGGTATTAAATATACTTTTTAAAAGTTAGAATTTGACAAAAGAAGAAATTGTGGGTATGTCAGTGTTTTCTGAAAGCTGTAAGTCATAACAATGTTGATTACTTCACTAACTTTTCTTGTAATTCTGTTCGCGCATAGAACTAAAAAAGACATTTAAAAAACTGAATTAGGACTGGGGAGATGGCTCGGGGGTTAAAGCCTTTGCCTAGTGAGCAGTAGGACCTGAGTTTGGAGCCCCAGAATCCATATAAAAATGTTGAGTGGAAGTGGCAGCAGCCTGCAATTCTGGCCGTGGAAGACTGAGCCTGGGAAACGTTAGAGCAAAGCAATAAGAAGGTAGAGCAAACCAAGTTGATTCTTGAAGTCACCTTCGAACTTCCAAAGACACTTACTTAAGTGTCTCTGGTACGAATACACACCACACACACACACACACACACACACACACACACACACACACAAAATTAATAACTGACTCAATACAAGCCCTTTATTTTTTTCTAGATTTTAATATTTGGGAAAAATTTAATTGTGTTTTTATATTGTAAATGATTTGATTTTTTTCTATTTTCCCTTTCTACATATAGGACATTATGCTGTCACAGTACCTTTTCTTTGATCCTTATCAATGCAATTGATGTTTATTTCTCCATCTTTTGAGAGTTATGCTTTATTGATGGAGGACATAGAAATTTCTAAAATATATTGGCCAAGGTGGGTATTTTGGCTGAAGGTTAACACTAATTCCCAGACAGCCTTGCCTGACAGTCATGAGCTAGCTCTTGGTTACTATAACTCTTGTTCACAATATACAAGATTTAACCAGCTCAGGACTGAGATGTGGCTCTTGATGAAGCACTTGCCTAGCATGAATGAAGCTGTGGGTTTGTTCCCCAGTGTGCCCCCCCAAATAAAACAGAAAAGGAATCCAAAAATGTTTTAAGCAGTTTCCACCCTATCAGGTCCAACAGTTCATTGCAGATAAACAACTGTCAGTGGATTGATTTTGACCTCTCAGGAAAATCCTGAAAGTATTACCTCATTAATATTCTTGGTATTTCTCCCTGTATCTGTGATGGCAGGATTCAAAATAGCACATCCAGAAAGAAAAGATGTCCCACATTTCATTGGAAGCATGGATTAGTGGATTGTGTCCTATCTCATGATTCACTTCTGGGGTCAGGACTGAGTTGAAAGCTTATATTGATCTTCTTAACATGTGGAGTTGTAGAAGTTGATTTGCAGCCCAGAAACTTCTAGAACAAAATAAGGAATATATAAGACAATTTATAAAATCCTCATATCGACAAGGGGTTCCCTCTTTCTCTCTCTTTTCACTGTCTCTGTATATATATATATATATATATATATATTATATGTGTGTGTGTGTATGTGTGTGTGTATAGCCTATGTTTATCTTTTATGATCTCTCTTTAGCTACTTGTACTTGTACTTGATATGTTTTTAGGTATTTAATCTTCCTGCTGTATCTCATATTCCACTCTGGTTGACTCCTCAGTCAACATTATTTTCCTGGTCAGTATCTCCCTTCAGAAAAGAAACGTCTTATATGCACTATTTTATTAATAATATTACATTGGATTTCAGTCTCCTAATTGGAAAAATGGGCCAGTGGAGGCTGTTAAATCCTTAACCCAAAGACGATAGAGATTACTGTACAGGCTCCTGCTGGTAGCAGGAGAAACCTGATTCTAGTACCTACCATGGCAATGGATGCTCAGTTATTTATGTCTACGAGTTTCATTTTCTACATGTGTATGAATATAATTCATCTTTGGTAGTAATTATATGAAAATTGTGAGAAACACATTTACAATACTGAAAGACTCTCTGGCACATGCAATATATACAATAAATATTAGTTGCTATCAGTTAGTTCTACTAGCCTGTATTATTTTGATATAGTGCTTCTACTTACATTACTTCAAATAATGATGACTAGATCCTGACACCAGAATAAATAATGAGCCCGCAGGAAGGTTAATTGACTTATTTACAACTTCCAGTAATGGCAGTTCAAGTACTTGAGTTCTTGTCTCTTTCAGTGATCTTTCAACTACACAGCATAATAATACAATTCGTTTATTTTAATGACTCAGATCCTAGATTTTTTATTATTATAAGATTTTCTTGTTGTTAATATTGTAGATGCTATTATTTTGCACACCATGGTTATTAAGAATAGTCATAATATGTTTACTGAGCTGTCTAATCTAGGAACAATGCCAACATTCATATGAAATTATAGTCAACCTGGGTCAAGGCTAATGTCAATACATATTATGCTCTGTCCCTCACTCTGCTGATTTTCCAAGGATGTAGATTCAGCAGTGCAATGGTTTCTTGCAGATTTCACATAAGGATTAGCCTGTCAAGGAAAATTGCTGATTTATTTGTGCAAATATGCCATGCCTAGGATGTTCCGCAATAGTCAATAGTCTGATGGACTGTGTGTGTACGTGTGGGTCCAACGACAAGCACGTGGAGAGAGCAGTCATTCCTCTTTTGAAAGCTGCACAAACACATTTCTGTTCAAATGCATTAATCAACACTCCCATCTAAACCCTACTTGGGGAGAAGTTCAATTGCATGGCTTGCTTATTTGCCCTCTTTACTGAGAAACAGTGAGTAATTTTGGTCCTTACAAGAATAGAAGCACAAAAAGCTTTTCCTTTCTTTTGTTATGCCTGTGACATCTACTGACCTACACCTGGCAATTCAATGTGACAAAATATGTGCAAGAGAAAATAGCAGCGTGCAGCAGACAAGAGGGAAAAAGCACAGGAAGAGGAACTGGGTGGGAATCACATTTAAAAGCATGAAGATGGAGTGTTTTATTTATTTTAACAGCAGTAGAAAAAGACTGTACTTAGAGGAAGTACATTTTGGGATGGGCCAGGAGCCAACCAATAAATCTTCTACCCTCACCATCTTTCACATAGACTTTCTTCTTTGTTTTCAGCAGGACAGGGTGCTTTAATGATTGAGCACATGCTGCATGTCAGGCATAATTCAAAACACCTCAGCTGTATCTTTAATTTCCCTCTTGCAGAAATCCTAACAACTTTACACTATGGGTCTCTTGGTTTCCACTTGTAAATATCTAGAAAGTTTGTATGGTTTTCATAGAATCTATACATTGAAGGCTTAGTGTTAAATGCACACTTATCTGTCTTTTTCTGAAGCTTACAGTGCTCACTAGCATCTGTAGTGGATGTAGCAATAAGTGTGGTGGTTAATTTTATATTTCAGTTGGGCCATGGTACCCAGACATTTGGTCAGTCATTATTTTAGATGTTTTTCTGAAGGTATTTTAAGAAGAGATTAACATTTTAATCAGTTCATGTAGAATAAAGTAGATCACTTCTCATAATGTGGCTGGGTTTCATCCAATCACATAAAGACCTTATTAGAAAAAGACTGATGGAATTTTTCCAGCAGACAGCCTCTGACCCATGCTATAGCATTAGCTCCTCCTTGTGTCTCCAGTCGGCTGGTTACATTGCACATTTGGGACTTATAATCATACCAACCAATGCCTTAAAATAAATCTTTCTGTCCTATTGACTGAACTTCTCCAGAGAACCCTAATATGGTGTTGTGGTTTTATGTAAAATGTCCCTCATAGGCCATGTGTGTGAATACTTGATCTCAAGCTAGTAGTACTATTTGGGAAGCCTCTGGAACCTTTAGGAGGCAAAGCGTTACTGGAAGAAGTACACCACTGAGGAAGGAACAGGTAGGCCTTGGGGTTTGATAGCTCAGTAACACTCGTTTTTTCTCTTTCTGCTTCTTGAGTGTGATTCAATGTAGACCTGCTTCAGTGCCTTCACTCGCTACCATCATGCCTTTCCAGCCATGACACACTCTCTTCCTCTGTGAAAGAATAATAAGTCTTCTGTCCTTCAAATTGCTTAGGCCAGAATATTTTGTTACAGAAACTGAAGAGAAACTAAACAGAAATTAGTACCGAAAGTATGGGGCTCTAGCTATCATGAACCTATGTGGCTTTTAAGCTTTTGGTACAGTTTTGTGGGAGGAATGTAGGAAAGTTGGGAAATTTAGACTATAAAAGTCATTGAAGCAGAGTTTAAAGGGTCATTCTCAGAAGAAAGTAAAGCTGAGAGAAATGTGGACAGTAGAAGCCCAGGTCACGAAGTTTCAAAGAGGAATTATGACTCTTTTGCAATCCAGGGTAGAAATCATCTGGGTTATATTCTGGCAGAGTCTGGATGCAGTATAGTCATGTCCTGAGAATTTACACCAGGCTGGATTAAAATGTAACGAAATAATGTCTTTGGCAAGGAAATTTCAAGACAGCACAACACTAAGTCTGTGAACATGGATACTTCTAACTACTCTTATTCAGATCCACGCTGAGAAAGAACATCAACGTTTAAAACAATGTCAGTTTTGATGAGGAAAAGTGTGTGGGCAAGCCTGAAGTTTCAGACAGCAAACTAGCTGTGACTATTAAAGAGATAACTCTTCTCTTTATTGGAACAATAGGAAAGGTTCCCCAAGGGCAAGATCCCACTCACTAGAGGCTCTAATTTATAAAAATAAAGGTTCGCTTAGAAGAAAAGTTCTTCAAGTCAGAGTATCAAAGATTTCTTTTCAAGTACAGCAGTTTCATAAGAGAATGTTTTCCTCAGTTGTGGCACACAAAAGCTGCAGCACCTATGTTCCAAGGGGGTCCGGATCTACCCCACGTTGTGATAGAACTTGGCAGTGTCCATTTGGCACTGGTTTTGGAGGCCAGAAACATGCAAGAGTGAGAGGGTCCTGAAGTCTTCCTCTATGGTTCCAGAGAGCCTCTGAGGCAAGGGCACACGAGGCAATGTAGATAGAGTCCCTTGTATGAAGCTGTGAAGACGAACCCTGGGTTGCAGTGGAGACCTCAAGATATGGAGAGGTCAGAGCACTGGACATTTGCCAAGGACACTCACATTCAGGGAATAGAAACAGTCCAAAGTGCATGTGTTGTGGTTCATGGAAATGTGGAAGCAGAGCTACCTAAACCATTCGGAACTGAGAATTTCATGACAGGCTTCCTATCTTGGGCAGCTATAGGATTTGTTGCTTTCCCTGTTGGATTTTGGACTTATTTTAGTCTGATAATTTCTGGATATGCCCATGTTCCTCTGTTTTGGAATGGGATTGTGCAGGGGGGTAGGATGGCCCTGCAGCTAGTGGGATTGAGGGATTCTGGTCCAGCCAAATATCCCTCGGGGCTGGGCGGGTGATGAGTGTCGCGGCCCGGACCCCCCTCACCACCGGGGAGAGACACACCGGGCCGGGAGACTTGTCAAAGCAGGATCTCAACCTTACTGAATAGCATCTGAGTTTATATAGGGTCCTGCTGGGAGGAGGAGAGCTAGGTGGCATGAGGGGTGGTGAAGGAGAAAGGCAGCCAAAAGGATGTGTCCAGGTCAGGGAGGGGAGGTTACAGCAGCACTACATCAGAGAGGGGAGGAGGGAGTCAGAGATAAGTTTTAGAACTCAAGGACAGGTCCTGAAACTCCAGCCAGGCTTAGGAATCTCCAGCAGGCCTCAGGCTTGGAGACCCAACAGGATTGCTTATTCTGTACCATTGTTTGTTAGTAGTATGCACTTTATTTTTTATTATTTTACAGAGAGGTCACAATTATAAATTTGTCTTGAATCACAGAAGAGACTTTGGATTTGTGAATACTGTTGGTACTGTTAAAAGACTATGGGGACTTTTGAAATTGGACTAAATTTATTTTGCATGATGAGATGGTCACAAGTATATGAGGAATCAGGATGGGATGTTGTAGTTTGAATGTAGCATTTCTCCTGCATAGGCTCATGTGTTTGGACTCTTGATCTCGAAGTGGTGATGCTATTTGGAAGGGATATGGGATGGGGGAAAGGAGGTGGAGCTTATCTGTTCTCTCTTGCTTTACGTTCTGAATGTAGATTCAATGTGAGTCTGCTGCTGTCGTGCCTTTCCCACCACGATGGACACTGTCCCGTTTGGAACTATCGAGACAGAGTAATGAACCTTTTCTCCCTTCAGTTGCTTGGGTCAGATTATTTAATCTTAGATGATTTGTCTAGTATGGAGCTATACATTGTGGGGAAGGCATGGCAGCTGGTACAGCTGAGTTTGTGATGTGGAAGTTTCCAGTACTAGGTCAGTACTAGAGGTGGATGTAACTTTCAACTATCACCCCAATGACCCCTTTCTTCTAGTCAGGCCACAGTTCCAAGGGTTCTACAGCCTTCCAAAAACAACAGCACCAGATGGTTACCAGGTAATCAAACACACAAGCCTGGTGAGACATCTCACACTCAAGCTGCAAGAGCATCCCGGCTGTCTGTGAGATTCTCAGTGTGTTTGTGGGCAGACAAACCTTGTTTCTAACGTAGGTTGCACTTGCTGTTCCGTGTCTCACCAGCATAACACGAACATATTTAGCCTTCGTTGGACACATTCCACTTTATTTGGGGACTATTATTGGAAATCTGTATATCTTCCTATATAGGTTAACATTTTGTGATAACTAATTGTAAGAACCATGATAAGGCTTATTTGCTTTTCTAAATGTGTTATCTTTCCCCTACAGAAGCAATGCGAAGAAAACAAATTTGATGATTCTATTTTCCCAGATGACAAAAGGTAATACTCAAAAATAATCAATAGGACTGGTGGATTTTTCAGGAGTTAAAACACTTGTTACAGAAGCAGGAGGACCAGAGTTCAGATATTCTACTCTCGGGCAAAATTCAGGGTAAGGGTGGTGGTCTCCCAGCCTCAAAGTTCAGTGACAAGGAATCTCTAGAACAAACTGACTACATAGACTAGCGCTATCAATGAACTCTAGGTTTGATCAAAGACCATATCTCATAAAAGACAAAGGTAAATGGAGGAGTTGAAGATGATTCTCTTAATCAACCTTGAGCCTAAACACACACACACACACAAACACACACACACACAAACATACACCCACATTATACCTTGGGTCTCCACACATGCACACACACATGTGCACCTCAGGCCTCTGTGAATACACACATACTAAAAAAATTGGTAACTTCGGTTACCTTATTATAGGGCCTAGAATTCCCGTCCCTATTCATCTGATTTCAAAGTACATCTTTAAAACATTTATAGCTAATGGCTTCTTTTATGTATTCTGTGATACTGAAAATAATCAACAGAATCTATAAAGTATGAAAATCAAATAGAGAATCATCCAGTTTCACAGATTAAAAAGCAGTTGTGGAAAGCCTAATTAAATTCCTTTTATTGGGATTGTCTTTGGTGACCTACTTCCATTATTTTATAATTTGGTTCTTTTCTTTAAGTGTTGAATAAATAGTTGGTCTAACTTAGTATAATAACTATTCAATGCCATCTTATACTGATTTTTAGCTCTCTTTCCATTCTACTACATTTACAAAGTTTCTAGCTCGAAATCTTATGGCATTTCATTTATTCACTTTAATTCATTTAGTACAATAATATAGACAACACAATAAAGCCACAACATTAGAAATAATCACCAGAGTATTTCTAAATCAAGACTGCAGCAAGACAACACATGACACGTTTGGGAAACTTAAAATGTTTGTCCATTTATCAGCTGGCAAAAGGGGTGTTAATGTTTAATGGATGAAATTGTGTCAGTGTTTATTGATTGGCTTATTGATTCCAGAAATTGGTTTGCAAAAGTTAGGGCTTATCTGCTTGCTTCTCTCTTGCTTCTCCTGTTTGCTATCATAGATTATCTTTCAGATTGTTAGAAGTTATTCTGACCAGACCATAAATTAGAATAAAGTCAGACTGAAAAATCTGAAACCAGAATGAACTAAGAGAGGTAACGAATGTGTTGAAAGAACATCTCGAGGTCCTTTGCATATTTGTGTAAGCTGTCTCTCATCTTTATAAATGAAAGTAAAGGTGTTTGCAAAAGCATTTACCAACTACAGTGGAGACCATCACACTGGGGAGTTGACGACTTGGTACATCAGTGCACTTCACTTCTAGTTACAATGCTGTGCAATGTGACGTCCCTGTCCTAGGAAATTTCTGTGGCTGCCCAATGTAAGAAGTTCAAGGAAGTCAGACTGTGGTGAAGACAGGACGTTAGTACAAGCCTGAAATAGATCAAGAATGCTGGAGCTGAACATGGGGATGTCTTGCCAAGCCATGTGTCATCTTCTCTACAATCAGTGCAACAGAGGATGAGAAATGTGTTGGAAACTCCCTGATGAGGTGGCTGCCAAGTGAGGTGTTTCTCTGAGACCCCAACCCAGGATGACCAGGAAACTGTCACACTCAGCCTTTAGATAATTCAAAACCTCATGAAAGAAGGACTATGTCAATCCTGTGCAATAAGAACCTTGATTTATTTAGCAACAATAAAATTTACCTTCTTTTTCTTCTTTCCCTCTTCTATAGAGGTAATATTTTTCTCATAATAAAGAAATAAATATGAGGCCCAACACAGATCCAGTGATTTGATTATTATCTTAGTCTACAAAACAAGCAGATACAGTTCAAAAATATGGAACCGAGACAAACATGATTTCAACTTTGAATTTGCAATATTTTGTGAGTTCAGAGAATCAGCTAGAACAAAGTGTCTAATTGGTTTGAAGTTAAATTTAATATTAACAAACACTGTGTAATTCTCAGGAAGCTTATTTGAATGACGATGGTGCAAACTCAATAAATGAGATTTCTTCAAAGAGAAGAGTGTGAAATGGATGCAAATGATTTAGTGTATTGCATGACCATGTGTTCTGTTCCCCGGTCTTCCCAGCATGGGGTGAAATGAGCCTGGCTCACATTGGGTGGACTTCTGTCCAACCCATATGCACATAGGCTTTCAACTAAGCAACAGCAGACGTCTTTGTGGAAATGTAAGGCATAATCCCCTTCGACACGTCTCTTAAAGGAGACCTACTGGGAGCTTACAGCAACAGGATGTGGGTGTGTGACTCACAGTGCCAGGCAGCCACATGATGTGTGTGTTGATGGCATGAGTGGCACAACAGTTTCCTCAGGTTTCACACCCACAGCAGCTGAGCTCTCTCCAGACAGTAGCACCCCACACCCTTCCAAGCAAGACTGTTACAGGGTTACCTGTGGCTGACCCAGCCGACATGGTTCCCCTCCGTGACCTGCCTTTCCTTCGAATTGTGTTCACATATGCCAAGCAGCAGTCGGTCTCTCCAATAATATCATGTCATGGAGGGGGGGGGGGAGTCTACTTACCAGCCAGCTATTTGAAAGATAAGAAACACCATTTTCAGGCCGCGGAGATGGATCAGTGGTTCAAGTCTTCACCTTGCAAGCAAAAGGACCTGAGTTCAGATTCCCAGATTCCATGTGAAAATGTGGTGGATGCAGTGGCGGTCTGTACTTCTAGCCCTGGAAGGCAGAGCCTAGGAAACTCTAGAGCAAAGCAATAATGCAGAATAGTAAACCAGGACGATTCCCGATGTCACTCTTGGGACTCCACAGCCATACACACTCTAGTACTTTCTTGTACACACACCCAAATCCACATGTTTTCTCTCTCCCTCTCTCTTTCTCTCTCTCTCTCTCTCTCGTTCTCTCTCTCTCTCTCTCACACACACACAGGCAAAAAAAAAATGATACACCATTCTCCCCCTTTCTTCTTTGAACTTTCATGATGATGACAGGAAGACGTTGCTTTCTCAAGTAAGTGATGCTGGAAGCAGTAGAAGGAACCCGGTGAGAACCAAGACCTCTCTGTCTGTGCCTGAGCCACCCAAGCCCTAACTGACACAGCTCCACCTGTGCTTGGCAGATGCTGCTGTTCTGCAGCTCTGACTCCTCTGATGATAGGCAGGAAACAAGCCTTTTGCATTGTCTAAGGCAGCTAGACGAGGCCCTGAGGATAAATACTGCATGAACTCCAGAAGTGTTTTAGCAAAACTATGTATGTTAACCCATCAACTATTAAATGGGAGCTGATAGGTTCTAAGCACTGTATTAGTTTAAGTGATATGGACACTATTACTGCAAGTTCTTAGGCATGTTACATGAGGGGTGGGGAGAGAGAGGAAAGAGAGAGAATGGTGGGTATACTGAGCAGGGAAGAATGGATTCTGCTGTGCCAATTAGACAGAGCGTAATTGCACCTGGAATTTGGCAGGTTTCTTTTCCTTGGGGTTCTCGTGTCCCAGAGTACAAAGATTGAAGCCAGGACATATTGAGAAGTACAAGAAGGGAGTTTATTGAAAACGAGAGGGGAGGGAAGAAACACTCGGTCCAAGGCAGGCAAGGAGGAAGCCATATCCTTAAGGTGGGAGAGCGTTAGAACAGAGGAGAGAGCTTAAGATCAGAGAGGACAGGGAGAGATTCGCCATGAGCGTGTGGCTAGGAGAGGACAGAGCAGAGAGCAACCGCATGGTGGGGGGAACAGGAAGAAGAGGGAGATGGATGGAATCACAATCTTGCTAATGAGTGTCCCAGAGCTACTAGGGAAGCAAGGTAAAGATTGGAGGGGAGGCCTGGCTCCCCCAGGATTGGACATTCCTAACTGCACTAGTCTTACAATAGAAATTAAATCATCCCCTCACTAGGACTTGGGAAGAATGGCAAGAGGAGGAGGGAAGGGGCACACTCCGTTCTATTGCTGCCACACATGGTCACTGCACCCTCAGTGGCTAGTCAGCTCACCATGATCCCCTCAAGCATTTTACAGGCAGGAACCTGGCTGCAGGTTGACTTCTGCTCTTGGTCCCGGGCGGCTGAAATCATGAAATTACCCAGGCTTATATTTCTGTACTTCGCCTCCTTTTATTTTCTCTCTCGGGGTCTCATGCAGCACAGGCTGGTCTTAAACTCCTTCTGTGGCCAATGGTAGACTTGATGCACGCTTGATCCTCTTGTCTCCACCACTCAAATACCGATTGCAAGGTGTGGCGCCCTCTAATTACCTTACAATTTCAGCTGATACTCAGAGGCCCGAGGGTTGGTAGACCTCCGTTGAAACTGGGATTGAAAAACATTGTCTTATTAGCTATGGACTGGAAGAGACTGAGAACTCTAAGAAGTCGCCCTCCTGTCCTAATCCTTCGCTCCCTTCTTAGGTTGTGCTACAACATACTAGCTTACTTCATCTATAAGGTTAATAGAAGAGCATCCATGTGACATTTAGATTTCTTTTAAAATGCTCACTTAGCAGGTCACCTAGGAAACACTCCCTTTCAGTGTGAAATCAGGATCAAGTGTCAGTAACCAGTGACAGTCCATCAAGTATACTGGCCCTCCCCATTCAAGGGGAGGGTATTTCAGCAGATAGACACACATTGCTTCACTATCTTGGTGGGCCCTGTGGGCACGTTTACAACCACAATGGACACAGAAAGCTCTGATGATGTCCAAACCTGGGTTTTCTTCTGCCCCTGTAGCTTATTTTCCATTCTGTTTTGGGTTCCTGCTTTGAATGGTTATCTCTGAAATGAGACAATTCCTCTCATAGAAATGGTCTAAATATTAACAGTGCAGTCATACATCAGTATTTGTAGAGAGTGTGCTCTCTCCAGAACCCGGTACAGATTCCAAAATCTAAGCGTGTTCAAGTCTCTGATAGAAAATGATGGAGAATTTACATACAATCCACATGTGTTCTCCCATATTCTTTATCTATAACAGCTGATGATATCTATCACAATGTAATACTCACAAGTAGTTATATTTGGGGGGAATAATGCCAAGGAAAAAAATCTGTACCCGTTTAGTACAGATGCCATGTTTTTAATGTTTCAGTTGGTGGTCAGTTGAATGGTGCATGTGGTCTTTGGTAAGGATGGCCACCGTGTTTCTCCAAGACCTCTCTCTCTAGTCTCAGAAATGTACCTGTGTTGTGTAGAGGGTCCACACTTGGAGCCACAGTTCATTCTCCAAGTCAGCGAATAGAAAAACACATCAAAGTTCCTTGGAAAGAAGGAAGCATTGATCAAAGATTAGCTTGTTGTTCTGGGCCAATATTTTAATTAGAGAATGAGAGTGGGCATCTAATGCTTTTTGGAGTGTTTTTATTCTGGGAAAATCAAAACATAAGGAAAAACACAGAAAGGTTAGAGTTTCCCCATGTGCTGATCACATGGTTTTGGTAATTTCCAATGCTCTGCCAAGCTTATTCACCTGTGTATCATTTCTCTCTACTTCCTCCTATTTTACTATTATTACTTAAATCTATTTTTTTTGCATATGTCTCTGCTGTATGTCTGTATATGTATCTATGTGAATCACACGGCACTATGTGTGCCTGTTGATGTTTAAGGATGACTTTGGGAATCACCCCAGATTGTTTTAACTCCTTTGGAGTTTCTCAGGCTCCTCCTTCCAAGACCAAAAGTTCAAGCTGCCACCATTTCTGCCTAGCTTTTTTTACGTGGGCCCCAGGATCTGAACTTAGGACCTTGTGCTTATGAGGCAGAGGCTTAACCCCTAAGCCGTCTCTCTAGCCCTATCATATTTCTTTATTTAGTTCTTTCATGTGTGAGAGTGAGTGTGAGTGTGTGTTTATGTGTGTGTGTGTGAGTGTGTGTGTGTGTGTGTGTATGCACATGCATTCCACGGTGCATGTGTGTCCATCCTTGCCTTTCGTCATTGTTGGAGCAGAGTTTGTCACTGTGCTGTATGTGCTTGGCTAGCTGGTGGCAAGTGTCCAAGGATTCGTCTGTCACCATCTCCCTGAAGGATTCCCCCCACCCCTGGCACAATAGATGTGTGCTACTGTGCCTACTATTACATGGGTTTTGTGGTTGTGAACTCAGGTCCTCACATTTGTGCAGCAAGTGCTTTGCCCATTGAGCTGTCTCCTCAGCTTTCTGTTTTATTATTTGAGACAGGATCTTTCATTAACTTAGAACTCATGGATTCAGCTAGACTAGCAAGTCCCATTGATCTTGTCCCTGCCTCTCCAGGCCTCGGAATACAGACATGTACTACACTGCTTAGGTTTTTTTTTTTTTTTCCCATGGATGCTAGAGATCAAACTCAGGTCCTTATGCTTGCATGGCAAGCATTATACCTGTCTATCCGCCTCCCTAGCTCCCATTTCTTTATTTAGTTCTTTAGGAGATAAGATTCATACATATTAAAATGTGATGATCTCAGCTATACAGTCTTGACTAATGCTTATATAATTCACATGCACTTCGTTATAAAATATTTTTGTCACCTCAGAAAGTTTCCCTGTATTTTTTCTAAGTCAGCCCCATTTATGCCACTAAGAAGTAGCAGTAGCCACTGATCCTTTTTTCCCTTAGTTTGCTTTCCCCATTTTGAGAGTTTTATAGAAATGGAATCATCTAGCAAGGATTCTTTTTGTGCCTGACTTTTGTTTATGGTGTAATATTTAGAATATGCATTTATGTTGTTGGGTTTATCCACAGTGTCTTCTTTTGTATTACAAACAGTTCATGAGAGGAGTGCACCACAATTTTTTTTAATTCTTTCCACACCTAAGCTATACCCAGCTTGAAGCTATCACAAGTGAAGGTGCTGTGGGCATCCTTACAGAGATTTTTGTGGAAATATGCATTTGCATTTATTTGGGGTAAATGTATTAGGAACAAGACAGCTGAAGACAAAGGACAATTGTGTATTTACATTTGTGTGAAAAGCCAACCTTCCAGCATTCTGCACTTTCCTCAGTGATGCAAGAAAGCCACAGACACCCAAAGATGCCAGTCTTGATTGCAACTGTTATGTGGGTGCCAACCAGTGCCTAAGTGTGGTTTTAATTTACACCTCTCTGAAGACAAACAACACTGTTGTTACATTTGGATGTGCAATCACCTTGTCTAAGAACCTTCATTTGTATATTGGAAGACAACACCCCTGCTCCTCTTTCTTGACTAAATTCTTGTCTTCTTCACAAAACATGAAATTATTGAAAAGGTTAAGGGTGATTATACATGTAGAGCTCGCAGCAAGGTGTAATTGATACTGGGTTTACCATTCATGGAGCTAGTTAATGGCTTCCCACTAGGAAATTAACTGCTATTTCTCAATGGAGAGATTCAAAGGAGGGCATTTCTTAGACACCCAGTGGTCCTAATTCCTATTGCCCCTTTATCAAACCGTCTCTGTCCTCCATCTTGCTCTAGCACACCAGAGCCTGCTGGACTTCTTCAACCTGTTTGCCATACCGAGCAGACCTGCTCCCAGTCTATAGCTTCCTTTGCGTCTCTCCCCCATGCTGCTTCAAAGACCACACACTGTCTCTGTGTTGCATCCCCTTTCTTTCCCAGCCTCAAGTTCCTTTTTGCATCCTTTCCATAAATGCCATTTAAAAGAATGTTTAAGATAAGAAAACGGGGTTCTTAGTATCCATTGTGGAAGTGGGAGGAAGGAGACATAGCCTCATAGAAGCAAGAATGAACACTGTCTACTCAAATAATTTTGGATAAAATCACTAAGCATAGTGATTAGGAAATATTTCTTATCTCTTCCCCCAACAAAATGTGGGACATATATGGGTAATTGATACATTAGTTTCTTTTCTCATTATTGTGGCAAAATTCCTGACAGAGCAACTTAAGGGAGGAAGGAATTATTTGGGCTCATGGTTTCAGATCAATATAGCATAGAAGGCATGGCAGAGTTCATGGCAGTAGGATTGTGTGGTAGAGAGGTCTTACATCTTGATGGATGAGGAGGCCGATGGTGAGAACAGAACAAGAGTTGGTCTATAATCTTCAAGGCCTTCCCCCTAGTTGGCCACGTCTGTCAGCTAGTCCATGATGTTTCAGAAACCTCCCACGAAAGCATCATCAAGCTGGGAAATCAGTGTTCAAACACAAGCTTGTGGGGGCATTTCACATTCACACCCTGAAAACCAAGATCTCAGAAGACTGTTTCAAGTGAATGGCACCCACATATCTTAAAGGTCCTGTATCTTTTTAAGACTCCTTCTTCAGAATCAGAATCAGAAGGCTGAAAGATGCAGCCTGAAGTTGCCTAGCTGTTGTTAGCGATGGCTGAACCAGTTAGGAGGAGGCCTGACAGCTCGTGGCTACCCAAGTAGGAGCAAGGTTGGAAACAGATTCCTGCAAATGAATGTCAGCATATGAAAAGGAAGTAGAATGAGGAAGGAAAGCAGGCTATGGTAATGCTGCTAAAGGATCCATTTGAGGGAAGGAGAGAAGGAAGCTGAATTTTTGTTACGAAAGTGTTGAGAGTAAATGAAGCACATTTAGATCACTCTTTCAAGAAGTAGCTCATTTGACCTGGTGGCACAAGCTTTTAATCCATGCTACTTGTGAACCTGAGGCAGGGGGAACGCAAGTTCAATACTTAACTGGGCCACAGGGTAAGAATGCACATCTAGGCTCAATTTCACCAAAGAAAAGGAGAGAGGAAGCAGAACTGAAAAGATTTAAGGGGGAATGGCTTACATGACTTTGGGAAAGTTACTTCTCCGGGTTTCAGTTTCCTTAACTGTAGGATGGGGTCATCCTAGATCTCAGATCTGTGCTCCAACAAGTGCTCAGACAGATGCCATCAAAAGCATTCTAGATGCAACTCAGCAGGCTACACGTGCGAAATGACATGGAAGCAGTGGGGAGACTGACAGAGAAAAAGAAGGGCTGTAACGGGAATAGAAGGCACATAGGATTGGTGACTAAGGTTGCAGAAGCAGAGTTAATTTACTGTATCCATGTGTGAAACTCTAAAAGAATAAAGATTAAGAAAAATGTATTTTGAAAAAAAAGTGTCATCATACATATCCCATGAAATTTGTGGAGGACGGTGTTTGTAACAGTTGGGAACACAGAAAGGAATAAAGACAATTATTACTGTTTCACTAAACACGAAACAGTGAATTTTTCTTCCCTCACAGTCTTAGGGACTTTGCCCTCTCTCCATCAGTACCCCTACTCCATTTTGTTGCCTCTTTGAGCCAGATCCACTCTTCTCAATGGCTTTCACTTGCTTCTCAGCTCAGCTAGGCCACAGCAGAATTCTGTAATCTTGGAAGTTTCTTTTTCTTTTTTTTTTTTTTCATTTTTCTCTCCCTCATAGTAACTACAAGGCTAAGATAATGCCAACAAAAATCATAAGCTGTGGGGAAGTTATCTGAAAGATTGTTCTCCATGACCTTCCCTTAAAGCAAATCATAACGCCTTCTCTCTTTTTCCCTTCCACTCTTCTGTCAAGTCTCATTCCTGTTTCACAAGGATTCTCAGCTTCGCTTTGTCCTAAGATCTCAGAGTCTTGAATGATACCACTTGATCTCCTTGTCCTTTGAGATATTGTCTCTGTTTTCTAGCTGACCTTGCGTTTGATGTGAGATTTTGGTGGAGTGGGAGATGATATAGATACTACTGCTTCAGAACAGGTATCTATCCAATGTGTCATGAGAAAACTAAACACTTAGGATAAAGAGGATTTAAAACCCTGGGTCTAGCACTTCCTATATTGCATCATTGCATTACACCCTGTTAAATATCATTTAAAGGGGTAAATAGTATAACGACTCCCATGGGGTTTAGTGAGGAAGGAATGGAACAAAGGGAGAAAGTTTCTTCTGGCTAACTTCTCTTTAAGGGGTTCCACATGGTATTAAACACAAAATTTTTTATTTGTGGCATCCATCTCAAAAGTGGTTCCTGCTTCTGAGATATCAAAAATAAATCAGTTCCATTTTGGACAGGAGTCCTGAAGAAGAACTCAACATCAAATAGGGAAAGGAGCACTTGAGGCAACCATTGGCATCTTGGTGTAAAAGTCCTCACCGACATAAACAAACGCCCAGTTTGGCTGATGCTGAAATATAAATGAGACATTTAGCAAATGTCCACCCAAGAATGTAAGTTCAGGGAGGGGTGCTGGATCCTCACCATGAGGCCTTCTGAGTTCACATATTTTTTGTCTCTATGATGCACAGATGGAATGGAAATTTTCTTGTACTTCGTAGTGGGCCATAACATAGAGGCGTTAGGTGATTGTATTTTTCTTCACCTGGAGTGTATTAGAGCTTACACATACACAATCAACAGTGTCTTTCCTTACCTGAACTTATTCAGCACTTCTTACTCTGACACCCACTGCTTTTCTCTTTGCTGGTCCTGGTGGCTGGGCATTCAGCCTCCTGAAAACCAAAAAGGAGGAGGTATGGCTCCCGGATTGAGTTCGCAGTCCACCTTGCCCCAGCAAGTCTTCGGACCAGGATAGAGTCTATATGGGAAAGACTTATGCTCTGCGCTCATTAACAATGGATATTCAAAACAGGGAGTGGCAGGATTAGATGTGGAAGTTGACATCAGGCTCCATAGGCTTTTGTAGGCACAAGAATTAAAAGGTCATAATTGCATCCACCGTGGGTACATCCTGCATTTCCTTGGAGAAGGTTGTGTTCCAATGGCACATTCAATCCCTAACCGGCAATGCCTCTCAGCTCAAGTCTTGGAAAGAAGAGATTGTCATCTCTTTTGACTATGTGAAGTCACATTGATACTTTTTCTTTTCCTTTTTCCATTGTGTGGGGCCACATGTTTGTGGACAGGTTCACGTGTACAGGTTCATGTGTACATTATTCTCATGCATGTGGAAGCCTGAAATCAGTGCTGGCAATCACTGCTGATTGCATTTATCACTCTGTTGTTTTATTGTGTTTCCCTGAAGTCTTAAAGGGCGGGAAGAACATCAGGATATGCTTGTTTTCAGTTTCTATGTTGTGGAAATACAAACAGCAGCACAGATCCACTCAGGGCAGTTTCTCTTAGCTCCCAAATTTCCCCTTTATTAAAGTACAAGGCATATTGCACATCATTCTACCTTTACAAACCCAGAGTCCTTTCGTTTAGAGGTGCGTTTTAGTGAGAACCCGATTATGCTTGAACGCACAGGACCAGAGGCAGATGGAGCATGTGGGAATGGTCTTTGGACATGAGGGAATTGGGAATTCAAGATGTCAGCTTTCAGTAATTCCATTGCATCTTTGAGATGTATGTACAAAAATGCTATGATCAGGAAACTCATAGTCAAATGAGGATTTGCATGTGCATTCTATATATTTCTTTGCAAATGAAAGCTTTGTTCCTACTACAAGCATCAAGGCCTTTGCAAGGAATGCCTACTATTCAGATAATGGTCAGTGGAACCTGAGTAATGTTGGCTGGCTGTGGATATAAGTGAGAAACTGCAGCATTCTTTGCAGAGGTGTTAGAAAGACAACAGCTACATTCTGAGCTACCATTAAAGATCTACGATTCACTTAAACATGATTGCTACGAAATGCAACTCACTTTCTCAATTGCAAGTTTTCTCTAGAATTTTTCTTTTTCTTTTTTGGGGGGAGAAAAGTTCCTTGTATTTTAGTGTATAATTGTTCAAGTGGAGGTGCTAAACCCACTGTGACTGTGGACGAGAAATCCCATGAGAACCAGAATACTGTTATTTCACAACCAGATCGACATCTAACTTGCTATCAAACTGTATGCAAATAGTGCTATCAAAATGTGTCTGTGAATTCAACAGATTTCTTTAAAAAGTTTGCTACCTCACCCAGTGAAAAAGATTATGTGCATTCTTCATAAGGCAGTGGCTATCATTATGTTCCAAAGAGATATTCTAATATACTGACTTAAACTGAAGTTAGTTTATTTAATTAAAGGACAACTGCCTCCCCTAATGATTATTCATAATATCTAGGTGAGAATTCTCATCCAACACACAGAAAACTTAAGAGAGAGGGAGGGAGAGAGACAGAGAGAGAGCTAGAATAACCATCATATACCTTTTGAGATCACTTTTATATCAAATGTTATATCAGATGATATTCAATATTTATCAACACAGGAAGTAAATTTTGCCATTGTAAAGTTCCATGGCCTATATTTTTAGAAAAATCAAGACTAGACAAGCCAAAATTGTTTTCTATAAGTCTCAAATGTCCCTGCATCAATTCATAGTCATACTATACTTTATGTCATAGTATACTTTCTTCACTATCTGTCATATCATATCAATTTATCCATCATTTATCTGTCTGTCTACCTATCATCTATCTCTCTGTCATTTATCTATCTCTATCAACCAATATATAAATATATAGATAATACACAAACAAAAATTTGTGTTCCAAAGGTACCTGTCACTAAATGGAAATGTCTCAATAGTTACAAAGAAAACTTTGGAAGAAGAGCCACGCTGTCTCTTATTAATACATGGAAGTCGTGTTTTTAATCATTGTGCCTGTTTTAGTATACTTCCATTTTTATTTCGTATACTTCCATATATATATTACCCATAACACCCTAGGGTGCAATAGTGAACTATCATGCAAAATTGCCACATACCACACAGTTTTTCTTCTTCCTCTTGGTATTTGTTTCTCCCCATCTATGCATTAGCTGACCTCAACTTTCTATTCTCTGATGGTGTAGTTCTGACTCAGGGATTATAAGGAGAGTCTTGTGTGGGAATGATTTTAGGATACTCCAGTTACAGTTCCAGAGCCAGTGGGAGGCTTGGTCGCCCCCCCCCCAGACCACCACCTCACCCACACAGCAGCTGCCCTGAATGGCAGTGGGCAGTAGCTATTCAAGGGCGTGGGTACAGTTGTCTTCAGGTCTCGCTGAGCACTGTTGTCCTGGTGATTCAGAGGCCTTGAGATTCTTGCTTCTTATTTAGCAACACTTCTGGCACTTATCATTGTAGATTTATGTTTTCTTTCAGTTTACTGTTCCATTATTGGGCCCTATTGGTCTGTATTTGGAGAAAAAGATTCAGCTATTTTTCAGTTTCAGGGACAAGGCGTACTGTTCTTTGAGTGATGTCATCACACCATGGGGGCTTCAGGGGCAAGATCCAGGGAGAGTACAGGGAAGATGGCTGAGCTTCAACTTGGATCTGGTACGTAGAAGGTGTGAGGGCCAGGAATGCTGCTTGATCTCCACGCTTGGCCTGCTAAGGCTGTTCTGACTTGTTGGCAAAGAAGAGCAATAAAAGAACCCAGCCCAGCGCTTCCCTGAAATCAGTCTCTTTGACTCCCCACCATACTTTCCATTCTGGTTTTTAGTTTCCTTCCCAGTCCTCCCCCTAAACCTGGAGGCTGGTCACAGCTAAGCCAGTATTTCTTGTAAAAATACATTGAGTATTAAGAGATTGGCTAACTTGGATTTATTGCTTTTATTGCTTTCTTGCTTTCTTGCGGAACCTTGGACTAGTGTCTTAAACTCTCTGAATTCCATAACTCCTTCTACTTCATCTCCTAAAACATTTAGCACACTGCATTCTCTTTGTGCAATAGCTTCATTTTTCTCCTCCCCTGCCTTCTAGCTTAAACACGGACTTGAGAGAAAGGAATGCCTCTAGAATAAGTAGCTGAGTCTGAGCACGCAAGAGGGATGGGATATAATTCAAACACAGGAATGAACAAATTAAGAGCAGCTCCTACAAATAAGATGAACGCTTATACTTTTCCATTACTTCTCATCAAGACAAAGTAACTAAGGGTTGAAGTCTGTATTATTGACTTAAGTGGGAGTGTTCTGTAGAAAGCATAGTATACAAAAATTGAGGGCTGAATAGATGGCTCAGTAGGTAAACGCTCTTACCACCTCTGACAACGAATTCCATCTCTGAAATACACATTTTGTTAAAGGGGAAAACTGAGTTCTGAAAGTTGTTTTCCGATATCAACATGCATGTTGTGGCATGCACCATCCCTCCCCCAAACACACAAGGTAAGTAACTAAATGTAGAAATGAGTTGGTTCGGAAGAATCAGACATAAAGCCCACCACTGAGACAGAGATGATAGCATGCTCAGAAGGCTATAACATGGAATTCATTGTGAGTCTACAGAGAACCTTTTCTATTTATTTATGGAAATCTACTGAACATTTCTTCCTGCAAAGTTTAGTTTTAAAAATGCAATCCAAGACAATATTGGTGGTCCTTTAAATAGTGAAGCTGTATTTTAAATACAAAAGCATTTCTACAGAGATGTATGACTTCATCCAGGCCAATTATAGCTACACTACACGATATTATAGGAAATTTGGCATATACGGCAAGGTGCTTCCTTCTTATCTGCTACTGTATCTTAGTCATATACTGTAATGACATAAGATTTTTATATATTTTGTACTAGGTTATGCTTTGCATCTGGGCAGATGTATTGCATAATTTTCTGAGAGATTTAAGTACAATTTAATTTTGCACATTCGACTTCACATATAACAAGTATCTTTCATGAAACTATGTGGGAGGAAATGGTTTCAGATTGCATTTGCTGTTCATCTTAATGGTCTTGAGAGCACAACTCAGAGAGAACAGGAAATGCCAAAAAGAGATAAAGGGGAAGGTTGGCATTTCTGTCGAAGGAGAATTATTTGCTTGCTATGCTAAACAGAGGTAGAGCAGCAGCTGGCTGGAAGAAAAACTGAAGGAAGGTGCTAACCAGGAGAGTCATTTTCATCTGCACTGCTTTCTTCCCTCCATTTAGCATAAATTGCTTCATTGTATTTCTTACTTTCTTTGTTTCTTTCGTTAGTAGGTTTTGTTTGGTGCTGGGAGATCTTAATAGGGCTTATTCATCAAAGACACCTTTTCTAACCCATCTCTTTCCTTGCCTTTCCCTTGTAACTCTAGTGGAGCAAACACTTTGGTTAAACAATGTGTCAATTTTCCAAAGCACACCCACGGTCCACTAAACTCACCGAATAGCAAAGACTCTTTTTGCACTGTCATTCTTTAATTTGGGTGCTGCTGCATGGAACCCTGATGGAGAGCATGTCAACCAGCTACTACTAAGGGCCACCTGAAAGAGCTATTCGGTGCACGCAAATTCCCTTTCCAGTGTTCTCCTGAAGCCTCTCCGGAGTGCATGCTGAAAAGGGAAGGCCAACCATGAATGTTCCAGTGCGCATACAGCCACACACACAGCTGCAATAGCAAATGCTTCTCTTGAAAAATAAAGCCGAAGCCATATAAAATCTGCCATTCATAGCTGATACAAGGAAATGCCGTGACCTAGTGTCTGAAAGAGTGGGGGCTGATTCCAGCACAGTTTGTTTTTCTCCCGAGATGCTGTCCTGGCTATTGTTCCCACAGCACTGACATACAGCAGACGTAGCTGCAGAAATGCTGCAGTGAGAGCAATCAGGGGAAAGTTGGTCCATTCTTCACTGACTGCACAGCAAACACTATTAAAGGCAGGGGAAGCCATTTGTTCATGAATATACATTTGATACATATAAATGCTTTGTGCCATGAATATTTATCTCTTTCATGGATTGCAGCTGTTATGTATTGAAAACTATTAGCAGGTTGGAAACCATCCTTTAGAAACGTATGCTTGTCGTTGGTGCAAAACCAGCCTTGGAGATTTATCTTTTTTCTTCCCTCTTTCTATTGTCTTTAAATGAGGCTAGTCTTCTAACAGATAGTAATAAATAAATAAACAAAAATTCAGACTGAAAATTTACTTAAAACTTTCATTTCTAAGTTGTTTAGATAACATTGTAACTAGGGCTATGTTTTGGAGACCAACCGGTCCTCAGGTTTTGAAGAATGCTCCACTGTTAACAGGCGAAGATGTCAGTTATTAAATACAAATGGTAGGAATGGAACATGTCATGGGATTTCTAGCACCAAGTTGAGAATCTAAAGCCTGTGGCTATTCAACTTCTTTTGAGTTCTATATACTTAATTCTTCATTATTGCCTCACATGGTGTGTGATTTATTCATTCCTACTTTTTCTTCTTTCCCCATGGCTGGGTTGTGCCTCTACACATTTACCTTTCACTCTCAGGGTAAACAAACGCCTTCTCTAGATCCTTCTACCGTTGTTTCCATAGAATCTTGCATATGCATTTATTGCTCAACAGTTATTTATTTTAAAGCGTTTCATGACCATTAGCAAATGCCCAGAACTCCTCTGCCTCACAAACTATGAGTGAAATGCTAATACCAATTTTTATTTTGCTGAATATATTTAGTTAAGACGTGATCATGAAAAATATTTTACCATTTTTGTAATCTTATATACAGAGCCCAGGAGCAGATATTCTTTCTCTTCCTTTTTGAAGGTTTCCTTTCACCTTTAGTCCACTCTGAATCCTGTAAACAAGGACGACTGTGATGGATGTTGCCCCTTCAGTTCATCCCCATGGCATTCTGGAAGCTATTACTTTTCTTCTAGAACTGGAACTCACCCCCACAGAAGAAGCAACAGGAATGTTACTTATTCTTTGCTTTTTTTCAATTCTGTCCCAAGTTTTGAAAAAATTGAAATGATGTGAAATACTAAGTGTATTTGATTCTTGAAGGGTTTTTTTGTGTATCTTGTTTATTAACCTTTGCTTTTACACACTCTTCTGTTCAATGGAATGAAATTTGAACACATATAGTTCTGGAGTATCACACATATCTATGAGAATGCTACAAATGTTTCTTGCCCCTTTGTTCAGGGTTTTTCATTAATGATGTGATAAAGTCAAATTTAGCCTTATAGAAAATAAGAAAGAATGAAGGAAGTTCAGGACATCTGAAATGTTGCAGAAACAGTTGCTATAATCACTCAAACTTAGCCAAGCAGCCAAGGAATAGATTTACCAGTGAATTAAATGATTTACATTAATGAATTTTGACTACTTTGTTACACAGTAAAAACTAATGGATGAAATGATAGGGCACAAGACATTCTAATAATTTTGGGAAGATCCTATATGAAGAGTCAGGACAACATAAGTGCTAGAGGACATTGATTGAGGACTAGGGTGAGATGTTTTGCACTCATTCTGATTGCATCTACTGCTGTTGAGTTTGTTTGTATAAAAGATGGCTTCCAAAGTTTTTTTTTAAAATCTCTCTCTGTATGGTGTTTCCAGCAGTGAATCCATCGTTCCTAGTCCATGAATAAGCCTTTCTTTTCTTAGAAAAGCCAAAAAGGAAAAAGGAAGAGAGAACACATGAGAAGGTCCAAACCTTCCAGCTCCCATCTCGGCTTCGTTTTGCTGCTGCCGTGATTCGGGATCGTTTTTTTTCTTTCTTTCTTCTTCCTTTCTGCTTTCTGCTTCTTCGTTCTTTCTCTTTCTTCCTTCTCTCTCTTCTTCTCTCTCTCTCTTCTCTCTTTTTCTCTTCTTCTTTCTGACTTGTTTCTCTTTCTGCCCCCTCCCTCCTCCCTTCTTTCTCTTTCTTTCTTTCTTTCTTCTTTCTTTCTTTCTTTCTCTCTTTCTCTCTTTCTCTCTTTCTCTCTTTCTTTCTTTCTTTCTTTCTTGGATTAAGGCAAAGTTTATTGGGGAGAGAAAGGAAGGAACTCCTGGACTCCGGACATGGAATTTGTGCAGGACAAAAGAGCCTCCAAACTAAACCTTTTTCTGCATTAAGCAAGTATGAGGTTTGTCTCATTGCTAGATCATTCTTCTGATTTTTTCATCTATACCCACCCCCTCAAGACCACCTGCTATATGAAAATAAACTAATTTCAGGAACAGTGATGACACTGGATCCATCTACTATTTTCTGAGTACTTCTGCAATGGTTCATGCTATAGCTTGGCCTTTGAATGTTCCCTAAAGTCCTATGAATTGAAGTCTTGTTCTGCATCCCAAGAAACTTCTGGGGCAAGGGTGATCAAATCTATAAATAGTAGAGCTAGTGTGGGGGAAGTTATGCTACTAGGGATGTGCCTTTTGAGGAATATTAGAGTCTCAGTCCCCTCCCGATTTTCTCTGTGAGGTGAGCAGAAAGCCTACACCATATATGCCTATATAATGCATCATGCTGTGCAGATCCAAAGCATTGAGTCAACTGACCATAGACTAAAACTCATGAAACTGGAGTCAAGAAAAGCTTTCTAACATATTAGTGGATTTTCTGAGATACTTTGTCATAGTAAAAGAGTTAGCTTATGGTTTTAAAGTTCATCCCAAAGTTTTTATTTTGGAAACTTCATTACCAGGGCAGTACTGCTGAGAGGTAGGACCTGCCTGGTCCCCTAATAGTGCAGCACACCCAAAGGAAGCCCCACGGTCCTCAAAAGGAGACAGGCTTGAGGGTAGGAGGGAGAGGGATGGACAAGGTAAAGGGAAGGAAAGGTGGGTAGGAGGGAGGGAGAGAGGAGGACATGACAACAGCTTATTTTGTTTGTATAAAAGTAAAATTCTTAATAAAAGAAGGTGAATAGATTAATGTTACCAAAGGCATAGTTTGTTCTGGATATGTATTCACCCTCACCAGAGTGAATTTGTTATCAAATTTATTCTCTCTCTCTCTTGCTCCCCCCCTTCTCTTATGCTTTCCTAATTTTCTGTTTTCTGCTGTGGGAACAAGTAACAAGAGAGCCATTTGAACTCTCTTGCTTGAACTTCCCAGTTATGGACTTCCAAGTCTCCAGAGCTATGAGACAAGAATCTTCATTCTTCTTTATTCTGCTTAATCTCTATTCTTCAAGTTGCAGAGATTCTCCTATAGTCGTGTCATGGTTAGGCACAGATGTCAACTTGACAGTTGAGGATTTGAATTCTGGGCACATTTGTGGAGAATTAATGATTGGGTTAAGCCCAGAGGAAACCTTCAGATTGTCTAGCTGATGGGGAAGGCCCAGCCTATAGTGGGTGGGACTAGGCCCTGAACAGATGAATAAAATACTGGGGGCTGGTTGAGGAAGTTGGCATCCTTGTATACACTTGGCCACACTTGCCGGTCTGGCAAATAAGGATTGTCCTTCTCTCAGCCATTACCTAGAGATGGTGTGGCCAGTTCCCTCAGTCCTGATTTTGGTATGTGCTCTCCCATCAAGCTGGACTAAGAAGTATAACCAGTAATGGTAAGAAAAATAAACCCCTTGTTCCCTTAAGCTGTTTGATGGTGATTTATCAGCAACCATGCAGGTTAACTGCAACAAGTTGCATAAAATGGATAAAAATAACATCTTAGGTCTATAATACATTCTCCAGCTCTTATTACAATTTAGGCAATACAAAGCAAACATCTAAATTAAGATATTGAAAAACATGAAGGCAGAAAGTCAGAAACAGAGAGTTGGAAAATACATGAATTAGGAGGGAAATTGACTACTGGGATCCTGGAATTTGGGCCAGGCACAATGGAAAATATTCCAGAAACAATGATTCAGAGAAATGCCCACTGATAATTAGACCACAGTTATTTCCCCTTGCCCTTTTCTTAGGTTACATTCTGATAATATCATCACAGGCAGACCATGATTGGCAGGCAAATTTTGCCAACCAGAGGAACTAAGCTCTAAGACGCCCTTGGCTCTTAGATGTGAAGTTCTTGATCTTTTTGCACATTTAGATAGCATGTGAGTTTATTGCTTCCTCCTAAGAATGCTTACACAAAATGGAATGGTGTTTATTCTCTCTCATTGATTGATATAAGTTCTTCCTTCATTTGGATAGTATTTAACAGATCTTATCTTAACTGAAACAAAATGCTACTTTGAATGGGTAGCCATGTAAAGCTTACAGTAGGCCTGAAGTTTCGTTTTTTTCATTACTTATCCAATAAATTACCCAGGTAACGCTGGTTTGCAGCCTGGGAATGCAGCCTGCATCAATGTTCAATTTTGTTCCAAATGTGTTCAATATTAGCATGCTGGTTGGAAAAATTTTTATTGACTAATGATTCAGATGTCTGTATTTGCTGAGTTTACTCATTTCCCATTATTTAGGCTAAAGATAAAGACCTTTTGAAGAGCTTGTTTGTACTAGGGTTAACTAATCCCATACTATTTAGGGCTTACAAATTAAATTAGTCCTAAACTTACATCTTTCCTTAGCTCTTTCTGTTTAGCCTTGAAATTTCTTCACTAAGTTTCTCAAAGAGCCTTATTACACTTGTCTGGATTTCTGTAACTTTGTAACTGTAAAACCCATGTTTAATTTAGAAATTTTGAGCGATGTTTTAGAAAAGTCCTTAATGCCATCCATTCAATTCTAATCAGTGAAATCAAAGATGCAATTTACTTCTATTAAATATACTAAGAGATAGATACTAACAAGATTATTTTGATATTTGTAGCTAGGTATATAGGTTTGGATAAATATCTGTGAACATAGACTTTCTGTAAATATCCCTATCTAGATCCATACATCATTATGTGCATTTGCATGATGTTTACATCTTTACATATCCATCATTATCATCTATCATCACCATCATCTCTCTTCGGCGTGTGTATGTAAATAGATATCTTTACATATGCAAATGGCTTATGATTATTGATCTTAAAAGGAATGAGAAAAATCTAGTTAGCTTTTAACTTAGGGACAAATTATTAATTCCTGTGATATATTTTGTCTCGCTGTTTCATTTGTAGCTTTCACCATTTATTTAAAATGTCCTTCAGGATGAGAAAAACAAAGTAAACCAAAATGAAAACAGGAGTGATGAGTCCTTAGCATCTAGTACACTATGCAGTGCTCTAGGGATGACCATTAAGTGTTTGTTGACAATGATGATGGTGAAACTCAAGTCAGTTAATTGGATCTGCGTCTATTAGTAATGCCAGTGACAATCAGAATTTCTTTTTTTCCTGAACAGGGATATTCTGACTACAGATGGCAACAGTCACACGACACCTCCATCAGCTTCTTATGGAATCCTAGAGCCAGGCTAGACGTGGGTGCAAATGTGCCCATGGTGACCGTGGGCTCTGAGAAGGTCCTCTTTTCTCTTTACTCTTTCTTTACTGGTGAACTGGCTAAGACATTTCTTTCCCATTCTTCTGTAAGTGATCACACTCAAGAAATTGTAGAAATAGACAGACCAATATTTCAGAGAGGGAAAAGTATTCTAGCTCTGAGAAGAGGATGGCAGCTCATTCTTAGTAAGGAAAATAGACTCAAGTGCTTGGGCTACAGCAGGAGGAACTGTTTTCTTCTTTGGTTTCAGTCCAAATACAAAGGGAAGGGGTAGATTATAAAGTGTCCAAAGTCGAAAAAGTCAAGCATCTCCTATTCCATAGTCTCTTAGAAGCCACTCGGCAAAACTCAGACCCACTCTTCATTTTCATATTTTTGAGATTTTTTTTGTCCACTAGTGTTTCCAAACATTTGTTTATTGTTTTTGGCATTTACTTGTACCAATTGTTCTGCTTATTAATGTTAATGGCCAGCATAAGCAAAAAATAGAAATTTAATCCCAGAGGTACGCATAAGCCCACTACATTGTTTAATAAATTCAGTATAGTCTAGGAATACAGGAAAAATCCAGTCATTATAATTATTTGTAAAGCAATAATACCTAAATACTAATAATGTCAAGTGTATTTAAAGAGTGGTTTATGAAGTTCAAAGCCATTTTTTGAAACCTAAGATCAGTTCCATAAGAGAACATTTATGTGGCAGAATGTTACTTATTTTATATTCCTATCGAGTCTAGGTAAAAATATATATTGTATTTATCCAACATTAAGTGAGTCTGTTTCTGGTAAACACGTCTGCTTGCCCTCTTCTTCGAGCCCAAGTTCTTTCCTTTATCGAAGTCTTTTTTAAAAAAAAAAAAACTCACAATTTTATGTCATCACAATTTAAATATACCTTCTGCATTCTAAATTTTACAAGTTTTCCAAATGCTAACTGTGCCCCTAGTTCCTGCTTTTAGTTCCTTTGCATAAAAATAAAGAGAAACACAATGGACATTCACAAACTAGAAACAAAATTTCCACAGGCTTTGTTTTCCATACAAGGAAACACCTGAAGAGGAAGAAGAGGACTGGCTGGTGCTTATCTTAGAACTGTAGCAATCATTCCTGATGGCCTTCCATCCCTTCCTGACTTTACAACCACCAGAGAAAGTAACAGGATCATCACGGTAAGAACTTTATCTCAGAATAAGTTCGGTTGGAAAATCAGACTTCCATACTAGGGAAATGGACTTGCTAATTTTGTTTCATAGAATAGAGCAAGGGATTTGAACGTATTCAGAAAAAGGCTTTAGAAAATCAGTGTTCCAAGCATGTAAACTGTGTGTGTGTGTGTGTGTGTGTGTGTGTGTTGGGGGGGTGATTCTTGCTAATTTTGTTGCAATAGTTTCAAGAAGCACAGATTACATGTTCCTTGAAGGTGAACAGACTTTCCAAGAGAATTAGAAGAGGCATCTGAAAAACAGGTCCCACCCCTTCTTGGAGCTTCACCAGTGACATAAAGAGGAAAAAGGAAGGGGAGAGAGATAGAGCAGTAGCTGATACTATCTAATAGCATCTCTTCTTGGAAATTTGCACCAGGGAATCAGAAGAATCTCTTATCCCAGCATGTAAAGGCTTCTCCTTTGGAGTTTCAGAACAGGGTTATGTTGGGAAAGTCATCCCCCGATGACTGGATAATTCTGAAGGAACTGGTCCTAATCCTTCACAGGGAAGGCCACAAATTTCCCCCAACCCTCTATTTATAAAGGATATGGAGATAAATTCTCTATTGCAGATAGACTAAGTCCCTCAAAAGAAACATCTGGAACATGAGATTGGCCACAAAGATGACTGGGTTTCCTTCACTTCTCCCATCTGAGCAAACCAGTGAGATATAGGGGACCGAAAGCACCAATCAGGTTTGCAGAGCTAACCAAAAAAGAAAAGCCACTTTTTCCCCAGGGCCTGTCTAACTTTGTAAGTATCCCTGACCTTGCCAACCATCTTTGATTCACTTGCCGCTCATGGACTCCATGTCTGGAGTTTATGAGTTCATTTCAGCTCTCTTGTTCCTTAGGGATTCGTGTCTGTGAGTTCCATCCTTTGTCTCCTCTAATAACATCTGCCTTAATCCTCTATGCACGTTCTGGTTTCAATCTTCAACTTCTGAACACAAGGACCTGGACATAAAAATTCCTCAACTCTCTTAGCCCCACTGGTTGAATTTATTAGGCCAGTCCTGTTTTCTCTGGGCCTTCAGCAAATATCACGGCCATACTAAACTATTCCTGGTTTGCTTATACTTTTATTTATTTTATTTTATTTATTTTACTTTATTTTACTTTATTTTATTTTATTTTAATTTATTTTACTTATTTTACACTGTGATTGAGTTTATTGTAAAGAAAGATAAGGGAAAATGTGGTTGCAGAGATAGAAACCCAATTGGACAAAGGCCTCCCATTCACAGGCTTTGGTAGCCCTGCCGCAGGTCTGCCCGATGCTTTCTAATCAAGAAGTTGATCTTTCGAGCCATTTCCATTTCCATAGTGTGGATCTTCTGACAGGTTTCATAGTTTTCCCGCTGTTGGCAGCGACAAGATTCCTCATAGTATCATCGTTGCTAATGACCTCAATAAGTCTGTCCATGGTAACTATTGTTTTTTTTAAATTACCCTTAGGATAGTTTGGAGGGCTTGGCTCTTGGGAAAGAATGCATTTTGTTTCAACTTAGATCAGAATGGGACTGAATCTGGGGCTTTCAGGGGAGAAGAATGTCTTCTATCTATATTTAGTCACGAAAACTAAAAGCAAGAAAATTCATGAGGTAATCTGTTCCCTGCTCAAGCCATGCCTGGGGACTAAGGCTGCTGATGCCCTTGAGCTTCCATTGTTTGTCAGGAGGTTACTGAAGCTTCCAAGAATAGGTACACAGGGGCTCATTGCGTGTCAGAATGTGCAAATTCAAATCGTCTCCAGAGAGCACTTGGAAGAAGGTTGGTGGATCAAAGAAAGCCATTTATCCTAGGAAGTACCTTTTCCCAAGTAAACCGATTTAAGTTCTTGATGAATTTCATAACTAGCACACTCAAATCATGTCCAAATTTTTGCTGTTCATTTTCAGTTGGGCTGAAATTATTCTCATCGGAGTCATTTCCCATGTAAGATTTTTCAGCAAAAATGAAATCATTTAAATCAAGTTTTTTTAAAATTTTAACTAATAATTACCGTTCAGAAAATTTGTCACATGGGCATTAACTCTCCCAAGTTCATTTAGTAAATCACATGTTGACCTAGAAATTTTATCAAAAAGTTATGCTTTTGTCAGTTTCCAGTGTATGAAAAATTTATTATGTGAATCTTTGTTTTATATTCCATTGCTACTAGTTATAAATTGGACAGAATAAACTAATTCTTACCTATTTCTTGGCTAATTCAGCAAGCAGGTCATATCTTGTATCTGAAGATGGCTGCACTGTGGAGGACTGAAGAGCTGTAATGCAAGCTTCTGCATGCTTTCCTGTCTCTTTACTCATTGGATTCTGAAAAAACCTGGGTTAATCGGTTTGAGTTGGGATTCTGTAATGAATGTGTTGTAGTCACAGGCATTGTAAATTCTCAGCTCTTAACCTACCACCAGGAGCTGAACCCCTGGGCATTCCGGTGAAGAATCAGTCATTCAAGGAAGGCCTTTGAGCAAACTTGTAGGAGATTGCCTTGATCACATAACTGATATGGGAAGACCCAACACATAGTGGCTGGGAGTATTCCCTGGGCAGTTAGAGAAAGCGGAGAGAGCTAACCGAAAATTCAGCAAGTTGGCAAATGACCATACTCTTGACTTTTGGTATAGTTCCCTTGACTTCTGCTGATGTGATCTCCTGCCACAATTAACTAACTCGTAACTGTCAGCCGAATAAAATCCCTTGTTCCCTTAAGTTGTTGGGTCAGATATTAACAGCAGCAACTTGAAACCTAAAGAGGCATGTTTGCAGGTGTCTGTACTTTCCGAAGTTATTCCATCGGTATCTCTAACAATTAGCATTACTCTTCATAGTTTGGGGGCTGTTAAATCCAAGATGAAGAGGCTGGTGATCTGGCTGGTAAGGGTCTGCTTTGTGGTTGGCAGTTGGCAGAAAGGCATCTTTTCCTTGCATCTTCACATGGCACAGAGAAGAGCGATGCTACTAGCTCTCTTCCTCTTCTGCGGACACTAATCCCGTCATGAGAGCTCTGTCCAGTACTTTCAACACATGCTTTCTGAACAGAAGCATTCATGGCAAAGCATAGTCCCCTTACTGATTGAACGAGGAGCTAAGGACAGATTGAACCATTTCACTTGCTTCCTTACTTGTCAATATTTAGGAGACAAAAGGTAAGAACGTCAAAAGAAACAGCAACAGTTGTTCTGTCACTATTCTAGCCCATTTGCCACCTGTCTGACTGTTTGCCTGATTGCTGTCCTTTGCCTTCTCTTTCCCATTCCCTGGGTCTCATTTTTATTCCTGACAGTTTTCCAAGGTGTGGAACTACTTTCTCCTCTGATAATCTTTCATGACCTCATACCAAGTCTCTTGGAGACACTTTTCACTGATTACTCTTGTTCCTTCTTTGTATAAGAGGAATTCCAATTTGTTTTGCTTTATCTTTATGTGTTTCCTATTACTATAGTGTTTATTCTTGGTGCTTGTTTAGCTGAATGCTCCTTGCCAGAAACTCGTACGTCTGCCCCTCAGCATCTCTCTGGGAGAAAGTGACATACCTGATAGAGAGTGTTAGGATGGCTCTCACATGACTTTAAAACATAGCTCTGAAAATAGCCCATTTCTCTGGGCTTGAATTTCTGGGAAAGAAGATAGATAAAAGGATCCACAAGGACCTATCAGATCAACAAAGTTGGAATCTCCACTCAGATTTATTGGATACGCTTGAGGGTTTTGGGAGCTGTCTTAAATGATTTCACTCTTCTAATCCTGAAATTCAGTTTTTATTTTTCAAAGATGCTTTGAAATTTTGTGGTACTGGGAGGAATTTCTGGAAGTCTTTCTAATCTTTTCTGTTGTTATTTATTGCAATCATTTTAGGTTAAAATAAACAAAAACTTTCCTTTTTAATGTTTGTGATACTAGTGATTAAGTCTAGGGACTCAGGCATGCAAAACTAGTGCTACACCTCCCATTCTATATCCCCTAAGGATTTTCTTAGTATTTATTAAAGGGTAATATTTCTGTCAGTGATTCCTGTACGTTTTAGTTTATCTGGAAATGATTTGAATTTTCCGTCATAGTTGAAGGAATGTTTAGATCAATGCAGAATCTATCATTGACAATAGTTTTTCTTAGGACTTTAAAGATACTATCCTACTGTCTTCCAATTTCCAGTGTTTCTGATGAGAAGCTGTTCATTTTGCATTTGCTGTTTTGAGGAATTTCTCCCTGTAATAACTTTTTTTCAGGAATACTATGATCTTTCAAGTTTTAGATAGTTGAAGTCATTCATTTTCACAAATGTATAGATTTGTAATCTTTTATCAAGTTTGGAACACTTCACACTATTATGTGTTCAATATTTTCCTAATGTTTTCTTTTCTTCCTTTGCTTTTCTTTTTCTTTTAGACTCTCATTTAACATGTGTTGGAATGCTTTACAGTATCCCGTGGGTCTTTAGGCTTTATTCTATCCTTTATTTTTCTTTTCCTTAGTGTATATAATTTCTATTTAACTCTGAAAATTTGTTTATCCCTTTTTCTCAAGTTTGATTTGTGCTTCTGCAGGTAATTTTCATTTCTTATTTAACTCCAAAATTTGTATTTAGTTCAGTTTTATAATTTCAAGCTCAAATTCCAGTTCTATTGAAGTGGCATTTTTCCATCGGGTAAGGTATTGTCATATTTTCCTGTTTCTTTTTTTTTTTTTTTTTAAAATTTATTTTCACTCTTTTACAATTTCATACTTGCAGACAATGCATTTGATCATAGCTACTCCTATCTCCCTCCCACTTCCCCTGGACATTTCCCTAGCACGTCCATCTCCTGCCTTTATGTCCTAATTTTTTAAATTGAACAATATAAAATAATATGTAAACAATAAAAGAAAATACATTAAGGATGCAGATAGTTATGATTGAGCTCCTAGTTCCACATGGTTAAGAATACATGATAAAGCTGAGGAAGAGCAGTTTTGTTCATCTTCTGTGAGACTGAGTTCATGTGTGAGCTCTTGGAGCCTCCGCCCACGGGAGACCATCCGCATTGTGAGCACAGGGAACTGGAGCCCGAGTGACTGTTTCTTTTTCTTTTTTTTTAGATTTTATTCCCCCTAATTCTTAACAATTTGAAATAGATAACTACAAGTCATGTCTACTATTTGAAAGTCTCTTGGAGACATTTTTCACTGATGACTTTTGTTCCTTCTTTGTATAAGAGGAATTCCAGTTTGTTTTGCTTTATCTTTATGTATTCCTGTTACTATGGTATTTATTTTTGGTGCTTGTTTAGTGATGCTATTGGAATGATTTTGTGTGGACCTGGGTTCCCTTTCAGCTTTAAGAAATTAGCCCTTATTTTCATTGATAATTTTTGTTTCTGAAAAAGTGAGTTTGAATTTAGTGGTTTGTATCACTTGGATTTTACTCTGGTGTCTCTTCAACTCCTGGTCCTCGTGATCTCTGTCAAAAGAATTCAAACAAGACTCACAGAATGACCCATAGAAGACGTGTAGTTTCTTATAGGGTAGAGGAGAGCATATTCTCAAGGGATGAGAATGGATAGTGGCCAAGGAGTCCATTGTGCCAACCTACATTTTTAAGTAGGCTTTATACTATTTCTGGAAACATTTCTCTGGGGAGCATTTCCTGGTTCAGGTGATCGGTGGGCCCACTGGATTGACTTTTAAGAGAGGGGAAGGTGATACATCTTTGTCTTTACTAGAAAGACTGGTTAAATAGGCCATCTTCCAATGTATGTCCCTGCACAGGTTCAGTCAGAGACTCAAGTGAAAACAAAAGGAGTCTCACTCAGTCTTTCCCTTGTCAGTGTTGAAATGGCAGATGATTCCCACAGTTTTGAAGTCAGGAAATGATTGATCATTTTTTATTTTGTGAAGTGATTGTAAGTATAAAAGTCATGCCACATATGAAGAGAATGCTAATGTTAAGATGGCATCTACAATATCTAAAATTGTTTCTTGAACACTTCTGGTTCTTATGTATAAACATGACTTCAATCACAAATCAGGAGTTCTAGTCTTGCTTCCTCTCTGTGAGTCCTAATGCAACATATTTTCATTATTAAAATAATAATAACATCCCAAGGCAAGTGTAAGTATACTCTGGTGTTTGTAGCTCTGTGGGACTCTGTTCCTGGTGGTCATGTGACTACAATAAGAGTCACACCCTGACTTTACTAGACTTAAGCAAACATGTCCTCCTGGACTACAGCGTGCATGGCGATTATACTTATGCCTATTTGTATATAAATGCCACTGGAGACTGAGGTCAAATGTATTTGGAAGTCACAGCACCAGTGCAGGTGTTCTTTAGCTCAGCATGGTCTCATGGGTGGCCAGAGGGAACATGACAACACCGAGAACCATGTACCTTATACAGAGTGTGTACATAGGGCTGCCGGGTACCGTGCATGTCGTGTGTGATTGGAATGAGTGCACACCCACCCACCCATGGATCCACAGATTGGAAAAATGTTTGTACTTGGTTCTATAACACTTCAAAGTTATATTTAGGCATAGAATGAAAAAAAAATTGACAGTTATTTGTGCTCCCTTACTCTGGGGTGACCCTGCACTGTCTGCTTGTACCCCTGTCCTGCCACCTGCTCACGACAGCATTACTGCTTCTCCCATGAGTATCTAAAAGGTTTTTTCTTTTGTGCATATGACTATTCTTTAATATCAACAATGTAAACCTCATCTTATTAAAAGATTATCTAGCAAAAATTAATAATAATGAAACAAATATAAAAATTGGCATAAACTAAAAATATCGGCTTAATAGATTTTTAGTTCAGACTAGTTGCAGATGTTTGAGACTGGCATCTTCCATTATGAATGTTTAGAAAGTTGATTCTTATTGTTAAACATGGAATGATGTATGAATAATGAGAAATAGGTATACAATAAGCAATTGGCATATGACTTCCACAGTCAGGGTAACCATAATAGACTGTATTCTTCTGTTGATTTTTCATTTTCAGTTGTTCATTTTTGAGAGAGAGATCGGGAAAGAGAGAGAGAAACAGAAAAACATAGAGAGAAAGACAGAGACAGGGAGAGAGAGACAGAGAGAGAGAATGGGAGGAAGACGAAGCCATGCACACTCATGCCATAGTGCATAGTACGGGGCAGAGGACGCTTTCAATATTCAATTCTGTCCTACCATGTTGACTTTAGATCGTACTCTTTATAGACTTTTAATTTCTAGAGGCTGAAGATTATATTGGGTAATATTTTATTTATTGGAAGAATACCACGATCATAAAGATTCCTTAATTAAAATTTCAGAGCAACTGAGCTATTATGAAGACTTCTTCAGCTATATGACTGGTACTTGACTTTAATGACTCTATATCTGAGCAGTACATGGCTGATTGAGTAGAATCTTTATAATGTAAGCTCGTAAGCATCTTATCACATAGTGTCTGTGTTCCAAGACAGACCCTCCCATAGGAAGGTGCCTGGTGGACAAAAAGAAATGCCAGTCTTACTTCACAGAGAATAAATCTAATGCATTTTGAGCCAAATATGAGTGACCATGGTCTGAGAACACATATTCAGGTGATCCTAAATAACATTTCCAATTGTGGAAGGGATTACACAAGTTTTTATAGCCACAAAGCAAGAGGAAGTCATCAACCAGTGCACTGACCGAAAGTGCTGGTGGTGATACTGGGTCGTTGGTTAGAGCAGAGTAGGGAAATCAGTGCCATAGGTTTCAGGCCTTACAGCGGTCTTAGATTTAGGGTGAGTGGAAGCTAGTGCTCTGCTAAACTTTACAACGCATCCCACAGGTTTGCTTAGCAGTCAGAAAGGTGCTAGAGAAGATCCAGAGGTTGCTAGCAAATGCCCACTATGAGGATTCAGGATAGCCCAAGACAATTTGGTTCTTGAACTGAAACGTTCTCTTTTTCATAGTCACAAGGTTCTGGATTCTGTGGGCTGATTGACTGGTTTGACTTGCAAAGCAGATAAGCCTCTTCATAAAACTTTAGTTCATAATTCAAACATTATCTGTTGTTCAAAGCAATCAAATGTTAGGTCAGATTCAAGGAGACAACTCATAGCCTCACATGGCTTAGGGATGTACAGGGACTCATTGCATAGGAGATGTTCAAGTGATAGGTCTTGTGTGGTTATTGAGAAAGCATCAATCATCTGCATTGTTAGAATATAGTGGCTTTGTGCTTTTTGCGATTATCACCTAGTATAAAAAGCAAACTTAAAGGTGACTTATATTGTGGATGCGAAGCAGTCAATGAATGAAATGAGTAAGTTGAAAAGAAGGTGTCATAGTTAAGCCAGGTATCAACTTGACTGTTGAGGGTTTGAGCTCTGGGCACATTTGTAGAGAGTTGATGGTTGAGTTAAGCTGAGAGCAAACCTGCAGGAGATTGTCTAGCTGATGGGGAAGGCCCAGCCCATGGTGGGTGGGACTAGGCCCTGGAATAAATCACAGAGAGGTGGTTGGAAGAGTTGGCATCCTTCCGTTCACTTGGCCAGACATGCTGGTGTGGCAAGTAAGGATTGTCTATCTCTCAGCTGTTATGTGGTGATGGTGTGGCCAGTTCCCTCGGCCCTGGTGTTGGTGCGTGCTCTCCCATCAAGCTGGACTGAGAACTGTCACTGGACTGTCGTAAGAAAGTAAACTCCTTGTTCCCTTAAGCTGTGTGATGGTCATTTATTAGCAACCATGCAGGTGGACTGTAACAGAATTAATATGAAAAGTAAGCTGTAACTGGAAATTAATCCTGTTGGTTTTGTGATGAGTGAAGGTTTCTTTTGAAGAAAGCACAGCGTTGTATGTGGTTTAACCTTGACATACTGTTTGTCTTTCATTTCCTTCGTGTTTCCTCCCAGACCGAACATTGTCCCTTCTGATAGCTCTTTGTCGTGGCTATTAATTTCTACTTTTCTGTTAGTGTCACCTTGGCAAAATTCCGCATTGAATCAGCTCAGCCATTCATGCTTCTGTTTGTGCTGCATGACACCGATCATTACCAGTTGAGATTCACACGGCTTCCCAGCATGTTACTGAAAATTGTTCATTTTGATGCTTCTGTTACTGAATTTGGAGGCTGGTCTATCTCCATGTTTCCTACCGATCTCGGGGTGAAAGAATAGCAGCTCCCCAAGAAATACTCTGTTCACAGTAGCCAGAATCGCCCAGACACCCTAAATAGGCACTTTTAAGACCTAGGATGAAAACAGTCACACTGTCCCTTCTGTGCTTCCATCATTGTCTCAAGGAAGCCACCAGATTCCGCCAAATTATAAGCAATGATGTTACTTCTCCCACAGATGGAAGCTGAGCAATACTACAATATGCACAATATTCCTCTAGATGCTCTGCTGCCTCTTATCTTTTCCATGAGTTTCTAGTACATGTTCTTTGCAATTTTCCTGAAAAAAATTGTAATTTTCTTCAGTATACCAATTTTTTTTCATTAACTCACCATCTTCGGGGAAAATAAGGTCGAATTCAGCTTCAAAGGGAAATCAAAAAACTTTCAGCAGTAGCCATATAAAGTTTGCCAGTCTCATTTGCGGCATTTACTTATCTGCATGCAATACTTCTATCCATCCCCATGGAAATCCACTGCTCATTTTCATGTTGTTCTTTCTACCTCTTTTCTAGATTCCACTGACCTTCAATGTATATATATATATATATATATATACACACTCTCTCTTTTTATATATACTCTTTATATGTACTCTTTTTATATATACTGGTATGTATGTATGTGTGTGTGAGTATATATATATATATCATATCTCTCTCCATACACACACACTCTTTTTTATATATACTGGTATGTGTGTGTGTGTGTATATATATATATATGTATATATATATACATATATATATAGATATAACCTCAATCCCCACCTTTTCCCTACTTTCTTTCAAATTTTCTTCTTCCCCATATATCTCCTTTTGTTCTCATGTCTTCTTGAGTGTTTATGGCTAAGTCCCTTTTGGGTCCCTGTTAATGGCATGTGTTTGCACACTTCCTAGGGTGAGGATAATATACTAGTGGGCATGTCACTGGAGAGAGTTGCTCCCCTTTCTCCCATCCTGTCTTAACCCTCATTAGTCACTGAAGGAGGAATGGTGCCTCTTGATATCTTTCCCCTTTCATGATGGAAGGTAGATAGATCAAGTCTTAGGGTCTCACGGAAGCAGACCCTCAGCAATGAGTTCCTGGTCTTAGAAGTGTTGAATTTTAATTTTGATGAGAGTTAAAATTAATATAGAAATTAAGCAAATACATATTTTAATTTTTTCCTTATGCCTATGGGTTTAGTTTAGTTTTTGAAATTTATTTTGAAATTTATTTATTATTTGAAATTTATTTATTTTGAAATTTTTAAAAATCTACATTTCCTTTTCAAAATTCATCCTAACAAATTCTTTGGTCTCATCTTATTTGATTATTTTTTCTCTTAAATTCCATCTTTAGTCTTTTTTGTTTTACTTACTCTCTTTAGTGCTAAATAAACATTGGCCAATAGCATCTGAAAACAAGTTCAAGAGAGTTGAATGATTTGAACCCACATTCATTGAAAAATACCTACATCCTATCTTTTATTTTGCATAGTGAGAATATAAAAGTCCAAGTTATATATGATTTTTTCCTTGGAATTTGGAAGACACTGCTCTGGTCTTTCCTGGGTTTCAAGTCAATGTTGCTGTTAAAAATGGACATAAGAAATGAATGAGACTTGGGTTGTGGGGATGCTGAGTGCTGTGAGAAGCCGGATTTACTTGTGAAGCCCGAGGCGGGTCAGTCTGACCTCAGGAAGAGGTTTCAGTAGCATACCGAGGATGTCAAAGTCAATGGAAGACATCATCGAAGGGAGGTTACTAGGGAGGTTACTAGGCAACTTTTTCAGCCATTTATCTGAAAGAGATGCAAGAGAAAGGATCAGAGACAATGGACTTTTGGAGCCTTTTATAATGACAAATTGCTAGAGTTGCTGGAACTGTAGAAAGCTGGTAAGAAAGATCTCGTAGGAGAAGAAGAAGAGAGATGATCTGAAGACTCAAAGTAGAAGGACAGGACATTAATGCTACGGATGGGTGAGAAGAGACACTCAGGTTAGAGACGGATGAGATCGTTTGTGGATTTGTGGGAAAATGAAAGATGATTTGCTTGACAAGTGCATCTTGTGGAAAGTAAAGGCAGAATCTTTGTGGAGAGATGGTGGACTGTTAGCGACGCTGAGAACTGTATCAAAGAGGGGAACCTGAAATTTTAAATTGTGTCCATTGTTTTTTCAACTTTTAAGGTATTTTACTTGACAGAGGAGGGAGAGAGGGGGTTAAAGAGGAGAGAGGCACCCATGTGCATGCCACAGGGCACGTATGAAGGCTAGAGGACAACTAGCTTCCAGAAGCCCTCTCCTGTTCACAAGCAGGATTTTTCCTGCTGAACTATTTCACAAGTTGTATGTCAGTCATTCTAGTTATGTAAATAATCACTGAAGTTGGCCAATAGTATCAAACTACATGCTATGAACTCCATGCCCCCCCCCCAATGCACAGTACTTTCTCATCATTTTGTCACTAGTGACAGGAGAAAGAGAAACTAGCAGCACACCTTATTTTCACATGATAAAGTATAAAAGCACCTCAGCTGTAGGCTCTACATTCGGACATGCTTTTCTCCATTTCTCACTGCCTAGGAGTCTGGATTGCAGTGTTGGGATGTTTTTGTTAAAATGCAATTTACAGCATAATATAGTACTTGTGAGTAAAGAATATTGAATTTACTAGCAGCTCCGTTGGAAGCACAAAACAAAATTAACAAGTTTTTTCCAGATATTCTAACATCAGTATATTAATCTAACTAAGGTGAGGGGAGAAAATCAAAGCAATGGAAAGCAGGCAGGTAGCTCAAGCGACAGAGCGCTCTGGTGGTGTGGGGTTTCATGGATACAGGATCAAGTTGGGTAAAATACTATGGATAGTAATTAAATAACAGCATGGGATTATCTATTATTTTTGGAAATAGAAGAGTCCTTGATGACCTTTTCATGATGATCAAGAACAAAAGCTGCATCGCAGCAGGGTAAAGAGTAAATTGCTTCTTAAGCAAGGGAAGCTAGCAAGTGAGAGAAAAGTCTTGCAGAAGGAGATGTAAAAGTTGAAAAGGGAGAGCAGTCTATACTCACAGGGAAACGTGTGCTTGTGAAAATATTAGCGATGGCTATCCACATGTGCTTAAATGTGCAAGCAAATTTGAGGAACACTCTTGAAGAGAAAGCACAAGGGAGAATGATAGGAACCCAGAGAAAGAAAGGGAGGATGGGAGAAGAAGAAAGAGAAAAGGAATATAAAAGAGAAAAAAAGAAGAGAAAGAGGAACAATTGATGAACAAGATCCCTTTGGAGAAATTGAAAAATTAAAGAGAGAGAGGCGAGAGAGAGAGAAAGGAAGGGAAAGAGAGGAGAGAGAAGGGAAGGGAAAGAGAGAAGAAGGGTGGGAAAGGGAGGGGAGGGGAGAAGAAAAGGGGGAGGGGAAGGAAAGGAGAGGAGGAAAAGAGAAAAGGGGAGGGAAAGGGAGGGGAGATTTATAAAGAAACTTTGCACCATTAAGGCAGAAATAGATTCTGGAAGAATGCAAAAATCTAAAATATACTCTAAGAGCATAGAGGCAAAGGGGAAAGGAACTTTTTATGGTATCGCCTTTGTGATTGACTAGAACATTACGTTCATTCTCAGGATAAAGGAGTCATCAAGCCAGGGATTTTCAGAGAAGAGAAAATACTAACCTAGATGCTGGAAAGATAGAAAAAGAGTAATGAAGAACAACTCAAGGAGCTGTAGCCGGGTAACAGCTGGGCTTGGAGACCATGGATCTTAATGATGCTGGTCGTAGGATTTTATGATAGCAGCTCTCAGCATTGAGATTTGTGTCTGTATGTATAGACATTTACATTCAACATTATTCTTTTCAACTTTAGAGTTCTGCAGCAATATCCTCTCCAGGGGCCCTTTTGCAACCCAGAATAAATACCAATTTTGACTTCTCCAAGGATGTAGCAAGGGGGAGGGATTTATCATGGACACACATATGACACAATCATGAAATATTCCACCTGAGAAATCTTGCAAATTGCTCTCGCTAAACAGATGGCATGGCTCTGCAATATAAGCAGCAATGCCCTTACCAGCTGTTGGTTTTGTTTGCAAAATTTTAATCACCGCACAATGGCTGCTGGTGCTGACGGCAAGTTTACCTAAAATAATCCCCCATGATCCACAAAAGGCAAAATGAATTATGCTTAGGAAAGAATGGGGTAAAAGGCACTTCATTATTTTATTTCAGGGGCTGTAGAGACTTTCAGAAGACATTACATTCATGTTTGGGCATGTTGCAAAGAAGAAAAGAAAAACTTACCTGTTGAATGCATCTGACTATGTAAATGTTCTTGTGCTGCCTCAAACCTTGATCTTCATTTGGCATCTGTGATATTTTACCGCTCTCTGAATGCTTTAGCTCTGTCTTTTTCTTGGCTTTTTTTGCCCTGTTATCCTTGAAATCTACAATCCTACAATGTTAAATCCCAAAACTTTTCTTTCTATACACATTTAATGGCTTATGCTCTCAGCTCTCACTTGCCTTTCTGTAAACTATTTGTGTGTCTTGTCACTCAAGAAAAGGCGCCGTCTGAAGTTGAGATTAGAGATCTGAAACTTAGAAGACAAGTAAAGGCTGGAACATGCACAGGACGAGGTCTGTTGATGGACAAACAGAGATGGCCTTCGCCTTCTCTTTCCTTTGCATCTGACAGCCTTCTGTACACTTGGGAAGAGCCGGCTCTGAAAATATAATAAACCAGCGGTTGCTAGTCAGCTCTCTGTCACTGTGACAAAATAGCAGAAACAATTAACATGAACAGAAAAGAAAGGTCTATTCTGGCTTGCAGGTTTGGAGGTTCAAGTCCATGACTGATTGATCTTGTGGCTTTGAGTCTGGACTGATAGTGTAACATCAATCTTGACCTCAATGTCAAGAGGCAAACGAGACGAAAGGAAGGTTTATGGGTCCTACTGTCTTGTAAACACATTCTCAGTGGCCTAAAGATCTCCCATCAGACCCAGCTCTGATAGAACCTACTGTGTTCCACAGTAGCAAATTCAGGACTAAATCTTTGATAGATGGGGATCATTGCAGGAGGGACATGCAATATCTAAAGTGAAACAAAAATAATTTTTTCTGTGTGCCAAGAACTATACTAAGAGATTTTTATTTATACCTAAATATTTATACATAAATAAATTAATAGAATATTTAACAATTTTTCTAATTACCATAATTATCCTAGTTTCAGCCAATAACCTCTTCCAATTGTTCTTTGGCTGAGGGGGCATAGGTATTATATCATTTATATTAATTATTTTATTCTTTCACCCTTTTGTAGTTCAATACAATGAATCTATGTGTTTTCACCCCTTACTGCTTATTCCCGTTCCCCTTCCTCTCCAATCAGTCTCCTTCCCACTTTCACGACTTTATGCACATGTGATCCATGGGTTTCATCTGATATTACATTAAGTATTTTAAATGTACCAACTGACCTTATCCACAAGTCTCAATTACTCATTATGATTATTTATATACATACATACATTTAGAATCCCTAGTAGACATTAAACTCTTTGAAGGATAAAGGAAATATATTATTGACAATTTTATGTTCTTTTGGGGTTTCTTATATTTCCTCTATTGGATAAACACATTTTCTGACTGAATAAATGGGAAAAAATATAAATAATGCACAATATGCTTTTTAGTGTTGAAACTATAATTAATTATCATTCATACTTTTTAATGTAAAGCTCAGGTTCTTTTTGGACAAATTTGTCTTTGTTTCTCCTCCAATGTGCTAAGCATATGGTAGATATGCAATACCTATTTGTCAATCAATCAGCTAAAACAATGATAATACAAATTTACTCTGGAGGGTCAAGAGCTGAGAGTCACATGCTTTAACTAAACATCAGAGTTCATGCAAACCTGCTTCGTAACTCTTCCCACAGATCCCACAACAAGTCATCTTTGTCTTTGAATGGGATTTTATTGAGAGTGTTTGGAGAGTGATTACCAAGTACTACACTGTAGCAATGAGCCTGCTAATAAATCACATCAAGCAGCTTAAAGGAACAAGAGGTTTATTTTCTCTATGATTGTCCAGTTACAGCCTCAGACCAGCTTGATAGGAGAGCTCACGCCAACACTAAGGTCAAGGGAACTGACCACACCATCTCTACATAATGGCTGAGAGAGGGACGATCCTTACTTGCCAGACCAGTATATTTGGACAAGTGTACACAAGGATGCCAACTTTCTCAACCAGCTCTTTCTACCCTGGGCCTTCCCCATCAACTAGACAATCTCCTGCAGGTTTGCTCTGAGCTTAACTCACCTACTAAATCTCTACAAATGTGCCAGAGCTCAAACTCTCAACTGTCAAGTTGACACCTGTGCCAAACTATGACATACACCATTACCAGACATCTCCTTTGCATTGTGAGAATGCTTTTTTCTTGTCTGCCTTGGTTCTTTGCACATCACTTATGACTTGTTACTATCATAGGTGCCCTTTGCATCTATGAAGAAGTCATCACATGTATCAATGCTGCCTAAAAACAAGGTGCCCATGAACCATGGATGCTTCGAATGGAAGCATATACTATTATCACCAATTTTCAGGAGTGGTTAGTGTAGAAAATGGTTTGTTTCTATGTATGAATGATGATATACAGAAACTGGGAATAATCATAAGAGTCTGTGAAAATGAAGAGTACAGTGCTCAGCTGAATGATGCAGACAGACTCATTTGTATTTGGCTGCTATAAAACCATGAAACAAAAGACGTAATGGAGCTAAGGATCATTTATTATTTAAACCAATTTATCTGTGAAGAGATATTATTTGCAACTGGAATATCAAATTTTTCTCATACAAAGCAACCAAACAATTCTGTGCTGATTAGTACAAAGTGAAATTCATTTTAAATCAGTTCCAAAACCCAATTTATCCAATTTTACCAAAAATAAGAGCAAATCCTGATTGTATAGAGGCAGAGATCTTTGTTTGAGAAGCTAGTTGTTAAATTTTGGCTATAAAAATATCTCATTTTTCCCCAGTGGACAAGAGGTTTATTTTCTCTGTGATTGTCCAGTTACAGTGTCAGACCAGCTTGATAGGAGAGCTCACGCCAACACCAACGGCAAGGGAACTGGCCACGCCATCTCTACATAATGGCTGAGAGAAGGACGATCCTTACTTGCCAGACCAGCATACTTGGACAAGTGTACGCAAGGATGCCAGTTGGATTGTGTAATATATATTCATCCCTGTATCTGGACACATGCCACAGATCCCAAGTGATGTAGCACTGTCTCTCTGATTTAGCCCAGAGAAAACCCATCTCTCTGTGCGCTTAGATATTTTAGTTTCTATTCTTCGTGTTCCAGTACATATGAGAAAGAGGGATTTGCTGGGCTTTGATTTCAAAAGGAAAAAACAGACAACATAACCCATCATCACCATCACTCTTTTGGACCTAGTGAAAACGAACTAGGATTTCCATTGATGGGAGAGCTCACACTGGCCACATCATCTCTAACAACAGCTGAGAGAGGGATGATCCTTACTTGCTAAATCAGCATGTCCGGAGCTCACGGGATGCACTATGGTACTTTGTTACTGCTACTAATGAACAATTCCAGATATAGTGATTTATACATTCCCAATGAGTTTTTAAATGTTGGGAGTTCCTTTATAAGTTAGAGCTTCCAGGAATGATATGAAATCATATGAATTATATAGAAAAGCAAATGATCTTCTTGCATGGTCTCTAACATTGATCTTTACATTTCATTCTTTAAAGAAGAATAAAGAGACTTTAGAGCATCAAAGAAGAATGGATGCCCACACAGAGAACAGACC